>CM040834.1:3875080-4472580 GCA_022828995.1 Vimba vimba | reverse complement strand
CTAAAGAAATATATTATAAAAATGAATAAAAAGGAAGTAAACCCTGTTACCCACAGAGCATTAATAATTTCTAAGACAGAACTGTAAATCACAGACCGTAAATTAATGAAGACGGAGAATGGGAACGAAGACTCTCACTCGCTGGCGCTGTCAAAATAAAAGTCCTGCTTCCAAACAGATGATCACTAGGGGTGTTGAAACTAATCGATTCTACGTTACATCGCGATTCAACAGCGGCTTCGGCGACGGTTGATGTGCACATCTTTAATGGGAACATAAAACACTGATTAATGAGCGCTGCTTTTAAATGAACATTTCTTTAAAACAAAATTTATTTGACAGATTTTCCTTTTATTAATGGCATAAACAAGCTTTACTCCCTTGAAACTTAAACTGGAATGTCAATGTTTCTACCACTGCGACTTCCCGAACTGGCGAACACACACACACACACACACACACACACACGCGCGCGCGCACATCACTTTTGAAGTAAAATTGAAAATTGAGGACGCAGTGCATTGTGATGCATCGTGATATCGAATTGAACTGAATCGATGACATGATAATCGTAACCGAACCGAACCGTGAGACCAGTGTAGGTTCACACCCCTAATGATCACAGTATTCAAGATTAATTCTATGATGCCTCCAAAGTCATTGTGAATATATTGTGAATCTCCCAACTCTTTGTTATATAAAGAAATTCTTCTCACAGAGCGAAAGGATTAAATCCGAGAGACCACCTGGAAGGTAGAAAAGGAGAATTGGCCGAGACGGAGAGAGACATTACTGACAGCAGTTCCCCAGTCAGACGAGTGTCAGCTTGTCAGTAAGTGTCAGGTTTGCAGGTTAAATTCTCCTGCATCTCTCAGTCTACGAGCTTCTGTTGATTTCAGTCCTCAAAACCTGACACAGAGGACATCAAGCTGCTCTCCCAAGACTATTTATTCATATTATTGTGACTGGGCATGAGTAAAGATGCAAATTAAGTGTCTTAAGTTGCTGTCACATTAGAAACATTTTGGGGAATTCAGTCCAGTCTAGTTCAGTTACTGCACACACGATCCATCTGTGACTATTTTACTGTTAATATGGCTTTCATTAGTGCAGGCTATATGAACTGTATATGTACAGTAAGCACTGCTTACTGCATCTAATGTGTGTGTTCAAGCATGTACACAGAGAAGACTGTGTGTCTGTGTGTCTGTGAGCAAGACATGGTGAAACTATTCATCAGTATTAGTACTTGAGAATGTTTTTATTACCCTCAGCTGTAGTAGATGATTAACTCTCTCATGAACTAGAAAGAAGGTTCATTCATCACATAGCATACTTCCATATTGCTTTCATTTCATGCTGATGTACAGTGATATTAACATTAACATACATCCAACGTTTGGCTTCTAGCAGGCGAGGAGAGACTTTCAGAGGAAGAAAGACTGCAGCAGATTGAAGCTGTCAATATTTTCTTTGCTACTGCAAATATACTTCGGGACCAAACCACCCCAGTAACCCCTTTCACCACAATTTAAGCAATGATGGTAATAATGCGTGTACATATGAAAGTAGCGTTATCATCCTGACCTATTGAAGTTTTTCACAGGGCAACTTCTATTGCTGATCAGCATCTTCAACTTTCGAGACGTGCGAAAACTGATTTGTCTGTCTATCCGTCCATCCGTCCATCCGTCCATCCGTCCATCCGTCCATCCGTCCATCCATCCATCCATCCATCCATCCATCCATCCATCCATCCATCCATCCATCCATCCATCCAGAACTCTTTGAATTATCCAGTAGTGTTTTGGTTTTTGGTCAATTCCAGTTAACAGAGTCTCTGAGTACTATATATTGTTGCTCCAAATATTGTCAAATAAAATAGACCACAAAATATTTACGGTGATGATCTAAAAAAATGAGACCGTGCAGTCATTATATACCATGGTAAACACCACTAACATTTGAGATTTGAGATTTGCATTCTCCTGATGGTTACACCCCCTCCTCACACACACACAAGTGAAAGACGGATACACACACCTGTGATTTCACTCAGGCAGGGGTGTGTGTGATCGCTGCCGTCAGCAGAAAGAGCGAGCTCTCTGGCGCCGTACCACTCATCTGTGGCACGCTGCTTGTGTGTGTGTGTGTGTGTGTGTGTGTGTGTGTGTGTGTGTGTGTGTGTGTGTGTGTGTGTGAGAGAGAGAGAGGTTAGCAGCAGAATTGGCAGCAAAAAGACACCAAAACTTGTTTAAACACAACTCTTTCAGGTTCATCAGGTCTGGATTTGTTCTTGCAGAAACTAATTGCACACAAACTTGGATTACCGTAAAAAATATTTAATGGCATGTTCAGAAACATATTTGTGGGATTTAATGTGTTGTAGGATTGCACACAGCTTTTTTGAGGCTGTACACAGAGATTGTAACACACAAGCCCAGAATACCACAGAGATCGTTTTACGATTCATGGCAGCACGACTCAAAGTTTTGGCGGCTTTACACAAGATGAACTGTTGGGTTAGGCCATTAAAAGTTCGTTGTTCTCATCATGTACGCGCACAGACTGTTTTGAAAGGCGAGATTTTGTGGAATGTCGAAGCATCAAAGCAAATCGTGCTCCATTTGCATGCGAATGCGGTGGTCTATTGGTTTTGGCGGCGCCGGCTATGATCCTTTGGTGCGTTTGAAAAGCGCTAGCATGCGGTAGCTTATAACTGCGGCCGCTAGCAGTAGTTTTTCTTTTTGTCGGGCTAATGAGAGAAAAACAACCAAGAAATGTACGGCCAACTTTTCCCAGTCCACAACAAATCCAGGTGAAATGTGAATGTTGCGGCAGTAGTATTGTTTCCCGACGGCTCTCATGGCCTCTCAGAACTGCAGACTCTTCCAGGATAATTGGAAACAGGGATGCGAGGAATGCAGCCGATGCTGTGGAAGAGTGCAGGGGTGGGCGGACAAATCTCACCCACACACACTATTGACACACACACACACATTTCCTGGGGCACTGCAGGGGGGCAGGAATCGTGGATCTCTGTGTTTCTTCAATTAGACAGCCGCATAGTGAGCTTTGATGTGTAATTTGTGTGGCTTGGAGAACAAAGTGGCTCAGTTGCGTGTAGATTTGGAAGAGCTGAAACCGAGGCTCGTACCTGTTGATTTAACAGCTCCAAGCCAATGCTTGTGTTTAGGGTCGGGAAATGTGAACTTGTTCTTATATAGAACAAATACTATATAGTTTTAAAATACTGAAACCAAATGGTTTCAATGACATCTTTCATCTGCATTCCTGAATCTACAGTGCCATGGCTTAAGAAATGGTGCCAAAAACTATGCAAAATAATTGAAAAAAAATGATAAATAGTTAATAAATCTTTCTATTGCACCTAGCTGGTTGCATGCAACAACAAACATATGGCCTGACCACTGTAGACAACTCACGAATCAGTAATGAAATTGTTCTCAATGATTAAGTGAAAATGACTCAATGAACCGCAAGTCTCTAATGTTGTTCTTATCTGACCAATAATCATTGTGTGTCATATGGTTTGTATACTCAAGTTCTTGTAATTACTGACTGGTTGTTTATATAACAATCTGTAGTTAAAGATACACAGTCAGAATTTTATATATATAATTTTTTTAATTTTGTAAAAAAAAAATTTTACAAAGTTTTATGGGTACTCTCCATAGACAGAATGATTTTTATACTGTACAAACTAACCCTACCCATCCCAGAAAACTTTCTGCATTTTCACATTTTCAATAAAAACATAATTTAGTATGATTTATAAGCTGGTTTCCTCATGGGGACCTATTTATTTATTTATTTTTTCAAAAATGACTTGTATTACTACCATTATGTGGGGAAAGGTATTACTATAATTTGGCACACACACACACACACACACACACACACACACACACACACACACACACACACACACACACACACACACACACACACACACACACACACACACACACACACACACAGGATATCAATGTAATTCTATTGCAGTGTCTTGTTCAAGTGTCTTGTCTCCTTGCTATCCATTCTGATTAGCTGTGCTCTGCAGGGTTCCTCCTTCTCTGCTGTGTGTGTGTGTGTGTGTGTGTGTGTGTGTGTGTGTGTGTGTGTGTGTGTCCTAACACAACCTTCCTTGAAAGAACAATCTGGTTGAAATGAAATTAAAATGAAGTTGAAAAGCTGTAAATGGGTTTTGTGGCCAAATTAAGCTATTGCTGTGTTGTACTGTTCCGTGTATGATGGCACCATGTTATTGGATATTTTTGTAAGGCTTTTGTTAAATCTCAGCCTTGTTTTGTCTTAAAGTCACCATGAAATTAAAATTGACTTTTTTTTTATGGAATATTGCAGAATTTATTATAAATGATTTTGTCTGGGCAAGATTTTTTTTTTTTTTTTTAAGAGTGCAAGCTGCCTGTCCCCTGAACACACTGTAAAAAAAATGCGGTCTCTGTAGACAGCCCAGGCTCCACAAACGGCAACAAAACGGGGGGGGGGGGGGTGGGAGTGGAGGAGAGAGAAGCATGAAGAGGGAAGTTAGCTAGAGGAGAGATGTCCTAGACAACGACTAACGTTAGAATTATATTCTCTTGAATTTTGATATGGCCGACACACGGCCAAAGAGACGACGCTCCGATGAACAAATAGCAAAGAAGAGGGAAAAAGGTAGCCTGGCAAGCCAGACTACATCAAGATGTTTAGTCTGGCAACTCACCATAGACACGCTCACTCCGAGGGGCGGGATAAACGGCTGTCTTTCAAATTCCCTCTGCACGCAATAGGACAGCGCTTCAACCAACCAGAGCGTTTTCCCAACAGCGGAGCTAGTTGATAGATTCATTCAACTTTTGCCATATCTGGCCGGCAAAACGACGAACACATCTTCCTTTTTTAAAGAATGACTTAAGTGCCGTTCTTTGATCTTTTCTCAAAGAAAAACTTAACTCCAAGTCCTCCAGAGTCGCGGACAAAGCCGATTCGAAAGACTGTTCTCCAGCAGCCGTCATTCAGTGTTTTCAAGTCGCAGGCAGGTAACCGTCGCAACTCTGTCGTCATATGTTAAGCCCGCCCCGCCTACTCTATAAGCGACGTGATTTTGCTGCCGCTAGGGTGCGTCTAGATTTCTAGGCTAGGAAAAAGGATGATTTGGGGGTGTTTTACATCGGAAAAGCACGGAAGGGAGGGGGAGGGGACGGGATGAGGAGGATGGGGGGTCGAGCTAGCCTCCGTTTTGTTTGACAATACTTCGAACATCAACAAGAAGTGATGTCACCCAACATCGCTTAGAGCAGCTTTAAGAAGCAATTAAACCAAATTAATTGCTAATTAACATCAAAATGTCGGTCCTGTCTAAGTGGGCGGTTCTTGATTAGAAAAAGCAGCAGCAATATGGACCAGACTTGCTGAATCTCAAAAGTCTGACTGCATGAGACTAGCTGATGTGGGAGGCATTTCACTAAATGCTAGTTTGCGTGTGACTAGCGTATGTCAAACATGCCTTGTTTTGTCAAGCTCACCCCATTGTGGTTTCTTTCTCTGTATACATCTCTTTTTCTGTCATCCCCTGCTGTGTGTGTGTGAGAGTACTATAACTCATGGCTAGCATTCAGCCCGTTTGACCTCAAATGCCCTTATCACTCCGTAGAGGCCAGCTGTGCATATGTGTGCGGATGCGTTGGTGTATTTCTGGCTCTCTGTCTTCTTGTTCTAATTTAGAGAGGCTATAGAAACCATGTTCATCACAGGGATGAGCGGTGAAGCATAGAGCCTGGTCTTATTCAGGATATTTAAAGCTCAAGTGTGTCCTTTTTTCAATGTTATAATACTTTCTCTCCGATAGATATAAAAGGACAATTATTATTAAGCCAATTATTTCAGCTTCCATTTCATGCTGATTTTGACGATCTTTAAAGATATTGTTTTGCTGTGCAAACAGTCTATAACAGCTGAAGCACAGCACGTGGTGAGCAGTTATACGCTAATTATAGGAACAAATCTTAGGACTAATCAACATCACTAATTGACTAGCAAGTCAGAGTTTAAGTCAAGGTTTTCCTAGCCTCACAGAACTGGACTCTATCTGTAAAACATCTAGTCCACTTTGTAACTTGTAACTGGCTAAGAATTACCTGCTTAATTCTTAACATGACGTTTAGGGTGTTTAGGTTCCTCTGATTGAAACTCAGATCAAACTCTGATCAAACTCTGGTCTCTGACGCCTTTCAGC
The DNA here is from genome assembly GCA_022828995.1 of Vimba vimba. Classification (NCBI taxonomy): domain Eukaryota; kingdom Metazoa; phylum Chordata; class Actinopteri; order Cypriniformes; family Leuciscidae; genus Vimba; species Vimba vimba. The sequence continues at coordinate 4,466,318 of CM040834.1, read as the reverse complement.
AGGGAGCTGAACTGATCATACTGGTATCAGAGTGCATTACTCTTTAATATTGTGTAAGCCTGAACTCCACCGTTCAGACATGCCCAAATATGTCATATCAAAAACCATTAGTCTCATTGTGATTTATGCAGGGCAGAGATGAATAGATATGGAGCAAATTAAAAATAAGAATGGAGGAATAATAATGCAGTGAATCAAGTTAGAGCTCTTCACCTGGGTTTGACATTGCAAAATGGATATGCAATATGTCTTTATCTATTCAAGTGTAAGCTTGCCTGAATTGTACATCTTCTCTATATAACCTCTCTTAAAATGAGGAGAATCTTTGTAAAATCTGTGTGATTTTTTTTATTTTATTTTATTTATTTATTTTTTGTGTGTGTGTGTGTGACCCCAGTGAGTGTTATGAGTCACCAGTAAAGAGTTTTGGCTAAAGCACTGAGAATTTCAGCGCTTTCACAACACATTTTGTAACATTTTTCTGTAGTTTATTCACTCAAATGCGGTATCAGCACAAGTATAGATTCCTGAAGCGAGTCACACCTAGTCAGACTATCAACATAATGTAAGATCCTCTTTGCAGCTTATTCTGTTCAAAAACTCCCTACTTAGAAAAGCTCTAGTAATTTTATGTGCTTTTGTAGTTTTAGTCATTTTAGTTATTTTACTTTAATTTCAGTTAGTTGCCCAGGCAACATTTATAATTTCTGTTTAAGTTTCTCATTTAATGTTTGTATTTTATTTTATTCCAGCTTCATTTCAATTAACAGAAAACTTTTTTTTTAGGTTTAGATTTTAGTTAAAGGGATACTTCACCCAAAAATGAAAATTCTGTCAGTAATTACTCACCCTCATGTTGTTCCAACCCCGTAAAGCTTTTGTTCATCTTCAGAACACAAATTAAGATATTTTTGGTGAAATCTGAGAGCTGTCTCACTCCTCCATAGGCTTCTATGGGATCAAAACTTGCCGGCCCAGAAAGTTAGTAAAGACAATGTTTAAAATAGTCCAAGTGACTACAGTGGCTCATCCTTAAGTTTATCAAGTGACGAGAATACTTTTTTTGTGCGCAAAAAAACAACAAAAATAACGACTTTATTCAAGTATTCATTTTCGTCTGTGTGGTCCTGTGCGTCCGTCACACGCATCACACACATCACACACGACCAGCGTCGGCCAATAGTGAGCTTACGTTCTGACGTACAACCCAGAAGCGCTGCGCTATTACACTACGTGAATTCATTCAGGCCCACACAGACGAAAATGAAGAGTTGAATAAAGTTGTTATTTTTGTTGTTTTTTGCGCACACAAAAAGTATTCTCGTCGCTTGATAAACTTAAGGATGAGCCACTGTAGTCACTTGGACTATTTTAAACATTGTCTTTACTTTCTGGGCCGGCAAGTTTCGATCCCATAGAAGCCTATGGAGAAGTGAGACAGCTCTCAGATTTCACCAAAAATATCTTAATTTGTGTTCTGAAGATGAACGAAAGTCTTACGGGGTTGGAACAACATGAGGGTGAGTAATTAATGACAGAATTTTCTTTTTTGGGTGAACTAACCCTTTAACTATAACAGTGTATTGAGATTGCAGACTATGCAAGTATGGACTTGCTGCTGCTGCTGCAGCATACAAACACACATTAATCCTGTAGTAGATCTAGGCAGGTGGAGCTGGGGGAGGTGGAGGGCTTCAGAGGAGCTCTGATAGCGCACTGCAGGACTAGCTTACAGCAAACACTGAACCAGACTATTCAAATGTTGAGCAAGCAATCTCATTGGCTACAGGATCAGCAAAAGGCCAATCAGCTCGTGTCATACGGTAATGATGCGATTGCTTGCTACAGTATCAGCCTGTGCCCTGTAGAGTTTTATGCCTGAAATAGATACTCTATATATGAATGAAAAATCCAATAAATAAACAAATGCACCAATAAAAATAGCAACTTTGTAGTACTTCCTCAAAATTGGTCATTGTGTCAGCCTGGAACCTTTAAGCACACCTTTGTTTCCGAGCACCTGGAAGTTATGTAAAACCAGCCAATCAGATGTGAACTGCTGATTTGTTACATGGTACTTCCGTTCTTTGTGTGCCATGCATCAGTTGGTCCATGGGTGTTGCGTCTGAGGCTGAATCACAGAGTGATGTGGCGTATTGGTTTATGATTTGGTTGTAGGTTCAAACCCTGCAATGACTGACTGACCATGACTCTTGATCTCATCGGGGACCGGCCCTGTAATAAGTAGAGTAATAAAGTCTTTTTGGATAAAAGTGTCTGCTAAATGACTACTCAGCCACTCTCATAAACTGCTGGGGTGTTTGATACTGCTGCAGCAGTGCGTTTCTGCGGTGACAGTGTTTCTGGGAAAGCGTTGGGGTGTTCGTGCAGATGCTTCACTCAAACCCCTTCTGCTTTCGTCCTTTTGCACACTCTCTCTTTCCTGTGTGCCACCGGCTGCCTTCCTGTCATCTCTATTTTAGTGTGAGGTCTGTGGGCCTCTGAAGCGTCTCAGTTTCCTTTCTCGAGATGACTGTTTCCAGCTCCAGGCCAGGCGACAGCGGGTCCCGCTCCTCAGGCATGCTGGGACATGGGGAGTGGCGCATGCCTCGTGTCTGAGTGATTTTACAGGTCTCACTCTGGGATTCGTGCAACATGTTTACAGAGATGTTTGTGTCTACTGCATCTTATTTGTGCCCATCTTATTAGTTGCTTTGGTGAAAACTTGAGCAAATCAAATTCAACAAACGGATGCACCAATACTACATTTCCTAGCTGATATAATAGCAGATTATTCAGAATGATACTTAATGATACAATATGATAGCCGATTATTCTGCCGATACCAATAGTTTGATTTTCTTAAGGAAAAAAAAACCTCTCCCAACTAATGCTGTAAACTATACAGGAAATATTTACATTACATTTGCATTTACTATACAAGGAACTCTCTCATTTGGTACATTACTATAATATTAGAGGTTATTATTGACAACAGAGCTATTATATTAAACTGCTATTTATTTTCAGATATAATTATAATTATATTTTTTTTAAAAACACAAGGTATGTTTCATAAGCACTTGTCTTAATGGCAAATTTATTCAAACATAATTAACAATAAATAAGCTCCTCTCTAGTGTTTTTATTACTAATAACTAATAATTAACGTGATGACGTAATTGATGACGTAAGAGATTAGACTCTTATTTCTCGACTGGGATCGTGTCGAGACTTTGAAGCTGCATTAAGAAGGACATTTTAACCTTCTTTGAACATTGGAATCGTTGGTTGCCATTGAAGTCCATTCTGTGTAGAAAAATCCTGGAATGTTTTACTCAAAAACCTTAATTTCTTTTCGACTGAAGAAAGAAAGACATGGATATCTTGGATGACATCGGGGTGAGTAAATTATCAGCAAAAATTTTTTTGAAAGTGAACTAATCCTTTAAATGAATGTATACGGTGTTGGCGTTGGCATTATTTTGTCACTTATTGGGAGCAGTATGCTAGCTGGAGCCGTTTACCTCCAGTCTTTGTGCTAAGCTAGGCTAGCGGTGGGTGCTAAGCCTAGCTGAACTATGGGTGATTCAGAGGGTCAAATAGAGCCCGCTTTAACGTCGCTATTAACTGTTAATGCGTTATTGTCACGAAGTTGCAGTCTGACACATGTTTCCGCCCTGATTGACAGGATATAATCAGCCCTGATCATCGTCTGTTCTTCTGACAATGAATTGTGAAAATAATTGTTTTGTTTGTTTTAGGGATGCACTGAAGTATTGGCCAATAATTGTTATTGGCCGATAGATTGGTGCTTCCTTAAAACAAATGTAGAGAAATGGGTAGACACAAAATGTTGAAATTTGCATGCAGATCCGTTAAAATGAAATACTGCACTTCTCACCAGTTTAATGCCAGGTATACACCTCAGCTCTTGTTACATGTCAGCGTTTTGAATTAATGTACGTATACGGCAGTTTCAGTCATGTTTAAATTGCCTTCGGGTCTCACACATTAAACACACCTCGTTTGACCTGACTCGCAGAACAAGTCAGTCTACTGCCTGAAAAGTCATTAATAGACCAAAAGCATAATTTCACTAGTTTCCTGTTGTGAAGGCAATGCCCTTTTCCTTCTAAAATGAAAATGCTTGACCTTACTTCCCTGAAAAGTAAGAACCTGAATTAAATGATCAAGGCAAACAGGCACAAATTGCTCCTTTTGCTGAATGATAAATACATCCATACCCTTAAAAAATACAGGAGCCAATTTCAATTTGATAAAAATACAAAACTCTTTATGACTTTTTGTAATCTGACGCATTTTCTGATCGATGTGGTTAATGTTTCTTAACTTTTCATAACTGTATCCTTACTGGTTCAAATGTATTATTGTTCGAATACCTTTGTTAGCTAGATTGTTGTGACTTTTAACTTTAACTCACTGTATCAAAAAATAGTGGTGGGATTTTGTAACTTTGAATGCCCAGTGTTGCACTGTTTTTCCAAATCATAACCTAATGCAAGTGTTGCCTAAACAAAGTGGTTTTTAGAATGAATGGCTTCCTTAATACATATTTAAGGGTGAAAAAAATAATACATTATGAATATCAATGCTTGGGCCTCTCAGTTTTTTGTTTTTTTAAGTGTACACTTTGATTCGTCATGGCAACAGTAATTCAAATGATGTAGTGATGCTGTGTGGTCTCAGTAAAGTATGTCAGATTGTGGTGGTCTGCTGCATTCACTAGAACCTAATGCTCAGAACTGAAATATAGGCTTTGCTTTCGACACATGAAAAATTATGATCAGCAATAATTTGATGGGTGTGTTTTTGACTTGCTTTAGTGATCGAGCAAATAAACAGCACTTAGTCATAACTCGTTTCTATGAATTCCCCCATAGTACAACATTGCTGCAGATTTCCAGTTAATATGCAAATGAACAGTTTATGCAAGTGCATAGATGTGTAGCCTTACTCAGAAGACAGTTATCCAGTTTGTAATTCTGAAAACCAACCAGTGTCTTCACACTGTCACTTCACACTGTGATTATTTGTGAATCCGATTGGAATCTGATCTAAATGATTGACTGTCCAACACTGTGTATCGCAACTGTTCAGATTATATTACATTTAAAATACAACTTTTTTTATTGATTACATGTTTACATATTACTCACACAATGGCTGTAAATCATGATTGATTCTCCGTAATTCTTTTTAATGTTTAAAATGTTCCTTTCTAAAAAAATAAATAAATAAATAAAAAACGCATATCGCTCATATACATTCAGAAAATCTTTTAAGTTTTGTGAAATTGCACACACAGACCAGCCACTAGTCAGGTGTCTATAATCACATGGAAAATTGAGAGGCCACAAAGCATTTGACCACTGGATTTACAGAAATCTGTTTTCTGTTTTCTCAACATTGCATATCGGATCAACTCCTGACGAACACATTAATTATTATTGTAATTATCACTCAGTAAGTCATTTAACCATGTTGCAAGGCTTTTGTCTTTCAACCGCATTTTTTAAATGTATTTTTATATCAGTTTGGTACAAGATTATCCTATCAAATCAATGTGATTAAACGAGTTAGGTCAAAAGTAATTAAAAAGTAGTCAGATTATATTACCTAAAATACTGTAATTTTTGTCATGTTATTTGGAATCAGTAACGGACTACAATTTTCAAGTAATCTACCCAGCACTGACAACATCTGACGTGTTTTTACGTGGGTTGAGAAAGTGAGATAAACTACCCGAAATCCGATTACAGCAGTCAAACTGAAACTGATTTCTAGAAATGGGAATATGATTTCAGACCACATCTGAATGTAGCTCAAAACGGAATTTGTAAAATTCACATTTTCTGTTTTTTTTTTGCTGTTCACACTTTCTAAATATGATCGGATTCCAATCGGATATGCACAAAAATCAGATTTGGACTGTCAGTCTGAACGAGGCCGTACTGTGTGTCTAAAGACAGATTGGCACTGCAGTGTTAGTAGCTGTGTATGAGTTGGCAATGTTATCTCTGTTCCTGTATCACCATCTCAAAGCGCCAGCAACAGCAAGGTCACATGTTCAATTCTCAAGGTAAAAAAATTATACTGCACCTCTCACTGTGGAATTATTATTTTTTTGTGTGTGTGTCTGTTCTCTGCATAGATTTGTTGCTGGGAAGAGAAAATGTTAATTATAAATAATGAATTTAGTACTGATAAAAGAAAGTATTTTTTGTTTATTAAAGTATCACGTCATACCTTTTGTCTCGTCTTTATTGAAATCAATTCACCCTTCATAGGGAGTTTGATTGACAGGCGATCTGACCAATCATAATCCGTCATCCACCGAATCAGCCATTTTGTCCGCCAAAGCAGTCAGAAGAGTTAGTAGATTAACTTCGGTGGACTTGAACTTGAAAAACGGTGTGTACTGACGTCTTTCCACGGTTGAAACAACGTTCCTTCTGATGTTCATTCATGTTTATTTGATGCTATAAATTAACTAGAAGAAAGAGATGATCGGTTCACGAGCTTCTTTGACTGAGGTGCTACAGCGATCTGTCACAACACATTTAAAGAGCCACAAAACAGTATTTATTGTTGAAATTTCTTTTAAAAATAAAACAAATTTGAAAGTTGAAACTTTGTTTCATATCAAAAGTAACCTGCACAGTCCTGTCTGTCAGCGCATTGTCAGTGTCCTCTTTGCTCCGCAGTGAATTTTAACTGCGTGAGAGCATGGTGTGGCGTGAGAGCGGCGTGGCTTGTCGGACATAGCAACAGTAACTAAAGGGGGCGGGTCTTTGCGAACGGTCAATTGTGAATGTAGTCTCCCGTGTGCTTCTATCTTTGTATCTCTTGAGTTCCGGCCTTTGTAGAATATTCCAAATCAGTTGCATTTCAAATCATAAGTTCCATTTGACTCCGGATTCTGCCAGATAGTAGCAGGATAATGTAGCTTAGTAGGGTTTGGAACAGAGCTAATATGTCTCGTTTGATCATTCAAATGTAGGCGTACTCCCTGTTTGTGGTTTGTAATTTCATCGTAAGCTGAAATAAATGTGACATGAAGTCTGCGTGTACATGCGTGTGCATGTGAGAGTGGGAGTTAGACGGCCCCCATGACTGGCCTTTGACCTACTTTCTTTTCATTCCTTGCCTGTAACTGTGTCAATATGATACTCATATCCCAGTGCGAGACCACATTTCTACCTTCCCTCGCACTGCCGTTATCTCCTGTTGTTCACTTTATGGGCCTTTTCACGCTGAAAGATTGCGGTGTACGTGGCCACGATATTCTTTCTCTCCTCTGTTCTCCTCTTCTTCTGGCTTCTCACCAGTCACTTTTTGTTGTTGGTTTTTCTTCCAACTTGGCAGCTGTGTGCTAACGGAATGCTCTCTCTCACTCGCTCTCCTTCTCATTGTTTTATAGCTCTCCTCAGCGGCAGGCTGGCCCCTTCACAAACGTGGGATAATGAAATGTTTCATTCTTTTTTAAACACTGCTGCTACGCTGCACTCCTTCTCCTCAGGTCTAAGATTAATAAACAGCCGTGTGGTTTTTGAACGAGAGCCCGACAAGGCACACTTACCATGGTAACTCGTTGAACTCTGGGGGGTATAAACTGCACATATACGAAACGCACAAGTTGTATACAAACACTAAGTCTCAGAGTGGCGCTCTTAACGCTCAGAAACACATACACAGCCATTCAGTCGTTCATGCATGATAGTCATGGGATGAACATTTGAAAAATATTAATGCAATTAACGCAGCATCCGTTTTTCCTGTCATCCTTTGGCTGGTGTTACATTATATGACCACACTATTATTCATGCAGATGCTTTTAAACCGTTCAAGCGCGATAAGACACAAAAGAGAACGTTGTGCTATACTGGCGCTCACCTGTGAATCTCCTGTCTGTAACACACACACACTCACACACACACTTATGTGCACAGAAAGCCGCTTCAGACAGCTCTTGAACAGACAAAACACAAAATTATCCAGGCAAGTACAGTCTTAAATGAGTTAAATGAAGTCTTAAATGAATGTAAAGAGTTAGAAAATGGGATCCGCATCATGAGCGGCAGGTCTTAAAGGGACAGCAGCCTAATAAACCTGCTGCTGTCCGTCATTAAGGATGAGAAAGAAAATGAGAAAATGACCCTCTGCTCTTGCCTGAATAACGTTTGTAGCTTTAATAAGTATTAATCTATATTTAATTTATAATGAATGCAGTGAATTGTTTGATAACTTTATTATATCCTCCCTGTTAGACCTAACTGTTTACAAGGTTGCATAGGTCAAAGACAAAAAAATAAACGTTTTGTGCATTTTGACAGGGCAAGTGAATATCTGAACTGGTCTGACTGGGCCAGTAGGACACATTTAGCCCTGATATATTGAAGGCACAGGTAAATTGGACATTTATTATAATGGGCTGTGAAGATTGTTTTAAGTTCACTTAAATTAAAAGTGGTTAAAGCCTAATAAATGTTCAAATGTATAGCTTTCGATTATACTTTAATGCTGAATGGATATAATTAATGGCTAAAATTGAGAAAAAATCTATTTCATAGAGACTTCATTAGCAGTATTGGTGTGTCGGTGAGACTGGCCTTCATTCAACAACAAAAAAGATGTCATTAAACACATTTAAAATATAAGATACAGTCTTTATGTTGTTTCTACATTAATTTGGAATTATTACAATATAAAGCTATATTAAAAATATTCATTTCAGGTGCGATTAATTGCGATTAATTACAGAAAAATTTCAGATTAATTAGTTAATTCTTTTAATCGAATTAAAGCACTATTCTATTATATTATGTTGTATTATATTATACTGAACTGTTCTGCATGATGTTTAATTTTTTTTTTTTTTAATTTAATAGACTTTCTTGGTAAAGAATAGCAGCTAACAAAGCATTGTAAAAAATAAAATAAAAAAAATAGCTTGGGTAACCTAAAAATGTGCTTCTGAATTAACTGCTTGTTCTCAGATATATGATTTAATATCTCCAAATCACATCAGGGGTCAAATAAAATTGGAAAAGCACCTTCTAGTTGCAGCTGTGTGATGTAAGCAGTGTTTGTGTGTCCACTGTACAGGTCTGGTACAGTACAGATGATGATCAGTGGAAGAGAGTGAGGTTTTAGAGGCAACACTGGCTCATTTCAGAGCGCTTTAGTGTGCGTGGCCGTTCTCCTGAAGCTTTGACACCTCCACGTGTTCTCCTCCCCTCCCCCCGTCCCAGTGTGTGTGTGTGTGTGTCCCCGCTGGAACAGCAGAGGTTTAAGACGCTCGAGCAGGGGAGCTTTAGCCACTCCCTTAGCCAACCAAGATTTTCTTTTTTTATCCCTTTATCTCCTCCTCCTCTAGTTTCCCTTGTTCTCGCTCACCCTCACGCTCACTCGCTCGCCCTGGCTTTTGTGTGAGCGGGCGTATGTGTGCAGCACCGTGCGAGAACAGAAGAATGTGTGTGTGAGACAGAGAAAGAGAGACACAGGCACAGACAGACAGACAGACGAGGAGAAGCGTAGAAGACAAGATCTCGTGCAGCGGTGAAGAATGGAAGACAGCGCGACAGTGTGTAACTCTACGGCCATGCTGAACCACCACTGCACCGGTAATGCAGCACAGCGGGATTGTGGGGAGGGTTGTGTGTGTGTGACTGAGATGTATGCGTGCGTGTGTGCAATGTATAAGCAAGAGTCTTCCTTTTTGTCATGTGGAGGTTCCCTTCTTCACACCACACAGAGAGGAAGTGTGTGTAACGCTCTAACCTCACTACATTGATGCATCTCAGCGGTGTGTGTGTGTGTGTGTGTGTGTGTGTGTTTAGTGGGATTCAAGCAGTTCATTTGAATGCTTGTAAATGGTCACCACCCCGGAGAGAGTTGTGTGTGGTTAGTTGTACTTCAAATCTAGATCATCTTTTTTATAAATTTATGTTGGCTTGACAAACTTTGGATTGTTTTGTTTTTTTCGGCAAAATTCCTCATTTTCTAACTTGCAATGTTTTTCTTGCAATGCATGATGAAATATTGCCTCTCAACACCATTTTCCTTTGAACGTTCAACATGCATTGAGAATGTTCTGGCTGAATGCTTCAGGCTTCCTCCAGCAGGTTTGGCTCGGACCTACAGCCTTTTCTGATGTCCCGTGCATTGCCTCTCCTAACCGATCGAACGTACACTTTTACCTCAGGACATGATCAAACATCAATTCTGTAGACTTGCATTGAACATTTCTTACTCAATCCACCACATTTAGCACAGACTCTCAGGCTGTCTTTTCAAATAATTCAACTTAGGCATTTTCTCAGTGTAGCAGATCCATGAACTTTTGTTGAGGGAATGTTAGGAGGACTGTACTGCAAGTTTTATGTTAAAAGTTAATTATTGATTCATAAAAGTGTTCATTTTAACCAGAAAAAGTGTTTAAATTAGAAAGTGTTTCAATTATTGAGTTAAACGTGTTTAATTTCAGGCATATATTACTGTTAAAAAGGTTGGGGTCAGTAAGATTAAATATATAATTAATGCTTTTATTCAGCAAGGACACATTAAATTGATAAAGTGACAGTAAAGACATAAAAGATTTCTATTTCAAATAAACAGTTTTCAACATTGATAATAATCAGAAATGTCTCTTGAGCAGCAAATCATCATATCAGAATGATTTCTGAAGTATCATGTGACACTGAAGACTGCAGTAATGATGCTGAAAAACCACAGGAATAAATTACAATATATTCAGATAATAATAAAAAAAAAAAATGTTATTTTAAATGGTAATATTTTCATTTTTGGTCAGATAAATGCAGCCTTGGTGAGCATTAGAAGCTTCTTTCAAAAACATTTAAAAATCTAATCTACCTTGATTTAGATTTATGAATGGTAGTCAGTGCATGTCATGCCCATAAACAAAATAAAGTCTAGTTACAGTGGCAGCATATATTCTATATGCTTACATTAACTACATATTATTTAGAAATACTTTTTTTTTTTCTCATACCTGTACTTTCTTCTTAATGAAACTCTTAATGCAACTATTCAGATCCGTGAGGTTACAGGATCAGATTCATCCACGCAGAACCTGTTCCTCTGTAAGCTGTGTTTCAACCACAGATGTAAATATCTTTCTGTTTCAGTCGATATAACCTTCAAACTTTAAGGCTTTTAAAACATTTTTGAACTTCATGATGAGGTTTTCTCAAGTCAACATTCTTGACAAACTGTCTTTTCTCTAGTTAGATGATGTTGTGTCTAGTGTGCGTGTGTGTAGATGCTCGTTTCTGTGTCTTGTGGCTTTTTATTGGGATGCCACGTCTGTTCAGAGTCTGTTTGTGGTGTCTCATTCATGGAGAACTGGCTTGGGGGAGTAGAAGCAAATCTCTCAGTAAAAGTGTGTGTGTGTGTGTGTGTGTGTGTGTGTGTGTGTGTGTGTGTGTGTGTGTGTGTGTGTGTGTGTGTGTGTGTGTGTGTGTGTGTGAGATGTTTTTTGAAAATTAAAAAATGCAGAAAGTTTTCTGTGATGACTAGGTTTAGGGTTTAGGGATAGAACAAAATACAGTTTATACTGTATAAAAAGCATGGTCTGTGGTGTGTGTGTGTGTGTGTGTGAAAGGTTAGACTATCACTATTGAGGATGTGAAACAGAAATACACTGGTTCAGTGGCTGAATGTGGGCTGAATACTGCCTCTGGTCAGGGTGTTTCTTCCTTTCATTGTAATAAACGCTGGTTAACAAAACAATAAAAAAGGTGAACGATTAACTTTGTGTGTGTGTGTGTGTGTGTGTGTCTTTGCTCACACCATTTGTGAATCTGCCTGCAGTGTACTGTATGTATTCAGCTGGTGTTCGGATGGAGTGTGTTTGCATGTCTCCTTGCAGATGGTACACACACATTACTGTTTACCTCCTTCTCTGTGTAAATTTCCTTCTGTGATGTACTCTTTTCTCATCTTCTTTAGATAAAGTTTAATAAAGCTTCTTTAACTAACTAAATAAATAAAAAAAAACTGGTAAAACACTTTCTCCTATCCGGGTTTGAATGCGGAGACAACTGTAAGTAAACCATTAAAGGTTTATTTCCTCTAAGTGTAAACACTGAGCCTCTGTGGCACTTTCAAAACATTGCTCTGTTTGTTTAAGCGCTCAGACCCGCTCAGCACGGCAACACAGGCTCAACCAATGGCAGAGGACTGGGGTGGGGCTTTCTGTTTGTCTGACCAATGGGGAATGACAGAAACCTGTTTGAAAACACGATCTTTGCAATTCAGTTTGGCGCTGAAAATACACACTTCAGTTTTTAAGACAGTGAAGGAGTGTTGAAAATAAAACTATGTTGCATAACAATTATACTACCAAAGTTCATCTCTCTCTCTCTCTCTCTCTCTCTCTCTCTCTCTCTCTCTCTCTCTCTCTCTCTCTCTCTCTCTCTCTCTCTCTCTCTCTCTCTCTCTCTCTCTCTCTATATATATATATATATATATATATATATATATATATATATATATATATATATATATATATATATATATATATATATATATATATATATATATATATATATATATATATATATATATATCTCTCTTTCAGTTGTTTTATCTTGTCACATCTTTCATAAGCATACTGAAAAACATGCAGAACAATTATACCCATGTATATTACATCACACACACATTTACTTAGTAGTCTGCTGTAGATGCAGGACAATCCATAGACTTCAATTGTTTTTATGTCTAGCTAGTAAGGTTGAAATAATGCAAATTTAGGAATCGTTGAATGATAATTTACGATAACTGAATGATTTTAATACTTTTAAGTTTTAGCTTGACGCAGATAGCAGAGAATAGACTGTGCGACTGATACTGTGAGTGTGAGCGTATGCATGTGCTCTCATAGCGAAGTATTGATTTTCAAGTATTGATTTTCAGTAAAACACTGCATAGTCTTCACTGTATGAATTAAATATAAATTGGTTCCTATTAAAGATTCAGAAGTTATTCAGTCAAGAGCAGTGAGTGATTTCCTCTGTCTTTCGTTGTTTAACTTGAATGGCACAGACTGCAGAAGGTATATTAGGCTGCTGTCACTTTAAGACCACTGATATACACCCAACTGTTTATGTTCACTTCAGACAGACTGTGTTCTTTGGCGGTGTATCATTCAACACATATACCTGTCTCATTGAGTTCTTTATTAATGGCTTCAGAATTATTTTTAACCATGTGCTCGTCCCACTCAATATTTTCTCATTCATGCGTGTTTCTTTAGCACTTTAAAATGTCAATAACTGGTGGTAGCACTGTGCTATATGGATATATTACATACCGCATTATACATTATCTAAGAACACCCTAACCCTAATGGAAATCTTCTGCAAAAACTGCATTTTCAAAAAAAAAAAAAAAAAAAAAGCTCACTTCTGGATATTAACAGCAGACACACAAACACACACACACACACACACAGGTGCTGTTACAACCGTCTGCTGGTATTTGGCGCTGGACTTGATGTACGTTAGGCGAGAGTCCAGCAGAGAGTCTCTCAGACAACTTTAACAGATGGACAGCCGCTGTCTGCTGTGTGTGTGTGTGTTTGTGTAGGATGTGTTCATGTGTTTAAGTTTATCTAGCGGTCAGAGGTTAGTTTGGAATTGTGCAATCGATATCCAAACCATAAGAATAGAAACAACTAGTTCTTCTGCTTCTGCATGCCTGGACGTCTGCACTGATATAAATGACTTTTAAAAGCACAACAAATACATTAGCCATGAGGAAATCACGTTTAGATGAAGTTTGCACAGAGTATTAAAAAACAAACTACCACGGGATTACCATAGGTTTTTGGCCATGTATTTTTGGACTTTCATATGATGGATGGTATTTCTGTAGTTTTCTTTGAAGGACTTTGGCGTACCATGGTATTATGATAATGGTATCTGATACTATCACTGTACCGTGGATCCGCCCCATTATTATTTGAAACAGTGGTAGTTCGAGGTCGATGAATAGCCAATGCTGATAACAATATATCAGGGTGGCTGGAGGCCGATGTAGTAGCGACGTGTGTATTAAACCGTTTAGTGATGCCAAATAAGATCATGTTTATCTATTAAGTAACGCAGACTAAATGAATGTGTGGGTTAGTAGAGTGGATGTGCAGTTCCCTGTGCAATAATCCACTCATCCATCAGCATCAGCGCTGCGTAACCCTGTCTCTACACTTGCTCCGCACTCACAGTTGGCCCGAATGCACAGTCTAATGTCTTTAAACGAACGTGTCAGCACACGCGCTAAACAATCTGAAGCCGCTGCGAGGCAAGATGCTGGAATCTGCTGCGCGATAATTAGCACTTCATGCAGACGTGAATTTTATAATTACAGCACAAGTCAAACCTTCATTCTTGGGCACGCGCTGGCACTGACTAGCGTACTGCGTACTGCACAGTGTGCACTGCACTGCATGATGCCTACCATTAGTAAGACATACTATGTGAAATTGTACATATTGTTCAGTTCCGGTGTTGTTCAGAAAAATTTAAGAGCACTTCTGTCACATCACGTCATTTTGATGTATGTTTAATTCGGAGAGTGGCGAACATTTAGAACATTAGGTTAACATTTAGAAAATGAAATAAAATGAATTATAGTCAAGTCAAGTCACCTTTATTTATATAGCACTTTATACAATACAGATTGTTTCAAAGCAGCTTTACAGAGATAATAGAAAAAATGATGCATTTCCGCTGTTGTTCAGCTGAAGTCAGTTCTGCTTGATCTACTGATAATTAAATAACTGAGAACTTTTAGTAACACTTTTTTTTTATTTTGCTGGTAATTCAATGTTAAAATGTTATCGGCAGAGCAAGCAATGAGGTGTTCAAGTGATTTTACTACCAGTTTTGTTGCGCTGTAGTGGAAGGTCAAGTCGAGCACACTGCAGTAGTGGCCACAAATGATGTGTTTACTGACCCTACAAGTTCAATAAACCATCAAAATATGAGGAAAATATTTTCGATTTTTTAAATATTTTAAATATAAGCTAAGAACAAAACACTCAACTTAATTAAGGTATTTATTACACAACATTATTTGGTTAAAAAGGCAAACTACAGCTACAGGTTTTATTTTACCTAGCATGCAAAAAAAAAAAAAAGTAAAACAAACTTTATTAAAAAATAAATAAAACATTTTTTTTATTGCATGGTAGGTAAAATAAAACTATGCTATTTGAACACAGCCATGGCCATTACTCTGAAATTACTTCCGGATTATTAGTCATGGAAATATTATATGGTCAAGTTAAACACTTTGCATTTTGGGATGCAGTATTCCTTGCAGTGTATACTGCATTTTTGAGCAAATGCAGAAGGGTCATCTGGGTATGCATAATATGCACAGTGTATTGCTTATTGTAAAACTGGTCTTTATGGTAGTTTCGACGGCCAATCGTAGGGCTGCATGATTAATCCTATTTTAATCGTGATAACAAAAGCACATGCAACATGCAGGCCTGCAGCTCTCTTAACAGTTGGTTAGTCTTTTGAGCATCAGCTAAATCTGTCCACAATCTAAGGAGAGAAGGTGGTGAAAACGCATGTCACAACACTGCTCTGTGCCTCTTATCATCATCTAATCTCACACCAGCCCCCTCCATGTGTGAGTGTGGTTTTGTGCGAGTGTGTGTGTGTGTATCTTGTGTGTCGAGCCTCGGGACATTACAGTGAATCATTAACATGAAGCTTCAGTGCTGTGTGGTTAATCATGTCTGTTACATGTCTGCTATTCTGCTGAAGACTGAGGAATCTCATTCATAAAGCTGCAGGACACACACTCACAAACACACACAGCCCTTCAAATCAGAACGACTCAGCAAAACCTTTGGCTTAAAGAGGTATTTCCCCCCAAAATGAATGTTCTGTTAGAAGAATTTCAGCCTCCCAAACTTAAATGACTTTCTTCACAGAATCACAAGACGTGACACTTTTCCATATAATGAAAGTCATATGGGTTTTAGAACAAACATGAGGGCGAGTAAATGATGACAGAATATTCATTTTTGGGTGTTGTATTCCTTTATGACTTTCAGACAATTCCTGCAATCGATTTAAGGATTATGGAATCAACTTTTGAAGGTTAGATTTGAATATGAAAAAGGCTGGGTGAAATGTATAGTATTGCTCTTTTGAACTTTCTATTATGAAAAAAAATGATCATGATTTCCACAGAAATATTAAGCAGCACAAATGTTTTCAACATTGAGTCATTTTTGAAATGCAAATGAATTGTTGAATGGGGTTTTGAATTGTTTCATTCAAACGGACAGTTTGATCTGATTCAAGTAAAACATAAAGACTCATTAATAAGGCCTTGGCAGCAAAATAAGTCATTCCCTACTGAACGCTGTGGTGGTGAAGCTCATAACCTTGAGATGAGGGCAGAGCCCTGGAGTCGTATGCAAATGTGTGCTCTCATATCTGTTACATGTGTATGAGTGTGTAATCCCCTGTGTGTAGACATGCTGACTTATTATGTATAATTCATATTGCAAGCATGCAACAATGATACTCAGTTCCCAGAGGTTGTCTGGAGCTGTGCGTGCGTGCGCGTGCGCGCGTGCTTGTGTGTGTGTGTGTGTGTGTGTGTGTGTGTGTGTGTGATTCTGTCACAAGTACATTTACAGTAGTCTTATAACCCACATCACCACAAAAAGAGAGGTTGGCTTTTTTGCTTTCTTCAGAAATGTATAAATCTAGTTAGTGTTATGAATATCTCCTGTTAGATTTCAGGTTTAGTTGTGTGGTGTGAATCTAACTGAGTTCTTCATACAAACGTAGTTGAGATTCCACCTCTCAGCAGAGGTGCGTCACTGATTCTCTGAAAAATGAAAACAAAGTGTAAAATTATTTCAGCATTTTCACTCTTAGCGCCCACATCGTTGAGGTCACTTCCTGTATGAGCTCACCTCTGACTCAGAGTATCACAGCTTCCCTTTCTTACTACTCAAAGTTACTTCGAAAAATACCATGGTACAATTTCAAACAATTATTACCAAGCATTGGTGCATTGTTGAAAAATTATGGTAACAAAAAATGAGTGTGGTCCTACTGTTTTCTTTGGACCATCTCTTAAATAAACACACCCGAGTCGTTGTATATGAGGGTTCATTTTCACATTAGCAAAAAAAGTGTGAAAACAATATGCTTTCTCAATAAAACAACTATTGGTTTAAGTTTAGATATTTTATCGGTGCAACATATCTGCTAGTTGCGAAGCTTAATCATTAAAACACCATTTTGATATTACAAAGAAAGATGTTTTCCCTGGTGAGCTTGTCAACTATGTTTCAGACAAACTGTTTGCCACTACATACACTGATTAAGGGCTACACTTACTGTACTATACCCTGTAGTGTAACATATACCCTGAAGGAATATCAAAAGCAGCAGTCTAGATAACAAATCAGTCAAAACATGGTTGGCTGGACGCATTGTTACAGCAGCCCGATCTGAAGATCTCTTACGTTTCCACTTGCAAATAAACAATATATATAGTTAATTTGGTCAAATTAGTGAACTCTCCCTTAAAGGTCCCATTCCATGGATTATTTTTATTATTTTATAATGTTTCCAGGGGTGCCCTTATAATGTTAGTATGTTTTTTAGATCAAAAATTGTTATAATTTAGAAATAAAAGGCATATTTCCTAGCCTGATTTCATTCCCTGGTTTGAACACTCTGTTTGAAGGGGCGTGTCTGCTGTGAGACTTCAGTGTAAACGCCCTCTGCTGTGATTGGCTGACATGCTTGCATATGAAATATCTGGCATTACATGTGGAACTATCTGGAAAACTTACTATTACAGCTATTATACTTTTTACTATTACAACTATCGGGATTAACGAATCGTGAGAAGTTTTTTAAGTATTTAGATCTATTTCAATCACATAAGCAGTGATGAGCATTGAGCAGATGACAGCCTGTTGATCGCGTGAAAAAAGATCTTATCATTGCAACGCAGTTTCTGCACTCACTAATGATTTCACCAATGCAAACATGAGGTATATAAATACAGTAAGAGCGTCGTTGTGCAGTGTAACAGCGTCATTTATTTCATAACGAGTTTTGGCAAGTGTCCAGATAAACTCGCGCTGTGTGATTGATTGACAGCTTGGGCGATTGGAAAGGGATTGTTCTTTTGATAGTTTTCTGTATATTAATCACAGTTTAAGTAAGATTATTTTCATCCTACTAAGAGAAACGATGTGAAGTTGATCGCTTCTTCCATAGTAAATCACTACTTACCGCTTGCTGGAATATAGTTGGAATTGCCCCCTTGGTCAGTATGAAACGCTGAGAGAAGCCTGCTTGATATTATCCCAGGTTAGAAAAACAGTCCGTGGTGAAATGGACAGAGCACACTTCGAATTAAACTTTCGCGGTATCCAATTATAGATAAACATCAACCACGCCTGTTGACATTTCGCCATCGCTGTGTTCCTGTGGGCGGAGGTTAGTCTAAACACGGTTCTGGTGATGTCACTAATGCAGGAAGTAGAGGGGTGTAGTCCAATCAAGCCGTTCGTTGTAGTCAACTTCTGTTAAATAAAATATCTCGCTTGGCATTGAACTTTGAGCTTTATAATTTTACAGATATTATTTATACTCTAACAACAACATTACACACTAACTAAAGTTTGAAACATGGGATCACGAAGAACGGGACCTTTAATTCTTTTTTCATCTTGATTCACAGTCATTGGTGGGAGATTGAGATTCTCTCTCCAATGGCTTTGGATGGTTAATGAAAAAATGAGTGTGGTCCTACTGTTTTCTTTGGACCATCTCTTAAATAAACATACCCGAGTCGTTGTATATGAGGGTTCATTTTCACATTAGCAAAAAAAGTGTGAAAACAATATGCTTTCTCAATAAAACAACTATTGGTTTAAGTTTAGATATTTTATCGGTGCAACATATCTGCTAGTTGCGAAGCTTAATCATTAAAACACCATTTTGATATTACAAAGAAAGATGTTTTCCCTGGTGAGCTTGTCAACTATGTTTCAGACAAACTGTTTGCTCTCCAATGACTTTGGATGGTTTCTGAGCATAGTTTTTAACCACAGATGCGTGATGACGCTTCATGTGCTTTAGAGGCATCTCATGCTTTTATAATGCAAAATTAATGTAAACACAGTCAGTTATGTCTTGAGGGATTAGACAGGACAAAACATATTATTTTTAAAAATAAATGTTATATTTCTAAATCTATCCCTATACTTAACCTTAACCCATATAGCTACCTTACAGTACTTTCTTAAGTTTACACTGTAAGCGTGTGTGTGTAAAATAAAGTGCAACCAAAAGCATGTATGATGTCCAAATTAAATTGGCATGATAATTCTATAGTACTTTTCAAGTGTTCACTGAACATTTAGTTATGGCATGCATGTGAGTGTATAATAACCCTACTTCAGTTAAATGTTTTGTCTTCTAAACCATATAAGACTCACACATACACTCAACCAGTTTAGACATGTACAGCCTTGTGCTTTACTCCAGTTTACAAGTGTGCAAAGTGTTTTAATCATCTTAAACCCTGTCAGCGTGACTTTTTTTTTTTGTCAGGTAAGAGACGTCTCTACCGCTTTTCACGAGGGTCAAGTCCAAACTAGTTCTGTGTGGGACCAGTCTTTGCTTTCATCTAATCCTTATCTCGTACTCAGGAAGCGCGCAACTAAACACCACGTCAGATTATCAAGGCTATCTGTTATGAATAAGTGTTGCAAATGCTAAACATTAACAACACACATCAATCAATGCTTTCGAACATTGTGTTTGTGTGTGACTCGATCCTGAATGTGTCTGATTGCACAACTGAGTCTTATCTCAGCTCCAAATCTGCCATTTAACCCTGAGGACTTCCTCCATAGACAGAATCAAGCATGCCAAAAGCGCCTTAAGAGCGTGCGATCTGGCCGCGCGCCACGGGACTGTCCTGCAGCGAGTCGAGGATCTCACTGGAGTTGTGTGTATGAGTGTTTGTTGGTCTCTGGTCTGAGCATGGGATGTTAACACATGTTTTATGCGAGATAAATCCATTTAATTCTGAGGGAATGCATGTTAGTTTGGAGGTGTGTGTGTGTGTGTGTGTGTGTGTGTGTGTGTGTGTGTGTGTGTGTGTGTGTGTGTGTGTGTGTGTGTGTGTGTGTGTGTGTGTGTGTGTGTGTGTGTGTGTGTGTGTGTGTGTGTGTTAGGTGAACGTGCTGAAGGGGTGGGGGAGAAAACTGAGGAATTTGACAAGCTATTGTGAAATATGACATGTGCGCAGGCCTTCCTTCCTCTTGTACCCTGCAAGGAATCATGGGTAGAAGTGTGTCTCTCCTCAGTTTAGGTGTACCCCAGAAACGTCATGCCGCTGATATATTCGGTGGAGGTTACCTGGGGATACTCGTCCACCCTCGAACCCTCCCTTTCTCTTTCTTCTTAGCACGCTCGCTCTGCCCTGTTTTTTTCCGTACGAACTGCCAGTATCAAACAACCTCCCAAAGCCATTTCCTCTCAAAGAAATGCATTGTGTTATTAACGTTTGCCCTCTCCGTGTTTCCGTGGGCCGCTGAGATAAGATGGTTTGAGAGGAAGGACCTGCAGACAGGGAGGAAACTGCGGGCAGGGGAAGCAAGTGAAATATTGTGTCGTTTTGCAGCGCTCCAGACTTTGGATTTTATTAACTACTTCCTGCAACCTTGAGATGTTTGCTTTTAATTTCTTGGTAAATTTTGTACTTTGATAAAACAGTTGTTTAAGTGACGTTGGTTTGTGTGTGTGTGTGTGTGTGTGTAGTGTTTTTTTATGTTAACTTGTGAACATTCACTTATGTTCTGGTTCTTTAGGTCAGTGGTTCTTGGTTCTGGACTACTCTACATCAGATTGTACTTTGGACAAGTGATGACTTGACGTATCAAAATTGCTAATCGTATCAAAGCGAATAATCACATTGACATTTTGCAGGCAAAAAGCTCACAGAAGTCATTTTCAAACCAAGCAGCTTTCTGTTGGTTAACATAGCGAATTCACATGACCAACTTGAACCTGTTGTGAAATCTGTGAATAATTTTCCCAATCGTGTGGATTTCTATTGAGTTGACTGACTGTTGCAATCAACAATTCACTGAACGGTGATAAATGTGGCTGCACCTTAACAGTCAAACATTGACATTTATTAATATAGACCTTTTTTGTCTGCTTTGGGATTTTTTTTTAGCTTGTTAGTACAGATACATTTGCGAAAACAAAACATAGCAAATGTTTTCTCCTTTCTTTTCAAGCTTGATAAGTCTATTTATTTGTGCTATTCTAACTACACAGGAAAAAAGGTGTAGGAATGGCAAGTAAAACATTGAATTAAGCATGACATTTGGAAGTAGAAAGACTTTCTTGTAAAATGTACTCCAGTAATCTTTATTTACTACTTCCAAATATATATATTACAGTGTTTGCAATTAAATATATGAATCCCCTAAGGGGACATGATGATGGAAATGAATATCAGATGGAAAATAATATTTAAATGTTTTTGTGTTCCCCAGAGAAACTTTATATTTGCTGACAAACTGTTTACGTTGTCTCAAAAAAGTATCCCCCCCCCCCCCCCAAGAAGCTTTGTGTTTGCTCACAAAAGCATTTCGTATAACTTTCCTCACATCTCTTGCTTTTTCTATCATCATGTTCATTTTAAAACACGCTAAGCAATTAATTTATGTTGCATGCCATGCCATACAATATAAACTTATTTAACTAAACATCTCTCTCAAGACAATAATCGCTCAGTGTGTACCTGGCTTAAGATGGTTTAATCTTCAATTGTAGCATGAGATTAGCATTGTAAATCTTGTGAAAGCACATCCCCATATTAAGGTTTGATCTTCCAAAGAACATTTCTGCGAACTAGAAGCTGTGTGTTGGACTCTGCCTCAGGAATAGTCTTCGTCGTCACTCTGCTATTGGCTTAGCATCCTGATGTGGATCCTGAGGGAGGAATTCTGATCCCAATTTGCGTCCTTCATTTGATGAATTACTGCTGCCAATATTAATCACAAATAGACAAACACATTTTTACATCAAATTCAGCTGGATATTTACGGTTGATATAGCAGCAGATATTCACCGCTGATTATTCTTGGAGATGTTGCAACAATTTGGCCTTCAGATGTTGACTTTAAAAATGAAATTACGAAAATAAACAGGACAAAGGTGATTAATGGTAGTATTGGTGATCCTGAAGCAGGAATGAGAGGGCTGATATGCAGCTCTGACTGACTGAGTATCGATCAGTAGTTTGCGCTGGACTGACTCTCTGGATTGAGTCTCTGACTCACGATGGCTTGGACGGCTCCAGGAGTTTGATTGAATCGCTTCTCTCTCCATGGTTGCAGTTGCCAGATTGAACCGATTGATCTTTGTGCTAACAACTAACTGTAAAGTGTGTTAGCTCAGCTGTTGGCGGAGGATCTAGCTAATGCAGTTCGGCTTTTTGTCTAATAATGGACTCTGGGTTAGAGTGCACAGAGAGTCCCATTTTTGTAGGGATGAAATGGTTACGGGTTGATGATAAACAGCAATAAAAAAAAAAAAAAAATTATTTTGTTTGTTTATTTAACAGGGACAATACACTAGGCATTGTTACACATAGACAACCGATGCCGTGTACATAGGGCATATAGCGTAAAGCTAGTTTGCGTCCCGCGTCCCTGTATATCATTAAAGTCGTGTTTGATTTCCACAGTAAGCAACAGTCTCACACAGACACAGCGTGCAGTGTACAATTGTTATGCACTGTTGTAAATTTTAATGTTAAAGTTAATGTGCATTCTGAAATTTTTGATTCGAATAACAAGGTATATAGAATTACACACAGAGCAGATAAAATACCTATAATCATTTATAATTTTGACCCTTTTCTTAAAGGCTGAAATGTGTGGTTTATCATAATGCAATACTTTTTGTCAAAACTTTTAACATGTTATTTTGTAAGTCACAAAACCAAAATTTGCTTTTCATTTAAAATCTAACCGTCATTGTTAATGTTAGGATTTTAATGTTTATGCAAACAAAAAGTGCTGTTTTTTTTGTTTTTCGATATAAAACTGGGTGAAATGATTGTGTGATCTTTTTAGTCACTATAATCGTGACATGAAATTTTCAGACCATTTCAGCTCTGCTTTGTTGCTTGTATGATGTGTTTTGTTTGGATATTTACCTACTTTCTTCCTGTTAGGTGTGTGCATGCGTGTGTGTGCGTGCATGCGTGTGTTTGTGTGTGTGTGTGAAGACTACAGGCTCCGTTATCATTAAGGCTATGTGGGGAATATGACTGGATGTGCGGTGTGGTAATAGGCTTCTCGTATTTGCGCCCATGCGTTTTGTTTGTTCGAATTGTGTGTGGGTGAGAATGAGAGTACTTCCAGTGATTTATAAGTGGTGTAAAAATGTCCTACGGTCTGGTTTCAAGCTTGGATCCGAGATGTGTTGGTGTGTGAGAGTTTGAGTTGTTATATGGTATTTTATGCCCTTTAAACGAGCTAACCGCAGCTGAGAATGCTGGGCCTCCTCGATCAGGGAACCAGTCCAGCACTCAAAGTCCCAACCACAGTAACGCCTGGCAGCCCATGCCCCCCATCCAGAGCCCAGCACTGATGTTCCCAGGAATACTGATGACCTTCTGCAGCAAACAAACACTTGAAGGATAGTTCACCCCAAAATCAACTTTTTTCTCAGCCTCATGAGATTACAAATGACTTCCTTCTTCTTGTCTCAATAATTATTTTTTTTTTTGTCCATACCATAAAAGTCAAAACTGTTTGGTCACCAGAATTCTTCAGAATATCTTCTTTTGTTTTCCACAGAGGAAAGACATAAGATCCAGATTTTCAGTGTTCATATTCTCTGACAAGCAAGAGAGCAGCAAAAGCTGCAGCCGATGAAACTGCAAGAGGAAAGAGCCGAGGCTCAATGCAGAAAAATGCCATTTGCTCACCGCTGATTTAATCTTTAATCTGCCCTCTTCTCTCACTGTCTCATTCATATTTTTTCTGTGCGCTAACGGCCTCAAGCTCTTTCTCCATGTTGTTTGTTGGCATTGGTGATGTCTGGACTTCAGGATTGGGAAAGCCCGAATGTTACGTATCGATGGCAAATGTCCTTTGAAGAACGGCTACGATGAGGCTCTATATGGGCCGTGTGTTTGCTGACTTCTGAGCATATATTCATCTAGACTACAGAGGATTGGTTTAAATCAACACTACAGTAGGAGAGTTCTGTGGAATAGTTTACACTTTCATTTGATGAAATAACCCAGAGAAGAGTCATTTATATCAGAGTGAATGGAAACAAATTTAAGTATATCTGTATATGTAGTGATTATTATGTTTCTAGCATGTTGTATGTTTGGCAGCAGTTCTTCTAACCATAATTTATGGAGTGTGTGGTTTTTCATTTCTTAAACAACCATGTATGAAGAAACATCATGGCCATATTCCAGGATGACAATGTCAAGATTCATCAGGCTCAAGTTGTGAAAGAACGGCTGTGAGGAGCATGAAGAGTCGTTTTCTCCTCTGAGTCCAGAGCTTAAATTGACTGAAAGTGTTTGGGATGTGCTGGAGGAGGCTTTACAGAGTGCTGGACTCTTGCATTGACAATACAAGATCCTGACCAAACATTGATGCACCTTTTGATGGAAATAAATGTTGTGATGTTATATCCATCAAGAGGTGCATCAGTGTTTGGTCAAGATCTTGCACTTCTATATCATGTATCTGTACTCTCTGATGAGAAATGCATCTCTGTGTGTGCCAGATGACAGTATCTCAGCGGCGAGCACCTCAGACGTGCAGGACCGGCTGTCGTCTCTGGAGCTGCGGGTTCAACAGCAGGAGGACGAGCTGACGGTGATGAAGGCTGCGCTGGCAGATGTGCTCAGACGTCTGGCTCAGTCCGAGGACGCCACCGCTGCCAAAAAACAGCAGGGCAGCAAAGGTAACCTAGCTCTGCTGTGTGTGTGTGTGTGTGTGTGTGTGTGTGTGTGTGTGTGTGTGTGTGTGGTGTGCCTCCAGTGATCCTCGCACTGTTTACACGGAGGAAGTGGAGGAGCGCAGCCAGACCAGGATCTGTTAACAGTTTCAATCCATCCTTGACCCACGGCGCTGAACGTTTCCATTTGAATAGCAGCTGTGTGTGTGTGTCAGTGTGTGAACGCGTGTGTGTGTGAGAGCGTGTGATCTTGGGGGCTGCTTGAGGGAAGGCATTTTAATGTTTGACCATTAAAACTGACTTCACTTTGTTCTCTGTTTAACGCACCGTATAAAACACACTGGCTGCCTCTTGCCCCGTTTCTCTCGCTCTCACACACACACGTATGCAGCAAACACATGCAACCTAAAAGTTTGATGTTGAAATACTTTTATCCTTTCCTACTGTAATATGTAGAGACTTTTAAGTCAGTCATTCAGTGGTTGAGAGTGAGGCGCTAACAAAACATTGCTCTGTTTGTTTGAGCGGCCCAATGTTGACAGCTGACTCAGCCAATGACGCTTGAGTCTGGAGCGGGTGCCTCTTCATCTACTAGTACCGTATGTTTTTTGGAAATATATAAGCAAAACTGTAGGCATTATTCCATAAGTGTTTTTTACCTCGTTACAAGGGCCGTATGCAGGGTTTCATGATCACTGAGGTCCCAAACTTGATCTAGTGAAGGGATGAAAATGTAGATTTCTCTGATCTACATATGTGCATTTTAAGACATTTGAAGGCCATAAAGATTGGAAAACAGTAGCTTTAAAAGCATGTCAGTGGGCAGAAGATTCCTGCTCTCTCCTCATCTCCATCACTCTTCCTTTTTCTCTCAGTCTCCTTATCTTGCCCTGTCTCTTCCCCTCTTTTTAGTCTTTTCATTGTCATCTGTGTCGGCGAAGCAAGTAAACACAGGGTCAACTGAGATTTATGTTTTATGAATCATTTTCTTAGAAAAGTTAATTTACTGAAGGTTGCCAGGAAATCTAGGTAACTAAGTTTATTAAATTCATTCACAATACTGTATGTGCACATTCATTATTAATCTAATGCCTAATATGATGAAAACGGCTTCGCTAATGTTTCTTGTCCTCTCACATTGACAGTAAATGATATAAGCTTATTTTCAATTAAAAATGGCGAAATTAGATAAAGTATTAGTATTAGTAGTAATTATTAACATTTCTATCCTAAAACAACTGTCAAATATGAAATGTTTAGCTTTTTGCACTTTTGACCTTTACTATCCCATGCTAGCCTTCACGTCAAAACTGAAGGGTTCAGGCTTTATTGTCAGCACACATCTTCACATTTTCTCTATATGATGATTTATGTAAGGAATAATTGACGACAGGCCGTTGAATTATTAGAAAAATAATGCACACCCGAGGTGGTAATGCGGTCACGACGCGAAGCGGAGTGGCCGTTCACCTCGGGTGTGCATTATTTTTCTAATAATTCAACGGCCTGAAGTCAATTATTCCGCTTATACTACAGTTACCACACCTCGAAACATTGTTCAGATTATGTATTTCAAGACGTTTGTAAAGTTTTTGTCATTAAAACGCTCTTGTATGTAGGACTAATTTCTTACGCATCTAGTCCAATGCCTCCGTTGCTAATTCCAAAACGTCATTTTAGAGTTAGTAACGGAGGTTTGAGCCACTGATAGCAGACTAATGCTGGGACACACGACTAGCTGACACACTCTCTGACTGTTTTCATCGACTGCAGCAGATTTTAAACACCGACTTTGAACACAGACTGAACGCACTGAACGCGCGTTTGGGCATTATCAGTAATAAGTATCAAATTGCATTCATAACCGGCCTTAAAGTGTGTCCCCGGCTTTATGCAGTTATTAATGCAGTTAATGCAATAATGAGACAGAAAAGCATGTGCGTCAGTATTATTAGCCTATTTATTTATTAATTTAATTCGTTTTAATTAATTCGTTCATTCTTTTTTTTTTTTTTTTTTTTTTTTCCATTGACAGATGACAGTAGACTATAGCCAAATAAATGAAACACAAAGCCCTTTTAACAAGTGGGCCTATAAATAATTATTTATTTATTATTATCTGCAATAAAAATCCGTACTGCAGGACTATCCATTTATTTAGCCTATATTCAGTTTAATTTTCTATTGATTATAATATAGACAGGACTATATACTTTATTTATTAAAATTAAACTGCATGTTTCCATTGATTGTGAAGCTAGACATTGAAAATTGCAGATCAAGCGCATGGGGCTAAATGCTTTTTCTTGTTATGAATTGTATCCTATTTTCCGTTATTACCGTTAACTAGGCGAAGTGATATGGAACTGTAATGCGGTCAAGACCTGCCTGGAACTACTTTAGCCGTGCGTTTCCCTGAAAATAATGCACACCTTAGAACGTTCGTCAACCAATCAGATTCAAGCATTCAACGGCCCTGTAGTATAATAACATTTAATAAACGGCAGGAGCACTTTCAGATAATCTACAATCAGCATGAGACTTACCTCTGATCCACGACAGTGTTCCAGCATCCACTCCTCACTCTCTATTATTCCTATCCCAGCCAGGCATATGGGGGGAGTACTCTGTGTTCGGGCCAAAATCCAGAGAAAAGCTCCATTCGTTCGGACTGCACGCCAATACGCATATTCTGTCCTATATCTGATTATATGTAAGTGCAAACAAAGACATACAAATTGTGCTCAAACGTTTACATGCACATGTACATTGTAAATGTAAGAGCGGGACTGTACGTAACGACAGGGGACGAATGAAGAGAATGAATTGTTGTGCATATGAGGACAGGAGAGATTGAAGAGCTGGAGAATCTGGCACTGTGTAATCCTCTGGATCTGTGTGTCCCGGAGAACACTCTCACACCAGCAGTGTGTTTCAGTGACGCCTCACACACATCCATGACTGGACTCGCTCGAGACCTCATGTTCCATTCAGAAATCATTCAGACCATTTCACACAGATTCTCATTTGTATGTCAGATGATAGGCTTTGGAAAAATAGATTTGAATAATTGACATTTTTAGTGTACAAATGTATCCAATTAGACCAACAGACAAATTAATATTTTACTCAACGCAGGCGCTAACAAAGGGCAAAATTTCTTAAAAATGAAATATTAAGAGCAGAACAAAAACAGAACAATTTATATTAATTATACAAATTTCCATGACTTTAGAAGATTTTGCTCAGATTTTTCCTGGCCTGAATTTCCGTGTTATTTCCATGTTTTTGACTGCTAAAATGCAGACTTGGTGTAGGCAGTATTATCTTTTATTATTGTTTTATTATACATCTTATACATACAATGGTTTAGAATAATTTCAGATTTTTTATGTTTTTAAAAGAAGTCTATTATGCCTACCAGGCTGCATTTATTTGATGAAAAATACAGTATTATGTATTATGCAATATTGTTATTCCTGTGATTTAAAGTAGAATTTTCAGCATCATTACTCCGGCCTTCAGTGTCACATGATCCTTCAGAAATCAGTCTAATATATGATTCGATGCTCAAGAAACATTTCTGATTATTAGTGTTGAAAACCATTCTGCTGCTTCATATTATTGTGGAAAACATCATACATTACCATTTAAAAGTTTTGGATAATAAAGATAGGAATTAATAATTTTATTCAGAAAGGATGCATTAAAATCACAGTAAAGAAATGTATAATGTTACAAAAGATTTCTGTTCCAAACAAATTAATCAAAGAATCCAGAACTAAAATGATTATGGTTTCCACAAAGAATATTAAGCAGCAAAAACTGTTTTCAACATAGATAATAATAAGAACCATTATTAATAATTAAGCACCAAAATAATGAATAATTATGAGTCCTAAATCAGCATGTTAGAATGGACTGGAGTAATGATGCACAATGTTTCACAATATTACTATTTTTACTGTATTTTACACATAAATGTTGCATTGGTGAGCAGAAGAGACTTATTTCCAAAACATAAAAAAAAAAAAAATCCAAATTATTCCACACCTTTGACCCCCAATGTATTTTATTTTATATTATACATATTATTACTTTTTTATATAAATATTCCAAAAGAGAGAGAAAAGAAAAATAGCCTAGAAACAATTTTACCAAATGAAAAGAAAGAAATAACAATTCTGAGTCAGTGAGCAATGAAAACGGGCAAAACGAAAGCAAGCCTCTAAACAAACACAGCGATTGCCAGACGAAAGACGGCCAGCCTCTGACTCAACACACAGCACTACTCTTTCTTTATTATGACTGTTTTCCACATTTTACAGTAATAGGCATCAAAACTGGAGGCTAATTGCCAAAATAAACCTCAAAATAATGATATCATTTATTTTAAGCATTAAGACTCAAGATCGTATTTTAATAATTAAGAGCCTGATAGGATATCTGTTAAGCAGTTCCACCTTAGTCCTGCTGTCAAAATATTATCTTTGCCTTATGAGCTACTGTTCATTTTTTAATAGAAAATACTTTTATTCAGCAAGCATGCATTAAAGACATGCAGTGCAATAGATTTTTCAAATAAACCCTGATCTTTTGAACTTACTATTCATCAACGAATAAATAAAATAGAATTCATCATGGTTTTCAACTATTTTCAACATTGATAATAATGTTTTTGAGCATCATATTAGAATGATTTCTGAAGGATCATGTGACACTGAAGACTTTCTGAAGAAAATTCAGCTTTGATCACAGGAATAAATTACAGTTTAACATATATTCACATCGAAAACAGACATTTTAAATTGTAATAATATTTCACTAAATTGCTGTTTTTACTGTATTTTACAGCCTTGGTAAGCAGGAGAGACTTCTTTCAAAAACATAAACTCTCATCAACCCAAAACTTTTGAACGATAGTGTATAAATTAGGAGTTATTAACATTAAATGTTCATTACATTCAAATGTGCTTTTCTGTATGGCAATATATGCAACACTTTAGGTACTTGCACTTATTGGTGTAATACAATAATAATAATAATAATAATAATAACAACAACAACACTTTTTTTTTTAATATGAAAAATGAATATTTATTTTAAATATTGCTGTGCTGGTTCTCATGTTTCCCACTATTCTCATTCCCTCTGAATTCTCTCACTTTTCTCTTCCCACTGCCCATATTTTCTCGCTGTGCCCTTTATGGTCCATTATTCTCCTTCATTTCTCATTCGTTTCAAGGCTGACTCACTGCTCAATCCCATATCTATTCCCCCTCATTTCCCATAATCCCCCACATTAGTATCTTTCCCCGAACTCTCACTCTTTCCACTCCAGTCGTCTCCCAAACCTCAGTCTCTCCTCATCCAGCTGCTCTCGGGACGGTATCTGTGAAAGGACTCGATTCACAGAGGAAAAGGGAAGCGTTCCCGCTCGCCGCTGAATGCTGGGCTTTGATGTGTTGTTTTTGCAGTTAATCTGATAAATATTGATGGACAACTCTGATTATTTTTGTGTGCTTTATTTTGGCTGTTACTGGGGTGTTTTTATTGCTAATAAGAGTGTATTTTTTCTTACGAAGAACACTGAATGTGATTAAGAATGACTTTACCTTTACATGCTTACATTTTTTGCTGTATTTTAAGCGTGAGAGTGATGCCAGAGGTTTGGGAGACAAACAGGCTTCTGATGGAAGACAGATATTTCCTCGGTTTCCTGTTGGAGTTGGGTCACGTAAGGACTTCCTGTGAGGCTGTGCTGACTAGACACACACACACACACACACACACACACACACACAGTATAGTGTAGTACAGTACCGTACACCGTCTCTAAACAGCATGATCTGTCGTGATTCGTGACAGAAGTGTGAAGGATTAAAGGGATAGTTCACTTCAAAATGAAAATTAGCCCATGATTTACTCACCCTCAAGCCATCCTAGGTGTATATGACTTTCTTCTTTCAGCCAAAACACAATCGGTGTTATATTAAAAAATATCCTGGCTCTTCCAAGCTTTATAATGGAAGTGGATGATTTTGAAACCCCAAAAAGCGCATCCATCCATCATAAAAGTAATGCATACGGCTCCAGGGGTTAATAAAGGCCTTCTGAAGCCAAGCGTTTCTGTAAGAAAAATATCTTTATTTATAACTTTTATAAACTATAATCACTGGCTTCCGTATGCGCGTCGAGTTCTGGCGTATGATGGATGCTTGATTGTTTATTCAATATTTTGGCTAACTTTCAGCTATCAGTAATTTGGCCAAAATGTAATATGACTGTGGTTAAAATGCACCAAACGTGTTTTAAATCTAAAATAGTTCTGTTCCCAAGTGCACTTATCCATTTCCCCCCTTTTTTGTACCTGTAATCCTAATAAAAATTATTATTGTTGTTGTTGTTGTTATTATTATTATTATTATTATTATTATTATTATAGCAGCTCAACTAGTAGAGTAGAGCATAGCACTAGCAATGGCAAGATCATGGGTTTGATTCCCATGGAGTGCGCGATGTGAGTCGCTTTGGATCAAAGTCTCTGCCAAATGCATAAATATATACATTTTTATTTTACAATTAATAGTAATATTGATCAATATATATTTTATCTGTAATATCTGTAAGATGGTTTTATCTTCTTGACTTTATTGTTATTTAGCACGTCTAATGCAAAAGCAGAAGTTCATTTGCTCCAAATAATGTTGAATCAGTTGATTTATCAATATGATTGTTCACTGTAACTGTAGCCAATAGGAGTCTCAGCTCTGTTTGCCTCATTTTACCATGTTTAAATCCGTTCCACAGAATTCTGCAGATTTCCCCAAAAAATCAGCACAGAAAATATACAATATATATGAGACTAGAGATTTTTTTTTTTTTTATCTAAGAATAAACCAAGAGAACTAGATAATTAATATCTTGTTGAAATTGTTGATTAAATATGTATAAACATCCTGATTGGGTTTTTAAAGAAACCTGCCCGAGGGTAATTCTGGATCAGGCATTAATGTGAGCGGTAGTTGCTTTGTTGAGTCAAACACGCGCGTCACACACATTCTCTCAGCGGTCTGATGAGGTCAGCCACACACTGTGTGTTTTTGTTGTGTGCTAATGGAGCGTGAAACAGAGCCATGTGGTTCTGACATCGCATCGCCGCCTCCTGATAATATACACACGCGTACGCGTGCCCTGGAGAGAAACTATCATCTGAATCCTGCCCACAATAACTCTCAGAGCACAGAGGTCAAGAGAAGAGACGTTTCAGAGAGAGTTTTAAATAGCACAGCTGATGCAAACCAGTGCAATCATGGCACTGGAGTTTAGCGTGAGAATCCCAGACCAAGCTCAGTCTGTTCTGTAGCATTACAGGACAACCACAGACAAACCATACACACATCTGAGATGCTTTAGAAGTTCATTTATATTTTTGCATTACAATGTATGCTAAACACAAAGCTTTTAATTGTCTTAACCTCACATTTTCGGTCAGGAAATTGGAAAAATTTAAGCAAATGCACCACTCAGAAAAACATCAAAGACAGAATGAAGTTTTTGGCTAGTATGGGAAGTTGTGTGTGGAGTGATGAATCACGATGAAACACGAGTTGCATGATGAGGCTCGAGAGCATTGTCTTTGAAAATCTGCTGAGAAATATGATAATAAATGCATCTACCACAGTGAAGCATGTCGTTTGGGGAGCTACTTTACTGTGAAAACTCTTTTAGTGCTTCAGAGTGCAGGAGAATATTGCAGAATGAAAGAGGAATGATCAGATGTTGTTATTCATCAAGACAATGCTCCTGCTATTGCAAATACAACCAAGAAGTGGCGTGAGAATCAGGCTCGTGTTTTGGCCTGGTCAGAGTCCAGATTTGAACCCTATAGTGAATATTTAGTCTCACATTAAACTCAAATGAACTGGAAGATGTTTTTTTAACTGCTCGTGAGCTCATGAAGCTGTTGAGTGGAACAACACTGACTCTTCTTCCTGTCTGCAAGTTGGGAAGGCTATTCCGTGCCAAGTTACTTTATCTACAGTTCTTGCCAATCTCCTGACCAGTGACTTGTGAATAAAATGTTTAAGACCATTAAAAGGGCACTAAATAATTTGTCATTTTTGGCTTGGTCTTTTTTTTTTCTTTTCTTTTTTTTTTTTTTCAGGAGTGTACAGTAGCGTAATGTATTCAAAATCAGGTTAAATGCGAAATGTATCTCAGATTTTCATTTCATTTTGGACCCCACTGTATGTTAAGAAACGTTTAGGGGTTGGTATATGTTTTAGTTTCTGTATTTTATGCTCACCAAGGCTGCATTAATTTAATTAAAATACAGTAAAAACTATGAAATAGTATTACATTTTTAAATAGCTTTTTTCTATTGTAATTTATTTAAATATATAATCTATTCCAGTGATCAAATCTGAATTTTCAGCATCATTACTCCAGTCTTCAGTGTCACATGATCCTTCAGAAATCATTATAATATGATGATCTGATTCTCAGGAAACATTTCTGATTATTATCAATGTTGCACTGCTAATTGTGATACTTTTTTTCTTTTAGTTTTTTTTTTTTTTTTTGATGAATAGAAAGTTCAAATGAACAGCATTTATTTGAAATAGTATTCACTATCATTTTTGTTGAAGTTAATGCAGACTTGCTGAATAAAACTATTAATTTCTTACTGACCCCAAAATTTGAAATCCAGTTGTGCATTTTAAAAAGTTTACATACACCTTGCAGAATCTGAAACATTTGAATTATTTTAACAAAATAAGAGGGATCATACAACTTAGTTTTTTTTAGTACTGTCCTGAATAAGATATTTTGCATAGAAGGCGCTTACATGTAGTCCACAAGACACAAAAATAGCAGACTTTTTAAAACTGACCCCGTTAAAATGTTTACACACCCTTGGTTCTTAATACTGTGTGTCGTTCCCTGGATGATCCACGGCTGATTTCATGTTTTGTGATTTGTCCTGAGCAGTTAAACTGAACACTGTTCTTCAGAAAAATCCTTCAGGTCCTGCAAATTCTTCAGTTTTCCAGCATCTTTTGCATATTTGAACCCTTTCCAGCTGTGACTGTATGATTTTGAAATGCATACACACACACACAAAAAAGCTTGAGCCACACTTATTATATGAATGGCATTGCATTAGATAACAAACTTTTGATATCATGTTGTTTTCTTGAATCATCAGTAGACTAGAAAATCAGAGCACTAATCCAGTTAAGTTGTCTGGATGCTGCCCTATTTAAGCCAGTCTTGTCCTCTCTTTACTGTCTATCCTGTCTCTCCGTCTTCCCTGACCGTTGATCAGGTTTAATTTCATTAGTTCAAGCTTGCAGAAGTCATAGAAATGAATAGAATCTTAAATCACAGAAGTGTCTGGAAATTTCTATAGTGAATGTAAATCTTAAAAAAAAAGTGTTAATAAATTAAATAAATTAATCATTGCAACACTTTACATTAAGGTCTATACATTAAGGTGTTTGTTCGTGTTAGTTAACAATGCATTAACTAATGTTAACAATGGAAAGCTTATTGTAAAGTGCTACCATTAATATAAAAAAAAGCTTATCCAACTGGACAATTCATGGATATTAAAAGTCAAAAGGTGTGGGGAGGTCTACAGTAAAGTAAATGGTCCAACTTGTTCCCTAGATTTCAGTCATTGTTTTGAGGTATAATTGGGACTAAGAGTGTGTTGTGTTGTGTTGTGTGTCCTGCAGGTCAGACCGCGCTGCGTGAGGCTTATTCAATGTCCTGCATCGCCAACGGCAGTTCCAGCAGCCGCAAATCTCACAGAGATACTTCCACAGTGTCTATAGCCAAGAAAGAGACACTCTCCTCCGCTGCCAAGAGGTAACGTGCACACACACACACACACACACACACACACACCCATAACTGAAACATGACAATGATCTGGAAGCCTCCTCTCCACGTTCTGGATGTCTCCCTTCACAGACCCGCTTCAGCTCATGACTCTGTCCACTGATGAGCTGATGATTTGAACCAGGTGTGTGGTTAGTAGATTAGGGAGATAATCAAAATGAGTAGAAGTGGCGAACCTCCAGAACGGGTTTTGGAAACACTGGACTAGAGCTACGTCTACACTAATCCGTGTACATTTGAAAACGCATCTTTTTCTCTACGCTTTGGCCTTGCGTCCTCACTGACTCGGCTCAAACTGAGCTTTTTAAAGATGCTCTCCTAAGTGGATACATTTGAAAACACTGTTTTTTGCGTTGTAGTGCGGACTGTGAAAACGCATATTGTACTGATAGATACAGGGATTGACATAAACACCCGCAAACCCACCAAATGTGTGTGTGTATTTCAGCAGTGGTGTGTAACGCAGTCACTCATACTGTACTAGCCACTTTGGCGGCTTTAATTATATATGTAATATATACATTTTTGAATTGTAGTCTTTAATAAAGGCATCTAAGTGCAATGTAGTGTTGTCAGAAATATAGATTTTTCAATACATATCGATACTAAAATATCTAAAACGCTTCCAATACTCATTTTCCGCAGAATAGACACACGATACCAGCTGCGCTTTCTCACACAAACCCGCCTTGCCTCACTCACTCTTTCATTTGCTCCAGATGAATATTGTTGGTGTAACAGGGCTTGAATTTCACTGTGGGATTGCACGTAAAATTGAGTTCTTTTTCACCGCTTATTGCACTTAAACAGCCAAATACACACAAAATAATGTCAAAATCCTGGTCTTGGCGAGTTTTAACATAAACACAGTCAGTTATGTTTTAAGTGAACGTAAACAGTTGAGAAAGAAAACGCTTGTGTAACAGTATAATAGATCCCTGCGTCAGGTCTTAAAGTGACAGCAGCCTAATATACCTGCTGCCAAATTATGAGATAATATTAAAAATATCTATATGGCAGTTTTTTCCCTATGGTATCGATATGCCAAAATTGTTGCCAGCTAAAATGCTGAGTGGCTAGTAACCTTGGAAAACCAGTAGCCACAGTGACTGGTGAGAAAAAGTGTTCATGTCAAGCCCTGCAAGATATCTATGTTTAAATGTTCTATGCTTTGTATATGTGCCTGCTGTGTGTTATTGACTTTCACAGTGTTGCTAAAGATAAATGTTCCTTTGTACAATCTTTATATTACATTCCTGCAAAGACGAAGAAAATATACTGAAAACTGCTGTTCTGCGTCAAAATATGAGAGCAATTGCGTTTTTGATGATTGAGCTTGACCTGAACGCAGCAGTAAGCGCTGAGATATTTTGCTAATAAAATGATCATGCCAGAAGAATAGTGTGACAACTTTGTCTGGTCTCTCTGTATAATCTCAGTGAGCATTTAATGTGTTTTACGCATGCACATTATGGTGATTTTTTAGCGTTGGACGAGACATTTTTTGCTTGAAAATGCTTGAAACGCTAGGGAGCGTTTAGAAACGAAAATGCCATTTTCAAACTTATCCGGATGAATGTAGACATAGCCTTAAAAGTAAACACATTAAAATTAGGCCTATGCAGTCTTCTCTTGTGGGAAAATGGTGAGTCAATATTGTCGACTCAACTTGCACTATTCAAATGTTTGTCCGAACAGAAGCTCTGTTGAATGTGTGATACTCTTTCAGCCTGCAGAAATATATTCATCTGAATGTCTGTGAGTGTTTGAGTGCTCAGTGTTGAGCCGCTCGGCTCTCCTCATCTTTTCACGTGTATCAGAACTTCCTTTGTTTACCTGCATGTTATTTTCACAGTGGTGGAGAGCGGAAAAAAGACAAGCCTCTGATGGAGGGGATCAAGGAGAAAGAGGAGCCGCCCCAGACTAATGATAAACCCCCCTCAGCGCCCAGCACCCCTTCCAGCAACCCCCCCTCCCCTCATCCCCCACAGCCCCAAAGACAAGCCTCGGAGAACAAGGGCTCGACCCCGGCCAAAAGGTTCCTCCCATCAGCCCTGCGATTTCTGGCAGTGTTCGAATGGCGTTTGGCAATCTGCTTGCAGTGGTTTCGCAACCTATTGACGTAAAGCCAAGGGGCAGGGCTGACATGCTTCCTCAATCAATATCAAGATCAATAGAGAGCAACACTGACTCCTTTTTTATCTGCCTATGTTCCGGAAGTATTTTCCCCCATTCATTTTCTCCATAGGGATTTCTAAGCCTTGGGCCAAACCAATCATCTTCAAGATAAATCACAACATTAAAATATTTGATTTGAAGAATAAGAAACAAACTACTCGTCCCGTAAAGCATGTTATAATTAAAATAGGATTAATAAAACAATTAATTTCTTCGCACTAAGTAATATAAGTATAAAAACAATACTAAAAATATATAAATGTATACACTATCATTCAAAAGTTTGGAATGCTTTTGAAAGTCTCTTCTCACCAAGACTGCATTTATTTAATCAAAAATACAGTAAAAACAGTAATATTGTGAAATATTTTTACAAATATATATATATATATATATATATATATATATATATATATATATATAAGCTCTGTTCTTTTAATGAAAATAAAATAGATGCATATATTTAATGCATCTTTGCTGAATGAAAGTATTAATTTATTTTTTAAAAATCTTATTGACTCCAAACTTTTGAATGCTAGTGTATGTATATATAAAATATTCATATATGTGCAAATATTGAAGTTATTTGTTAGTGCAGGGAGACCAATTCACTTCCATTATTTGCAAATATTCATGATTTTTTCATGAAAGTCACATTGAAATCACACTGACGATCACTAGGTCTCAGAGCTCAATGTAGAAAGGTTTGTACTATCTCAGAAAAAATATTTTATGGAAAAAATAATGGGATTTTTATTTCCAGAACATGGTACACATTGCTGTTCGACTGAAGGAGCCATACATAAAAACACTCAGACTGTAACTTTAATCAGTACAGTTCCAGGCCCTGAAATTGATTATATCTAAACAAAATCTTGTATCCCATCTTGTTTTCCCATCATTTATCAGTACTTGTCCTTCATTCTATGCTAAATGTCCTGCTAGTATCAGGCCGGCAGTGTAGGTCAAAATGTGTCTGTTACGCTCTGCGTCACTCAGAGTGATCCACCCAGAAGAGGAAAGTAATGGAAAGCAGATGTGACGTCCCTTCAGTGCTCAGACCCTTAGTTCTTGCTTAGTAATCCACGGAGTAATCAGGCTAACACATTAGCCCAGCAATGCTTCAACACCATTCTAGTCTGTACTTAATAACGCAAGAACCCGCCTGCTGAGTTATTCACTTTGACTCTGCAAGCTGTCCCATCCAATTACCTAAAGAGAAGTGGAAAAGCAATTAGCCATCTACTTAATGTCATTTCAAGGCCCGATCCATGCTTCCTAGACGACGCAACAAGAAAATTATCAGCCAGGGTCTGGCCACAGTCACATTACTTAGAAAAATCCTCTGCAAACCATGAAGATTTCACTCAGACTAACAACGTCTAGCATCAGAGAGTGTTGAGGTTAGCGCAATGTGTTTTAAAAATGTGTCTGAGATTTTTTTTTTCTTTCTTAAAAATGTAGATGTCTATATCAGTATTGCAAGATATGCATTTTCTGTATTGAGGCATGGAAATAGAAAAAGTGCAGTAAATGCAGGTGGACTGCTAACTAAGATGATTTGCATGGGGTTTCTGCTTATAAGGAAAAAACTTAAATATTCATGCTACACTAGAATGGTTTCTATTAGCACTAATTTGATGCGGTATTACTTAGTAGACCTTAGTAGTACTTAGTAGAGCTAGTAGACCAAATCTTGTTGTAGACCAAGTCTTGTTTAGCTAGTACCATGGTATTACATGGTAAAACATGGTCGTTTTATTGGCAGATGGTATTGTGTTGCATTCAAACAACTTTTATCACACATATATTAGGGATTTACATCATTAAACCTACATGCCTCACAAGTGTCCCCATATGTAGAGCTCAAGACAGTTTTTCACATGGAAGTGTGTCCGCTCTGCCCCAGAATACTCTCCGTTCCTTTCCCTCCTCTCTTACTCTTACTTCGGTGAGGTTAGAGGTTCTGTGCTACAGCTCTGACCGATTTAATTGCCTTAAGCCCAAAGTATTCTTGAGTTTTAACACCAACTTTCAGCGTATGCGTACATAGCCTTTCAAAGTATATTCCGTTTGATAGCTTGCGCGAACTCAGAAATTAAAATTTTTGCCCAGTGTCTGCGCTATTTCTCTCCAGAAGTTACATCCGATAAAATCTTTGTTCTCGCGTAAACTAGAGCTGCATCTATTTCTTAACTCCCTCACACAAGCGCTCGTCTACGTGGCTCTTGAGGAGTGTGTTGTTGTTTTTAACTAGTGCATAAAAAGTTCAAGGCACATGTGCGTACAGAAAAAATACATTGCTGATGATGAAATTCCCAATGCGCACAAACACACTCTGACATGCGCTCAAAAAACTCAGTATACTTTGGGCTTTAATGTTTGTGTGTACCTCTGTGAGTTTCTGGATCACTTATAACAAACCTTCTCCCCTGAGCTACATATTCTCCACTACACTCTTAAAAGTAAAAGTTATTTATTGGCATATATAGTTCCGTGAAGAACCTTTTAACATCTGTGGAGCCTCCATTCCACAAAAGGTTCTTTAGATTATTAAAATGTTCTTCACACTAAAATGGTTCTTTTAAGAGCTGTTCACTGAAGAGATCTTTGGAGAACCTAAAATTGTTAATCTACGGCTTCACTGCGGAAATGCCCTTTTGTAAGCTTTATTTTTAAGAGTTTAAGGTGAGGGAGATGTGGCGTACTGGCTAAATTGCTGGTAACCAGAAGGTTGCTGGTTCAGGCTCCATGATTATCCATCATTAATGAATTAATTTTTGGCCTTTAGTTTGCATAAAGTTCACAATCTCCCAACATGTTTGACGCTCTACTTGCTTTTCTGTCAATCCCACAATCCCCCACACGAGCCTCCTGTTCAGAAGGGATGGTCCAAAAAACAAGTTTGCTAACGTTTTCTTCTTGCATACAGCTTCGCCTGAGGAAAACGCTCCTCTACTTTCCCTTTCTAAATCTCTGATGTTTTTCCTTCTCTACCTTCCTTTAGCTTGGCTGTGTGGCGCCTTTCCCCCCAAACAATATCATGCAACTTACCACAGGACTGGGTTTCAAGTTTTCAGCTCCCCAGTGTGTACTAACCGTCGAGTGGATTATGCTTTGGCATATGCATGATCTTTTACCTGAGGGATGCATCTTTGACTTTCAAGGGGCGTTGCTTGACTTCTGGCTTCCAGTTTGAAATTAACCAAATTGGAGGAGTGGGTATTTGTGTTTGGAGGATCTGGATAGAGGTAGCATCTCTAAAATTGTCAGAACAAACCTGTGACCCGTTTTTGGTGTAGATCTATCTAGATGTTTTATCAGCTTCATTACCTCCAAGCTCAGAATACCTCTCGTCTAAATATTTAACTTCTCCCCTGGACTTGCTTTTCAGCTTCTCTGCTATCGCTTCCTTTTCCAATGAAATACATTTTTCTTGTGTAATTTACATCTCCGGCAGGGGTAGCAGTGCAAAGCGTGGTGGAGGAATGGAGCGTTCTCAGAGTAGCACATGGGACAGTGGAGAGGAGAACAGGAATAAGCTGGTGAAAGCAGCCTCCACATCCAAACTGCTGTCCAAAGTGGTGAAGAATGCAGAGAAGTAAGTGTTGGCTTCCTTTCGTCCCATTAATAAGATCCATGCTGTTGATTTATTTATTGTAGATAGTATTTTATCTTTTAATGATGCTTTTTAAGTCATTTTTCTTGATAACTGTTCCAAGAAAAAAAAAAAATCCAAGAAGCTCCAGAGATTTTCAGTGAATTGGAATGCAATCGTTCAGGAAGTTACACCGATACTCAATGCATCCAATGTTTTATTTATTTTGGGTAATATGCTTTCAGCTACCAAAGTTTAGTTTACTACTTGCTGTTCAATTCATTTTATCTTAGTTTGAATTCATTCCACTCATTCCACTCATTCCATTCATTCATCCAATTTCAGCACATAACATGCAAAATGTCCACATATTCCATCTGGGCCTAGTCATGTGTTATTGCAAATAATCCAAATAATCTAATTGAACCGTGGCACTTGCTTCTTGCTTGAAAATTCTGAAGAGAAATTCTTCATGCACCCTCATTTTGTTCATTTTTCCATCAAAAGTTATGCAGAATCTCCGATGTGCTCTTTTTCAACCAGGAAAATTGAAAAGGGATGGACACCGTCACGTTCCAAACACTAACATTAAACTATACCACTTGTGTGCTATATTTCAAGTCTTCTGACAGTGATGGGCGAAATTTGTGCGGCTATTCTCAGATAATCTTCCACTCCGCCGTAACATATAACTTATGATGCATTTATAGTGCTTTTATGTAATTTTGGTAACACTTTACAATAAGGTTCTATAATTTAACATTAGTTAACTGCATTAACAATTAAAAACAGTTTAGTTTAACAATTAAAAAATTAGTTCGTGTTAATTTCAATATTTACTAATAATTCATTTCAAGTTGAATCTATTAAAGGAGAACTTGGCAATTTTTTTTGAACTTAATAAAACTGTCTAGAAATCATTTGAATGGTTAAATAACCTGTTCTGGTGATATTGGTGACTTTCCCCGCTCCCCCCAGCGTTCCCAGGAGGAAAACCAACCTTGCAACTTGGGGACTACCGTCCCGGCAAGATAGAAATTGGAAGTCTCGTGAGAAGCGAGAATGAGAACGAGAACGAGCGCGAAACACGAATTGCTTTACGGCAATTCGACATAAACACACACGCATGTATGATGTATTACCAGATTACCCACCTCGGTAGACATAGCTCCACACGATACAGTTGGCTTGCTCCGATCAAAACAAACGCACATGAGCAGCGGTAGAGAGGGGGAGGAGGCCGCCGCAAGTGAGTTTTTTACGACCGTGTTGTGAAATATCCGCCCCCCCCACAGCTATAGGGGGAGCTCGTGGGGAAAACATGCGACAGCAAAAGGGAAAATCAGCGAAGAAGTGACTAGAGTTCGCTAGAGTT
The DNA here is from genome assembly GCA_022828995.1 of Vimba vimba. Taxonomy (NCBI): domain Eukaryota; kingdom Metazoa; phylum Chordata; class Actinopteri; order Cypriniformes; family Leuciscidae; genus Vimba; species Vimba vimba. Next base: position 4,424,191 of record CM040834.1, on the reverse strand, counting down.
CGCTAGAGTTGCCGAGTTCTCCTTTAACATAATTACAGTTCCATATCACTCCGCCAAATGATTTCAGTTATTTCAAAAGGTCCTAACAGACGACAACAGCGAAAGAACCAAATTTCCATGTTTTGTTTTTTTTGCCACAAAATTGTTTTAGTATGTACAGAAAGTTCATACTCTCTGTCTTCCGCTCTCTCTCCCACTCAAACACATATAGTACGGACACACACTTGCAAAGAAGAGAGCAGAGACGGCTCTGTGTGAGTGGTATTTACGACAGTAACGTTAAATACACAGCGACTCTAGGGGTCTAAAACGGAAACTGCATAGTGTGCCTTTAAAAGCTACATGACTTTTCTCACTAGCGAGGTAATAACGGTTCTGTTCTTGAAGCAGATAAACTTAGTTTCACTAATAGTAGAGATGCTGCTGCTGAACACTGTCAAGAGACACAGACTCAGGTGATTCACACACGCTTAATCTCTCTCTCTCTCTCTCTCTCTCTCTCTCTCTCTCTCTCTCTCTCTCTCTCTCTCTCTCTCTCTCTCTCTAAAACAGCATTAATAACTGCATTAGTCCGCTATCATTGGCTCAAGTCTCCGTTACTAGCTCTAAAATGACGTATTGGAATTAGCAACGGAGGCTTGGGATGAGTTGCGTAAGAAAGAGCAAGAGCGTTTTAAGGACAAAAATGTCTTGAAATACAACATCTGAACAATGTAAGCGTAATATTTGGCTCCGGTCGGTAGAATAATTAGAAAATAATGCCTCCGCTTCACGTCATGACCGCATTACCACCTCGGGTGTGCATTATTTTCTGAAAATTGATAAATGGACTGTTGTCAATTATTCCTTACTTAACTGATGGGACTTTATTGTTTGGACCTTGATGACATTCATTTCCATTCGCTGTCATTGTATGGAAAGGAGAATGTTGGATATTCTGCTTATATCCTCTTTTTGTGTTCTATGGGGAAAAAAAAGTCATATCAGTTAAGAACATCATAAGAGTGAGCAAATGATGCCAATATAAATGAATTTTGTTTTGGATGTAACACATGCCTTTAACACATTCAGAGTTGAGCAAATATGCCATTTTTGTCTTGTGTTAACAATATTTTTATTTTATTCCCATTTCCTCTTTAGACACAGAGATCCAGTCATCAGCCAAGGTAAAGTCTCATTTTGCCTTTTACGTGATCTGTTATGTTTTTCCTAATGTGTACCTCTCATTTCCCGTATCACAGTGGTGCAGGTGAAACTGGTGCCCTGTGCAAGGTTTCAGACCTTTTGTGCACATTAAAACAAATCAAATTCTTACGTACATGTCATTTGCACAGTAACATCTGTAAAAATCGTTTCGTAAGTGTAAATGAAAGCTAGCGTGATGCCACTGATAGCTCTTAGTATTTGGCATTGCCCCAGGGCAAGATTAGCAGTGACACTGAGAAATACTCTTAACACGAGGCTCATGCCAGTGGTCCCGGAACGACCTTATCCCGAGGCTGGATTTAGCCCTGGGCCGAGAACAGTACAGGTGTGAGCGCCACCTCCATCTCTCAAGACATTTTAATCTTGGCAAAGACGTGCACAAACTGCATTCCTTTGACTTGTGGTTTCTCATTTGTTGTTCTAGTTCTTTCTAATGATCACACCCATCTTAAAAACCTTTGACATGTTCCTTGTCTGTCATTCTTTCTGTGTTTGTTTTTTGAGAGATTATTATTTCTGTTCCATACCCAGCTAAAATGTCAACCCGTGAAAAAAACAGTCAAGGTAAGGCCTTCCTCTCTCCAGGGCCGAAAGCCGCCGAAAGCTCCCGTACCCGCTTCAGGCTGGACTATAAGCGTTTCTGCCACTAATCCCACTTTAATTCTCTTAACATGTTGATCGATCTGAAAGATCAATGCTCAGTCACTTCTTCCACTTTTCTTCTGTCTCTTTGCTGCTTTTGTTCCTCAAAATCTTAAATAAAATTTCTGGAGGAATGGATAGTAAGTGGATTTCCTCCCAGGATAAACGACGAACACACATCTCGCTTGTTCATGTCTTCTCACAATTCAGTTGGTCTAAATAGGTGACTTGGAGATTCACCACCAGTAACTCATTAGCAGAGGAATGTGTTTTTCTGAAGTAATGATGCCAGAACAGCTTTACGGCTGAATCTCACCAAACCGCTCAAGAACACATCTAGCCCATATCTCACCCCAAAATGAAAGACTTAAAAAGTACATTTTGTACAAAGAAAATTACATTCATTATAATGATCCATTGAATGACAACTGCGCACATTTTTACCATAATGCTAAAAAATCATATATCACAAAAGATATATTTTGAAGAATGCTGGTAACCAAAACACAAAACAAAAACACAAAGACATTTTCTTTCTGTTATGTTCCACATAAGACTTGGAACAACATGAGGGTGAGTAAATGATCACTGAAATATTATTTGTGGGCAAACTATCCCCTTAACGATATCAAGTCATCTATGACAGTAAATTTTATGACAGTTTATGACGGTAAAGAATATACTGGTGATTTATTTTTTTAAAGGTTCTCTGTGGTCAGATGTCTTGTTCTGTGTTAAATACTTTATATAATTACATGATGACGTAACAACAGCACAAAATGATTCTGGAGACTAGAGAAAACATGATTTTTTTTCTGCCTCACTCTTTTCATATTTCTGCTTGAAACTTTCTTTTCTTTATTAAATCACAGTATAACTTGGGCATTTTCATTGCTCTGGCCCTTCTGCACGGCGCTCGAGGCTTCAATTTTGATTTGCTTGGGTTTTTTTAATGAGTTAAACGCATGGCCTCCCTCAAAGAGCTTCACTTAGAAATGAATATGTAAAAACTGTTAACCTGTTAAGTTACTAGGAACAATGTTAGAAGGTATCATATATGCTGTGTGTATGTTATATTAAAATGACTCAAATTAACTAGCAAACTGTGCACTGGCAAATTTCAACTTATTTCAAAGTCTAATCTCCAGATGCATGTACTTCACACAAACAAACACGAGTTTTGTTTGAGATGCGTTTCATATAATAGCTGCTAATTGGGTTAATAATCATTCATTCTTAATAATAATAAATAAAAAAATCTAGTATTTTGTCTTAGAATATCTTTTCTTCATCAAATCTCTTCACAGAGGGAGACTACATCAAAATGTTCATGCGAGGACGACCTATCACAATGTTTATCCCATCGGACGTGGAGAACTACGACGAGGTGCGCACCGAACTTCCCCCAGAGAGACTCAAACTGGAGTGGGTGTATCCTTTCTAGCATCATTTGCACTCAGCACATGGTAGTATTTCTGCATTTGCACTCAGCACATGGTAGTATTTCTGCATTTGCACTCAGCACATGGTAGTATTTCTGCATTTGCTCTTTAAGCAGATCAAGCTTAGTTTATTTATAGAACACATTTCATTAACAATGGCCATTTAAAATGCTGTACATAGGCAAAATAATGACATAAAATTCCAGTTTGAAAGCAGAACATGAAAATGCATAATAAATAATTTGTAAATTTACTTTTAAAATGGATTAAATCTTATAAGGCAAGAAAAGTATAATATTTACTACGGTTGTCAAATAATGAAAAATGTACTTAAATATTTTAAGTTGATTCACTGTACTAAGAAAATTCCCCAAATGAATTAAATTCACAGACAGATGTGTAAAGCATTGAACTGATATGACAAAAAAAGTGCCTTCAGACGTTATTGTATAGTTTGTATTTGGTGTTTAGTTGTGTTCTCCTTGACTCGGATGGATAGATATGGATACAGGGGTCGTGACTGCCGTGCAAACGTGTACTTGCTGCCCACCGGGGAGATCGTGTATTTCATCGCCTCGGTGGTCGTGCTCTTCAACTACGAGGAGAGGACACAGCGCCACTACTTAGGACACACAGACTGTGTAAAATGGTGAGACAGATGAAAACACGTATGGTGTGATTGAGGATATGCAGTTATCTGATGGTCTTGCAGGACATATTTCTTTGAAAGATGCTTCTGAAGCACAGAGGACTGTCACGTCTTGTGCGAGCTTCACAGCGCACTTGTCACGTGTCAATGGCACCCATTCATTGCCATTAATTGGACAATTCAGTTTAAAACTTGTTTACACTTTATTTTAATATGTCCCTGTTACAGTGTAATTATACATTTAAGTACCAAGTAATATTATGCAACTACATGTACTTACTATAGGGATAGGCAAGCATTAGGGTTTGGTTTAGTGTTAGTTGCATGTAATTATGCATAATTTACTGTTATTACTACAGTAACTACATGTAATGTGTAACAAGGACACATTAACCCTCTGGGCTTCTTCGTAAAATAGTCACACTTAGCTTCCTCCCGCCCGAAAACGGGCGAAGCCTTAAAATTTTACTTTACTTTTTCCCAGGATAACCAATCAAATATATTTTTGTTCTATAATGTTTTCTGATTATTATTTAGAATTTTTTGAATTTTTTATGATACTTTGCATTAATTATATAATTTTTATGAGCTATTTTTTCCATTAGAATTAATATATATATTTTTATTTTATTTTATTTTATTTTTCAATAAATGCAACATTTCACATCAAAATAGAGTGGAGGCCTAAAAAAAAAAAATTTCAAGTGAGAAGAGCGCCATCTAGTGGCTTCAAAATGTATTAATTTGTGTCATGTCCTATAACCGCCTATAGGCGACCTATAGCTTTTTTATTTATTTATTTGATTTATTCCCATTCGGAAATAATTTTTTTTATTACTAAGCAACCACTGAATGGAACAACACAAATTATATATCATTTTAAAGCTTAGGATTTACATTTATTAACTCCTAACGAGTGCTGAGTAATCCCTCTAAAACCAAGTGTACCGCCAGCAGGCGCCACCTAGCTGCGAAAATATTCTTTACCATATTTTTAAAAAATCTTGCCTTGATTAACACAAAGTTGATGTCATTTGAAAGCTTAGAGTCTGAACTTTACAGTGAATGTATCCACTTTGAAAAACTCTTAAGTATTGCTGAGTTATTTGCTGATAAATAGAATTTCTTTTTTTTCATAATCTATAAAATGATATGCAATGTGTACTGCAATGTGTCAAAAACATCATACAGCTCATGAAACATTCTCAGATAATTGAAAATGGCACTTCATTTTTTACAGCATATTATTACAATTAAAATGAGCCCAAAATTAACATAATCTATTGCTTTTATGACAAGATATTCTTCATGGAGAAAAAATTGCCCATGAGGGGGTGTCAAAGACTGTACAAAAAGGCTGTCTCTTTTCCAAATGCTGTAACTTTTGATTCCTTTATCCAAAAATTATTATTTTTTATCCAGATGCAGCTACCATGTAGGGGGACTTCACTAAAAAAGAATGTTCCTCCTACCTTATTTCCTTCCTGAGTTATTCCATGACAAATAAGAAAGATATGCAAAATCATAATAAAAATTATATATATATATTGTCTTTTATCCGCTGTTTCTTGGCAGGACAATGTCCAAATGTAATGTAATTTATATTTTCAAAAAATTTAAAAAGAGTTATTTCAAACGATACCTACCTTTTGACTCTCCTTGCTATAGTTTTGGAGTTATTATGATTATATAATTTTTATATAGTTTGGGGCAAAATTTGCTGTTTCAGTCTTACCAGTTCATTTCTCTCTGTGTGTGTGTGTGTATTTGTGGGTGTGGGTGTGGGTGTGGGTGTGTGGGGGGAGGGTGTCTTATTTGCACTCTTGATGTTCTAGAGTGTCACCCCTTCATTGCTGTACACTTTTTTTCAGCACAGTGGCTGATCTGTAGCTTGTACCACCAAAAGTTTCTCTGAGTTTTCCTATTTTTTCATATTTCCCATTCATTTCCTATGTCGCCCGTTTTCGGGCGGGAGGAAGCTAAGTGTGACTTTTTTTTTTACGACCCTTTAACATATCAGAATCATCTCCTTGATTTTTTGTGTGTTCATATAGGTAATAAAACAAAAGTCACCAAGTTTCACCCCCATCCGATGAAGCAAAAAAATTAAACAATTCGAAACGTTCAAGTTTTCGCCCGTTTTCGGGCGAAGAAGCCCAAAATGTTATCCTTATCATTTTAACCAGGTTGAAAATAATGTGTGGTTTGGGGTAGTCTGCTATTACTTGAACCCCTAAAAGGAAGTCAAAACAAAATATCGGGGATCTTAAAAGTACATACACTTATATATAGTACATCTTTGAAGTACATAGGTAACGTTTCAACAACCACTGTAACCACACAAATAGTGATGGACCAATACAGTTGGGTTTTTGAGATTGTCGACATTGTTCCATAAGCTTGACCCTCCCTGTTATCTCAGTTCTAGAGTCCACAGACAGCCTTATTGATAAATAATAAAACATTTTATGTTTCATTTATTGTGTGAATATTTTGTAAAATATGTAAATAGTGGAATTCACGCCTATCTGTAGATATCAGTATCTGGACAGACCAATATTGGTTGATCTCTAAACAGCAGTTAGGTTGGCAGAGCTTGTATATTGTATGACGATCAAAAACCAAAGCTGCGTTCACCTCATCTCTCTCTCTCTCTCTCTCTCTCTCTCTCTCTCTCTCTCTCTCTCTCTCTCTCTCTCTCTCTCTCTCTCTCTCTCTCTCCTCTCTCTCTCTCTCTCTCTCTCTCTCTCTCTCTCTCTCTCTCTCTCTCTCTCTCTCTCTCTCTCTCTCTCTCTCTCTCTTTATAGTCTTGCTGTTCACCCAGATAAGATCCGTATTGCCACAGGACAGATCGCAGGAGTGGATAAGGATGGCAGGGTGAGTTTGACATAACTATTATGATGAAACAATAACTTTCCTGTATGTTTGCCTCAATGTGCACTATTGTTCAAAAGTTTGCTATCAGTAAAAAAAAATATACATAAAGTAATACTCGTATTCAACAAGGATGCATTAAATTGATCAAAAGTGACAGACTTTTCCATTGTTATGCAAGATCAATTTCAAATAAATAAAGCTTTCTATTTATCAACAAATCCTGAAAAAATAATGAAGCGGCACAACTGTTTTTAACTTTGACAAAATGTTTCTTGAGCATCAAATCATCGTATTAGAATGATTTCTGAAGGATCATGTGACACTGAAGACTGCAGTAATTATGCTGAAAATACAGCTTTGATTACAGGAATACATTACATTTTTAAATGTATTAAAATAGAAAACAATGATATATATCACAATATTATTGTTTTTACTGTATTTTTGATTATATAAATGCAGTCTTGGTGAGAAGAAGAGGCTTCTTTCAAAAACATTAAAATGATAATGTTTTCAAACTTTTGACAGGTACTGTATATTAAAGTATTACTATTTTTACTGTAATTTTCATCAAATAAATGCAGTCTTGGTGAGAAGAGACTTCTTTCAAAAACATTAGACAATCCTGCTGGTTGTGTAGTCGTCTCTATCGAGTATGTAGGCATTCATACAAATGATTCATACAGCTTATTGCTGTTGCTGTGTTTTGTCCTGTCAGTAGAAGTAGATTTTCTTAGTTTTTACATTCCAAGGATCTGTTAAAGTATTGTACTTCATTCTCAAATATTGCCTTTAGATATGTAAAATAGGAGAACAGATCTAGAATAACTGGCTAGTTTTTATTCTGCTTTAGCAAACAAACTTTCAAGACTTGAAAGGACAAAAACAAACACATTTAGCTGGTGAGTTTCCAGAGGATCCCTAAAGAACATAAACCACTAAACGCTGTAAAAGCACTTTGCATGAGTGTTCATGTTGCATTTAGTTTTCCCGTAATACTACTTGTTCTTTACTGACAATGTTGCTTGTTTATCAGAATAAGCTTTTTGAATGTTTCCTGTAATCTTTGGTGATCCTCAGCCGCTCCAGCCACACGTGAGAGTCTGGGACTCGGTCAGTCTGTCCACGCTGCAGATCATCGGCCTCGGCACCTTCGAGAGAGGAGTTGGATCCCTCGCTTTCTCTAAAGCCGTGAGTCTAATGCTGACCGTCTCATTTTTTTGCATTTCACTGCGTGTTTAATGAGCATTGCCTAACAACTCCCTCAACGATACCCTCCATTCTGGTCTACCAAAGACTACAATTAATCCAAAACTGACAAAGACCAGAGGGAAGGACTCATTATGTCCAGGCTGTGAATTACGGGGGGGTTTGGTGGGGTCTGACTCCACTAAAGAAGCCTTGGTCTCCTGAAGGACATCAAAACAAGAAGTTGGGGGGGTCATATGAAGATTTACCTGGAATTATAAGGATACAGTTCTAGCTCTGATTGATTTTAAATGGTCATTTTGGCCACCCCTGAGATGGATCAGACCATTAACAATACCTAAGCAGTTGAATGAATACACTATAAAACCTTGTTCATTCAGGGATGAAGAACATAATGTGTTTAAAATGCAGAGTTCAGTTGAATGATAACATTTGCCCTCTTTAATGCTGTTAAACTGAAAGGACGAAGCAAACTGTTTGGTCTTACACAAGACTACCTCTCAAAAATGCTTTCAGTTTTTGAACCTTGAAGGACTTTCAGATCCTCAGATTTTTTTTTTTTTTTTTTTGTTATACAGAGTAGAACTAAAAGATTTAGGGATGCTGCTTTTAGTCATGCTGCCCCTTGAGACGTGCAGGAAATACTGAAACTTTTAAATCTACATTTTTTTCTTATCTCCTATTACACCGAACCCTCAAATCTCATGGTTTTAGTATTTGCTTATTTAAATGAACAGCCCCTTTCCATCAGAGATAAGGCACAGACAGGGCTGGAAATTAATTAAAATGCCCCCAAAATTCAAGATATGTGGCATAAATGTCTGTGTAAATTCTTTGTTTTTAATATTCATAAAGAATGTAGTTAGTTAAGCAATATCCCACGAGCAAGAGTGCTGTTTTCCCGAATATCAGCACTTTTGAAAAATGATTTGAAACAGGCCTCAGAAATGCAAAGGCCGACTCTGGCAGTCATAGAATTCATGAATTATCATTTGTGATGAGTTTTGTTTTTCCTGATCTTCTGGTTTTGATGGAAATCTATGATCCAGGAGGAAAAACTCAAGTCTTTTTAACCTGGTTGTTTCAACACCAGACGCAGCACTTTTTGGTCATATTAAGCTCTATTAGATTAAAATGCAAATATGAACAGCTCTTTTCCGGGATGACTGAAGAAACCGGAAGTGTATTTGTTTGTAAACAGTCATTGATGCTCAGTGTGTGTGTGTATGTGTAGGACTCAGGCACTCATCTCAGTGTGTGTGTGTGTGTGTGTGTATGTGTAGGACTCAGGCACTCATCTCAGTGTGATCGATGACTCTAATGAGCACATGCTCACTGTGTGGGACTGGCAGAAGAAATCAAAAATTGCTGAGATTAAGGTACGTGGACACACTCTTTTTATTCATTCTTCTCACACATATCACCACTCCCTTCCTCCCTTCCTTTCTTTTCTTTGCCCTTATCTTATTTCCTTCTCCTTTTTTCTCAATCCGTTTTCATTTGTTGTTTTGCCGTGTCTGTTCCACTTGTACCCTGTTTCATTGCACATTCCTCTTTTATCTCCCTCTTATCTCTTTGTTCTTCATGTAATAGTTTTGTCAATGTACTGTTTTATTAGACAACCAATGAAGTGGTCTTAGCCGTGGAGTTTCACCCGACTGACGCCAACACCATTGTGACTTGTGGGAAATCCCATATCTTCTTCTGGACCTGGAGCGGCTCCTCACTGGCGCGCAAACAAGGCATCTTTGGTGTAAGGACACGCATATCACTGATATATTTGATGCACATCATTAAAATCATGAGTTTTTTTTTTTTAATGCACTTTTAATTTGTCCATTGAGTTTCCCAGAAACTGCATCATTAGATTTGTCTTGCAACTCGTGAGTCCAAGAGTGTTTTAACTGAGTCTCTGATTTTAAACTGTGTTCTGGGTTAAATACGCTCGGTGTGTGTGTGTGTGTGTGTGTGTGTGTGTGTGTGTGTGTGTGTGTGTAGCTACATATGATGGCATTTTGACCAGCTGAGAAATCATGAAGAGCTTATAAAATGTGTAAAGGAGTCAAACAGTGACATGAATTACGTCTCTGCAGTAATTGAAGATGTGCTGCGAGGAGACGCGGTTCTGATCCTGTACCGAACTATAATGGGCAACGTAGATCCCTTGACGGTTGGGGGGGAAATCTGACTTTAAGGGTGGCGAAGATAGATTTTATTTTAGCGATATTTCCAAGAAGCATTTATAGACTAGTTCTGCAGGTCAGCTTGATGCACAGAGTGCAGACTAGTACAGAGTTCATACATTCATTATTTTTGTTTGTGTCTCTATGACAGAAATATGAGAAGCCCAAATTTGTGCAGTGTTTGGCTTTCCTTAATAATGGAGACATCCTGACCGGAGACTCGGGAGGAATCATGCTGATATGGACCCGCAGCACGGCTGAACCAGCGCCAGGAAAAGGGCCGAAAGGTACACACACACACACACACACACACGTCACATTATCATTTTTCCATCATCACCTGCATTTCCTCACGAAAAGTACTGTGGCTGCACTGATGGTATTCTCCTCCAAACATAGTCTGATCTCCTGCACTCTTCTGCTCGCTCTGAAACCAAAGAGAAGTTCATGCCGTCAGCAAAGAAATCACAATCGGCTCGCCATAGAAGAAGAGGCCAGATGCGTACAGGGGATCAGTGCATAACCACATTCCTTTTAAGGCCCCGTTTACACCTGGTATTAAGATGCGTTTGGGTCGATCGGATCACAAGTGGACGATGCTAAATACTTTCCACTTTCGACCACTTCCACAGGTAGTTGAAAACACACTCGAATTGCTTTCGTAGTGTAAACGCTCATGTGATCGAATGTGTTTTAACTGCTGCAAAAGTCTCCAGTCGTGTTCATATGTAAACTATGTGAGCTTATTTCATCCATTAGATTAAAAGATCTGAGAAAGCCCAAACATTTACCCGCCCATAGACTCTCCCCTCAAAGAAATCAGGACAGAAGTGGATGAAAGTGGACAAAAGAGACGGATTAAAACACCAGGTGTTAACAGGAAAGCGTCTCCCTCGTCTACTTGTGATCCGATCGACCAGAACGCATCTTAATACCAGATGTAAACAGAGCCTTAGAAAGTGAGTTTTATTACAAGACCTATTAACAGTAACAGACAAGTTACTGCACAGGTCAAGAAAAAGGCTGATGACACGCTACTAAAGGAAATCTTTGTTTATTTCTCATGTCATCACTGTGAAAAAGAGATGAAAAGCTTAGTGTATGATTCGCTTCAGTAGAGAAATACACTCGGTTAAACAGAGGAATCTATTACACGGTGGTAAATGCAACAAATAAAACCTTGCTGAACCTCACATTTGACGTACTAAGGCCCATGTGTGCTGCCATATGTTTGTGTAATTCAGCTGAAATAGATTTAAAAGCTAGATAACATAAGAAAATAGTAATAAAACTGAAGAACAGAAAATTACACCATTCAGAAAAGGAATCTCTTCTGTTTGGCTGCACTTATTTGATTAAAAATACAGTTAAATTGTAATAATATAAAATATTATTACAATTTAAAATAAGTTTTAAATTGTTTTCTATTGTAATATATAGTAAAGTGTAATTTATTCCTGTGATCAAAGCTGAATTTTCAGCATCATTACTGCAGTCTTCAGTGTCACATGATCCTTCAGAAATCATTCTAATGTGATGATTTGATGCTCAAGAAACATTTATTATTATTATTATCAATGCAACAAAAAATAGTGAAGCATTTTTTTCAGGATAGGAAACAGGAAAGTTCAAAAGTCTGAAAAATATTATATTAGTACCATGGCACTTTGAGTTATCTTTTAAAGTTATCTTTTGTTTCGTCAACACTATAATGTCCATCAGTTCTTTACCCAGAAGCACTGTAATGACAGTGACAGTAATTTCAATATTTTAGAAATCTGTGGCAGAGAAGTTCTAAAGATGTTCAGAAATCCACAGCTGGTGATATGTGTCTGAAACCGTGTGTTTGCATGCGCACGTGCTGGAGTGTGTGTGCACGAGTTGACAGATAGTTTTCTCAGTGTTGATCCTGGAGTTGTAATGGTTTTCACTGGCATGCTGTGGAACTGGATTGGCTGCACCACAGACTGAACCAGTGCCAGCTCCTGCTCATTCATCACTGCTTTATTTATCTCCTCAACGTGTGCATGACAGTCCTGTGGCGTAGCGCCCCCTGTAGGACACATGCTGTCATAGAGCCCAATATCAAACCGTTTTCCTTGATATTTTGAGTTCATTAATCTGTGAAAACATACAGTACTGTAACAGTGTAAGTGCAGTTATGGAAACTAAGCTGCCTGTAGCTCGTGTCAAACCTCTACATTTGCATATACATGACTGTCTGTATTTACATATCAGTGACAGTGACACATCTTCTCTGATCAGAAGATTGGCCCCACGGTCACAGTCTTTGAGACTGTTACACTACCGTTCAGAAGTTTGAGGTCAGAAACTTAAGGATTTATTTAAATGAAATTAATACTTTTATTCTCCGGGGATATATTAAATTGATCAAAAGTTACTGTAAAGACTTTCAATGTTACAGAAGATTTCTATCTCAAAATAAAGTTTCAAAGATTCATGAAAAACAAGTATCATGGTTTCCAGAAAAAAATACTGAAAAATATTCCAGAAAAAACTGTTTTCAGCATTGATCATATTCAGAAATGTTTCTTCATGTTAAATAATCATGTTATAATGATTTCTGAAGGATCATGTGACACTGAAGACTGCAGTAATGATGCTGAAAATACAGCTTTGACCACAGGAATAAATTACAGTTTAAAATATATTTAAATGGAAAACATTATTTTAAATTGAAAACTTTTACTGTATTTTTGATAAAAAAAAATGCAGTCTTGGTGAGCCGAAAAGACTTTTTCAAAAAGTCAAAATGGCTTTATTTTACAGTGTCATTGTTACACGTTACATGTAGTTACTGTAGTAACTATAAGTTATGTGTAATTACATACAAATAACCCTAAACCAACCCCCAAAACCCTAACCCTATAGTAAGTACATGTAGTTTATTAATATTACTCAGTACTTAAATGTATAATTACACTGTAACACTGACACCTTAAACTTGACCTTTAAGGTTAAAACCTTAACCTTAAACACGTTGTACTTGTCCACTAACTTGACCTAATTCTCTTGCTCCACCATGAAAACTTGTTGCATTATGAATCATTATTAAATGAGTTTAATAATGGAGTTATAGCATGCAAAAACAGCAGACAGAAGCGAGTCTCTTCTTCTCTTGAATCATCCATCATATGTGGTGTCCTGACCTGGCCTCGTGGCTCAGCATCTGCAGATAGCATGTAACTGTAGAAGTGTTACCGTGTGTAACGTCAGTCTGTTCAGCTACACTCTCTGTTTCAGAAATGTGAGAGTGTGTGTGTGGAGTTATGTGTGTGTTGAGGGACTCCAGGGCTCTATATTTCCCTTGGTTTGGCTCTTTGCACAGGCTGCCGAGCCATCAGTATTATTACAGGAGGATGTGATAATCTGCTGGAATTCCCAGAATGCATCATCATCACACACACATGCACCCCTGGCCTCACTGGCAAGCGTATCTCTGAGCTTCTCTTTCACTGGCTTTTCTAAAAGCCCTATCCCATCCCCGATGGCCAACAGTCTGGCACATAAAGTGCATTAGCCAGGACGGATATTTGTGGTGTTGTGTTCCCAGAAACTGTGTGATTAACCCGTCCCATGATCCCACAGGAGCGTTTCAGATCTCGCGTCAGATCAAGGCTCACGACGGGAGTGTCTTCACTCTGTGTCAGATGAGGAACGGCACTCTGCTCACAGGAGGAGGAAAAGACCACAAGATCATCCTGTGGGACCATGACCTGAATCCAGAGAGAGACATCGAGGTGAGAGACATACTGGAACTAAAGCTCACACACGCACGCACGCACGCACACACGCGCACACACACACACGCACACTCACACAAATGCACACACACGCATACACGCACGCATACACACACACACACTCACTCACTCTCACACACACGCGCACGCGCACACACACGCATGCACGCACACACACACACGCACACTCACACAAATGCACACACACGCACACACGCATACACACACACACACACACTCACTCACTCTCACACACACACACACGCACACACACACACACACACACACACGCGCGCACGCACGCACACACACACACACATGCACACTCACACAAATGCACACACATGCACACACGCATACACGCACGCATACACACACACACACACACACACACACTCACTCACTCACTCTCTCACACACACACACACACACACACGCATGCACGCGCACACACTCACACACACACATGCACGCACGCACACACACACACTCACACAAATACGCACACACGCATACACGCACGCATACACACACACACACACACACACACACACTCACACTCTCACACACACGCACGCGCACACACACACACTCACACAGGCACACGCACGCGCACACACACACGCACACACACACAAACACTCATTTACACACACTCACACGCTCGCATACACACTCATTCACACTCACACACACACTCACAAACATTCATTTACACACACACACTCACTCACACACACACAGACTCACACACACACTCACTCACTCACACACTCATTTACACACTCACTCATTCACTCACTCGCTCACTCTCACACACATACACACTCACACACTCATTTACACATACGCTTACTCTCACACACATACACAAACACTTACTCTCACACACATACACACTCACTCACTCAAACACACACACACACACACACACATACATAACTGCTATTCACTACCTCATCAAAGTTGGATTAATTAAGATTTATTTATCAATGTATCATATTATTACAGTTGTGCTGCTGAATATATTTGTGAAAATCATGATAATTTATTTTTTCAGGATTCATTGATTTAATAGAAAGTTCAAAAGAACTGAAGTCTTGGTTTTCACTTTTGACCAAATTAATGCATCCTTTAAATAAATAAAAGTTGTAATTTCTTTAAAAACACAATGTACTGACCCCAAACTTTTAAATGGGAGTGTGATAAATATTAATTGCAAAGTAAATCAGTTACACATTATTTGGTAACACTTTTTTACAGTGTCCTCGTTACAGAAGTTACATGTACTTACCATAGAAATAACAATAAATGATGTATAATTACATGCAACTAACCCTCAACCAAATCCTAATCCTACCCTAACCCTACAGTAAGTACATGTAGTTAATTATATTGCACTGTACTTAAATCTATAATTACACTGTAACAATGACACCTTAAAATAAAGTGTAACCCATTATTTGATGGTGATGTTGTTACAGTGTAAGTACAGAAATAATTACTGAGTAATATTAATTAACTACATGGACTTACTATAGGGTTAGGGTTTGGTTTAGTGTTAGTTTTTTGTAATTATGCATAATCAACTGTTTTTACGGTGTTCACTAGTACAGTACACATTACGTGTAACTGTCACCTTAAAATGAAGTGTTACCCGTAAACCATAGCATATAGAAACATAACAAGCTCCTATAGCAACATAAGAAAATAACACACCTCTAATGTCTGTTTGCTTTTCCTCAGGTCCCAGATCAGTACGGCACCATTCGAGCTGTGGCCGAGGGCAAGGGGGAGCAGTTCCTGGTGGGAACGTCACGCAACTTCATTCTGAGAGGAACCTTCAACGACGGATTCCAGGTGGAAGTGCAGGTAAACCTCATCACATGTGCACCTTCAGTGAGGGTCAACAAACATGCTTCTAAAACCAGAGCTAATCATGTTGATCTGAATCACACAAAAGCAGAGCCAGTGGTTATCACACATGTGCTTTACCTGCAGTGGTTGTGGAGTTAGTTTCATGGGAGTCTTTATTTGCAGGGGCACACGGATGAACTGTGGGGTTTGGCGTCCCACCCCTTCAAGGACCTGTTCCTCTCCTGCGCTCAGGACAGGCAGGTGTGTCTCTGGAGCTCAGTGGACCACACGCTGGAGTGGACCAGACTGCTGGACGTAAGACACTCACACTAACACACGTCTGCGGTCGTGTGCTCTCACTCTGTGCTAGGCATAGACCAAAATCTACATCATGATATGAGTAATTGTATTTCACGATGATGATCTATATAACAAAATACTGTTGTTCTTTTTGCTTTAAATAAGGTTTTTATGTTATCAAAATTTTTGATTCCATTGAAATTTCATAATTCTTGTCACCAATTTCAATATCACAAAAAAGAGCTAATGCTACCCTATATATATATATATATATATATATAAACTCTCAAGCTTACTGAAAACAAGTCAACAGTCAGTGATAACATAAGAACAAAGAAAATAATTACAAGCAATAAGACGACAAATTACAACAGAACAAAAGACAGACCTACCTGAAATACTTCAAGCAGTAGAAATTAAAAAATACTAGCCTACATAAATTGTAAAAAGTAATCAAATGTTTTTTTGGACCACTAGGGGGCGACAGCACACTCCCAAGAGGGCTGTGAAATGGCTTAACATTATTTTAAACAAAGCAAATCAAAATTGAAAATAAGTTCAAACAGCTCAAATCAATGCATATTTCATATTTGTTCCTCCTCAAATGTGGTTTAATTTAAGATCAAGGGTTTCCACAGCCTGTTGTATGTGAAGGGAAGTGTGGGATCCAGACCTGGAAAAGTCATGGAAATTAAATTTGGACTTTTTTGTGGTTATGTTAATCAATCAATCAATCAATCAATCAATCAATCATTTATTTATAGAGCACATTTAAGACACAACCGAAGTTGACCAAAGTGCTTTAGAAGGAATAAAAGAGACACAAAAATAAAACCAATATACATACATAAATACCAGACAAGACAAAAAGCACTCAGTAGAATAAAAGAAAAATCCAGGAAGACAAACTACAGAGTGTTAAAAGCCACGGTGAATAAATGAGTCTTGAGCTGAGATTTAAACTCTTAAATGTTTCTTTAGGTAGAAATAGCTAAATTTTAAATAAATAAAAAATCCCGTAAACATGAAAGACGTCATGTACTGTAACATGACCAAATTGGTCATAAAAAGTTTGAACCTGAAATATAGTCAGTTCTAAAACAACTGGAATTATTTGATTTAATTATTTTAATCATTTATATTTATTCTTTATTATTATTATTTTAATATATTGCCTCTCCTAATTTTTGTAAATAAAATAAAACATTTCGTGTGTGCTCACTGATGTGTGTGTAGGAGCACGGGCACTGCGCTGACTTCCATCCTAGCGGTTCGGTTGTTGCCATCGGTACTCACTCAGGGAAGTAAGTGACCTGTCATCTCTTCTGGGAAATTTTACATAAACGTACATCCATTTAACACTAAAATGGTTTAGTGGCTGTGGTTCAGACAGTGGTTTGTGTGTGTCTCAGGTGGTATGCCCTGGACGCAGAGACTCGAGACCTGGTGGCCATTCACACAGACGGCAATGAGCAGCTGTCAGTGATGCGCTTCTCTGTTGGTGAGTGTGTGTGTGTGTGTGTGTGTGTGTGTGTGTGTGTGTGTGTGTGTGTGTGTGTGTGTGTGTGTGTTTCTAGCATTCCTGTTTTGAGCCGACAGCCAAGTGCCCCTCTTGCTCACCGTTTCTCTGCCTCTTCCCAGATGGCACGCTGCTGGCAGTGGGATCACATGATAACTTCATTTACCTCTACACAGTGTCGGATAAGGGACGCAAATACAGCAGATATGGGAAATGCACTGTGAGTATCTGACGTTTACATGGTTGTTTGCACAGACTTAAAAACAGCTCACTGTGGAATTGAACAGAAGGCAGCTAATTAAATTTTTAAGGTCTCCTACAATAGGTTTACATGCATCCAAGGTAAAAAAACAAATGTTTTGCATAATTTACGTCCCAGCATCATTTCTTTTCTCACAGTGTCTGAAACTGTTCGATTAAGGATTCAGTTTCTCTAAAACCCTCCTTTCTGAAGGTCTGCTCTGCTCTGATTGGTCAGATGGCTCTGTCTGTTGTAATTGGTCGACCGCTTACATCGTGTGTCTGAAACACTCATTAGCATATTAGTGTAGGTTTGTGGAGGAAAGGAGACTAGAATCACTGACGACACGTTTCAGGCCGCTCAGAATCGCTTCTTTCTTTTAGGAGACAATAACTCCATTTATCTGCACTTTGACCTTTAAAACTTTGCAGACCCTTTACATTCACAAACAGCTATATTACAGACTACATGAAAGCAAGATCCAAAAAAGCATAATATGGGTACTTTAACTCCCAAAACATTGCTACTGGTGCTTGTCCTGCCACACATTTAATTGATTCAAGATTTAAAAAAAAAAAAAAAATATATATATATATATGTTTGAAAACTTTTTTGAAAATAACTAAATGTATAATAAGTAAATGTATTTAAATACAAAATCTTATTTTTTTGTTAAAAATGGTTTAGACATGTATGAAACAAATAAGAATACAAAGATAAAGCATTTTAAACGTATCTTTCATCAATCCGTCAATAAAAGATTGTGACTTATTTTACGCTTCATGACACTGTTTCATGGCTGTGTTCTTGTGTATTTCTACTATTGCGAGAGCGGGGAATGAAACTTTACTGTGTGTGACTGAACCACATCAACACGCTCTCAATCACAGCGCTGTTCTTCTGATTCCTCTCCTGCTCTTCTGCAGTTTCATGGCATTTACATCTGTGCGAGATCACAGTAATAATAGAGTCATTCTGTGAAACCGGTGCTTTACAGTTTTGATGATTTATACATTCTGTCAGACAAAAATATCCAATTGTGAACAAATTCATGGACACAAATGAATTATCCAGTTTTAAAGAAAGTTGTTTTTATATAAAATAAATGTGATTGATATATTGTCAATGGGAAAACCATTGCATGACAAAATGTTGAATTTTGAATAGAAATATGTCTGGCTCTATGTGATATACATGATCTCTTATGCTCCTTCCTATGCTACTGCTGCAAAAAAAAACAAAAAAAAAAAATTATTTTGTGGCAACTGTGATGCATATTTTTTAGGATTCTTTGAATATAAATTTCATAAGACCAGCATTTATTTGAAACAGAAATCTTTTATAATATTAGAAATTTCACTTTTGATCAATTTAATGCAGCCTTGCTGAATAGAATTTTTTTTGATCTCACTGGCCACAAATTTATGTACAGTAATATACTTCTTTAAAATATGTTTCAAAAAATACACCATACAATATTTTTGCTTGAAAAACACTTAAAGCAGATTTCTGTATTTAGCGTCCTTCATGAAGAATGGACACAAATTGCACTCCTTTCACAGAATGACGGAATAAAAGAAACGGTGGTTTTGAAGTGTCCGAATGAAAGCGTGCCTCTCTCGACTGCCTGACTCGTCTGAGGCTCCGATGGGAATTCAGACGTTGTGGGAACACTGGTCTGTGGTTTTATTGATGCTGGCGAGCGACTCGCTCTGGTGTGTGTCTGCGTAGTTGAAGCACGTTACTCACACACAGATTAGAGCAGATGAACACATACAGTGGCCTCAAAACGGGTTTGGACACGCAAGCAAAACTTCAGAATATCAAACTGAGTGATTTATTGTAAAGACAAAAACCTCCAAAAAACTTTTTCCAGAAAACATTTGTCAAAAGAACTACAGATCACCATGCTGATTAAGTATTTGAAGTTTCTTCTGAAACAAAATCCAGGATTTGAATGCAGGTTTAATAGTTTATCTGCGCAATTCTTTTGAGATTCGTACATTTTTAAATGTGTATTAAGTGTGCAAAAGTGTCCAAATACTGTCGAGGTCAAAAATTCCAAGCAAAGCACCATTGAGCTGTAAACCATGTGCAGCGTGGGAATGTTTGACTTCTTCTGACCTCTTTCTACAGGACTCTGGAAACATAAATCACATCTCAGTGTGTGTATGAAAAGCTGGCAATGGAGCGATAGGTGATCTTTACAGTTTATTCTAGTGGGAATTAGATAGTGTGCAGATAGCAGGCTTTCACAAACATACACACACACACTCACACACACATAAAGACGTCAGTGCTCATGTGGGAGCGAAGCCTGTTGACTCGGATAAGTCAGTGCCAAATCAGATGAGCAGAGATTGAGCTGGGTGGAAACCCTTCCAGCATTATTTATCGACTCCACTGCGTTCACTCTTTGAAAAGCCTTTTTTTTTTTTTTTTTTTTCAATCCCTTGATTAGTTGTCCGTGTCTGTGAGACGGTTCCTGTCTCGCTGGAGATGAGTGATTTTAGACTTTTGAACTCAATTGATTTTATGCATCCTGAGCTGGATTGCCTAAAAAGTCATTAGTGACTCGCCCCGATGTTGTTTTAAACTTGTATGACTTTGTCTTCTGTGAAATATTGAGATATGTTTATAAAATGAGATATTTTTCAGAATGTCCAAGCTGCTTTTTCCTATACATTGAAAATGGATGTTCATTTGCTGTCAAGTTCCAAAAAGGACAACAAAGGACCATAAAACGATCATGAAAGTAGTCCATGTGACTCGTACGCCACATTCCAAGTCTTCAGGATGTGTTTTTCCCTTGTGAAAAAGACACACACTTTAGCATACTTTTAAACAAGTTACTTCTGAACAATTTCGGACATGCATGTTTTGAAAGGTTCGCATCTGAGGCAATAAGTGCATTGCTTTATATTTTCATCAACTTACAGGTTATTACGTTTATTTTAGCAATGTGGGCGCTCAGTTTTTCTGTCATTTGGCCAAAATCTCATGTTATTAAAGACGACGTGCTTCACACAGGCTATTTGAGACCGTATTGGCTGTGACTCGACGACAAACGCTAGATTAAGACACTCTTCTCTGCTCCTCAAATACATAAAACATTAGCCTTTATATATAGTTGTTTTGAGTATTAAAAACTCTGTACCTATTCAAAGAACCAGTTCATTATTTACTCTAGCATTGACGTGTGCGGCACTTCATTCACCATAGAGGTGGGCGGAGTTATGAGGTTTGACTGACAGTTTGAGGATCCAATGGAGATACGAGGTTTAGTCACAAGCTCTTTTTATTACTTTTCATTGGTTAAATATTTGCAAAACCTACAGACTGACGTAATGATTTATGAATTTGATGATTTATAAAATTAAAATAACAACAATGACAAAATATGGAGATGCAAGGTTTCCGACCGACGGACATTGTTTTGGTCTTTTCCTTGCACAAAGATATTGTGTTGCTATTGAAGTCTTAAAATGCAGTAGTTGAATGAATGTACATTTATAGTGCTTTTGTGTGTCTTTTTTAGAACTGAACCGTATAAAAACACTAAATTTCACTGCAGTGAAAAGATGAGCTTAGCTAATCTACAAAATGTCGTCTTTTGTGTTCCCTGGAAGATCTTTTTTTTTTCTTTTTTTTTTTGCAAAACATACAGAGATGACATTTTTATGACATAAAACTTTGAGTTTTTATTTTGAGGGGAATTGTTCCTGTTCAATGTCTTCGAGCAGCTCTGTGATCCATAACAGTTCATTCTGCTTTTAACAAATGCTGTGATAGAACTGTTTTCTTCCCCCTTTTTCATTGTCAAATCTTTTAATCTGTTTCCTCAGGGACATTCCAGCTACATAACACATCTTGACTGGTCCCCCGATAACAAGTTCATCATGTCCAACTCAGGAGATTATGAAATCCTTTACTGTAAGTGTCTGACCGCAACCAAAAAAGCTCTCTTTGGCTCAGTTTCTCTTAAAAACATTAATGTCCGATCATATTACATTTTTTGTGTCTTTGGTGGGGTAAAATTCACCATGACTGTTTCAGCTTGTGGTTTGTGTTTGCCTTTGGACCAAAAGTCGTTGTTGAAAAAGTTGTTGCGTTTTTCTGACATGTCGTTTTCCCTCTTCCACAGGGGACATTCCAAACGGTTGTAAGCTGATTCGTAACCGTTCTGAGTGCAAGGACATCGACTGGGCCTCGTATACCTGTGTGCTCGGATTCCACGTCTTTGGTCAGTATCTGTGGAGTGATGCATTATGGGACTTATGACTGAAAATTGGTTAGAAGGACGCCTGCATTGATTATGTATTATGAGTATTGTGTGTGTGTGTGTGTCTCATCAGTTTTTTCCAAACGTGTGTCTGGTATTTGCACTGTATGCTTTATTTCACACTCATTTCCTGTCAGTGGTTCAGTCTTGAGGGGGTCTTAGTCACTCTCTCTCTCTCACACACACACCAACACACAGTTACTGGCAGTCGAAATGACGACATGTCGGACCGCTATAGTTTTTCTATAAAGTAAATTATAAACTATAACCCGAAAATATTTTTTATTGTTTTTTTTATTACAATAGTGTGTGTGTGTGTGTGTGTGTGTGTGTGTGTGTGTGTGTGTGTGTGTGTAAAAAGAAGACTCATCCTCAAAAAAAACAGTAAAAGCAGTAATATTGTGAAATATTATTAGTTTAATATAACTGTTTTCTTTTTATTATTTTTTTTTTTACATTATATGCAATATATTTAATTTGTGTAAATGGAGATTTCCCCCAGAGGAAGGTTTTGTCAAATTTAGCTCATTTTCCGGTGACAAATTTTGCTCATCATCTATTTATTAGTCTGATTGTCAGTCGTCTGTTCTCCCTTTTCTTCTCTCTTTCCTTCTGTCTTTGCAACTCTGTCTTTTTTCACACAGTTATAGTCTGTCATTGTAATTTCGCTCAGATTCTGAGTGACTTCATGTCTAAGCAGGGTAATTTACAAAACCCAAAAGTAGTTCAGGCCACAAAACTCACTTTATCTGTCAGCAGAGTGTGTCGTCTGCGATGCTGGAGACGGCTGCACATTTACACTGTGTGCTTTTGAATAAAGACAGCCCAGTCTTCACCACAGCTCCACATATTTTAGCACTTTATTAGACTGGAAAAATATTTGGTAAAACTGTACAAATTCCTCAGCACTGAGCCAATAGATTAGAGCAGTAGATGAATGATGCTACAGTGTGTGTGTTTGCGTGTGTGTGTCTGTCCTGTACCTGGTGTTCTTCTGCCTCCTGCTGGTGATCTTGCTGAAGGCGCCTAATCCATTTATGATCATAGTTTTTGACTGTGAGGAGGTGTCTATGTGCTTATGAATATTATATTGATAAGGTCAAAAATACCTTGCCTTGTTAAAATTAAGAAGGAATTGAATTGTATTACTTCTTGCTACCAGTTAAGATTAAATTACAAATTTGCACATTAAATAAAAATGTAAAAACAAATGAAAGAATAAACAATAAAACACTTTAATAAATATTTTAAATTATAGTATTAAATTATAAGCAGTGATGAACCATATTTATCAATGCAATTGTTTACACGGGTTATATGTAAGAATGTTCATGTAATAATCACTTTTTTTTATTGCCAATGTGTGAACAGATAATTTGTAAGTCGCTTTGGACAAAAGCGTCTGCTAAATGACTAAATGGGAACAGCTTGTAATGAAAGTCTTCAGACTGATTTTCATGTGAAGTCAAATCAAAAGCGCTCCCGAGAGCCTCTCTTCTCTTCAATAACTCATGAAATTAATGCTTACAGTGTTCTGGATAATGCCGAATGAGCTTCTGTACTGTAGTGTTAATGTGTCATGAAAAGAAAAGGGTTTAATTTAAACACATAGCCAGATCTATATAGTCTATAGTCTCACGTATACTTTATAATCAATCTATCATAACATTGTAATTTGAATTATCTGTTGACATGATGGTGACACCGAGCTTGTGCAAACATATCCACGTCAATATGATCTATGATTGATTGAAATGTTCATAGTGTAAAAATAACCTTTGAATGACTCCTTACATATGAGGAAGAACATTCTAGATGCATCCGCTTGGTGGAAAAACAAACGAGGCAATAATAAGCATGATGTAATGTTTTGTTCCTTCACGTTTCTTGGAATTATCACTTGTTTGAAAAGCTACATTGTTTTAATACTGACAGGCTCGTGATGAATGTAGTTATTAAATTGATAGAATCTTTCTTGTAGTGTTGTGACTCACAGTGTTGTGATGTTGTGCACTGATGTGTGTGTGTGTGTGTGTGCAGGTGTTTGGCCGGAGGGCTCAGACGGGACAGATATCAATGCCCTGGTGCGATCTCACAACAGGAAGGTGATCGCTCTGGCTGATGACTTCTGTAAAGTGCATCTTTTCCAGTATCCCTGCTCAAGACCAAAGGTCTGTCGCATCACACCATCTTCACTACCATAGTTTAAAGCAGTTTATCCCTATGGCATGCGGAGAGATAATCACAGAAGCACACACATGGTTTGTCAGATCTATAATCTCACAGTTTAGTAGCATTTATAGATACTAACTTAATAAAACTGGCTGTGAGGAATGATTACTGCAAAATGTACGTCTGTATGCAAGCTCCAGGGATTGTATTTCAATTAAATACATACTATTGTCATGTGCCAGTGATTATCCCTCCGTGTGCAAATGTTAGCATGCGTGCCATGGGTTGCCGACCCCTGGTTTTTAAGAGTGTCTTTACCTTTACATTTTAGAACATTATGTGTATTATTATTTTTAAATATCTGAACCCAAGCCACACCTAGGGGTGTGATCAGTAAATCAGTTTGATTCATGATTCATTGGTTTTTGTTTCAATGTGTATCAATAAACTTAACGGCAAATTGATTCAGTAACCTTTTTAAATTGATACGATTTTAAGTTCTTTAAGACTTTGCCGATGTATCTTAAAGTTGGCATGAAAATGATCTATTTTCTAAATGTATGTCATTGATATTATTGTGAACAATTCCTCTATGCATGTTTCCTTTTTTTTTACCTTATAATTTTTAATCAAAATGTCATAGCTGGATCTTCCAGTGAAATGACAGACTTCTCTCATTTAATGCGCTTAAACTCCGACTGCAAGCTCACGTTCAGATCTGCATCCATCCAATCAACAACCGATGGATAGAAGCAAGTCTCGCCCTACATTTTTTCTTATTCAATAATCGCTATTATCACAATTCAGAAGAAAGTAGCTTTACTACTTTCGTTTCATTGCGACTTTAATAATATTTGGGGAGGTGGTGAATTTGTCCAGGATGCAGGATGCTACTCTTTTTCCAAAGGACATCCTGGGATTTTGAATGACCACAGAGAGTCAGGACCTCGGTTTAAATGTTTTTGTCAGAACTTGAGTTAACTTGAGAAAAAAAATTTATTTTTATATTTTGTGGCTGTTCAAACTGCTGTTATACAGAAGTAAACGTGGAGGTCTTGTGCGTTTATAAGGTGATGTGCCGTGGAAGACAGTGAATTTATGCGCAGGCAATAAGGAGGATGAAGATAAGGAGAAAGAGAATGAGGTTTTTCTCATATAGTTTTCCCTTGTTTTGCTTGTATAGAGCGGTCACCGCAATACTTATGAGTATAACAGCTCACCGTCCCTCCACTGACTAACTACACAGCTGTCCGCCATATTAACTGAGTGACCAAACAACTAGAGCCTCGTAAGATCTTTGGAGTGACTCCCGTTAGCACAGAACATAGACTGTAATTAAAGATGGGTGAGGCACCTTCACTCTCTTCCATTGTAGTAAGTGAAGCCGGTGTAGTGACAAATTGGGTCCCCCCTGAAATCGGGTCTGCTTTAGGACCCCAAGCGATCCCATTGGTTCAAATTGCTTTTAATAGGTACTCTCTTTAGCACCTGATTACAATTCCTACAAAATCATGTTATGATAAATGCTGTTTCAATTACGTTATAATGTCCATTTATGTCTGTATTAGTTAGCTTATATACTAGCATAGCATACAGATAAGCGATTAGACTGCTAGCTTAGTTTATACACACATTTGCACTTACCCTCCATATATTTCGATATGTCGGTCTGAAATAAACAGTAATGGAAATGTTGAAATTAAAGTTAAAGCTCCAATCTCCTCCTCCCGAAGATCCAGAAAAAAGTCAGTTGGCGAGTGACTGACTTCTTCACTCAGAGAAGCTGTCAATCACAGCTGTCAATCTTGACGTCACAACCCCGTTTTTATAGCATCAAATACCCAACTAAAAGCAAACTTATTTATAGAACGAACAGTTGAACTGACATCAAAAATGACAGAAAACATCTTTGGAAAAAATGATTTGATGTGTAATTTGATTGTTTAGTTTGTCTCATGTCACATTACGTTACATGGAGAGGGCGGTGTTTATGACCTATACTGCATACAGCCACCTGGGGGCGATCGAGACGCTTTGGCTCCACTTTTCAGGACTTGTGTGGCACACAATGTAGTGATGTGAAAGTCGCATGAACACCGATATGACGGTTCAGACTGAGGTCGCATTGCAAAACATCTTACCTGTATCTGATCTAGGACCACATATGGAAGTGGCCCAATTCAGAATAAAAAAGATCAGATTCCATGTGCTGTTTACACTGTTATGGAAAAAACATCTGATTCGCATATGAGAAAAAAAAATCAGATTTGAATCTTCTTCTTCCTGCAGTCTGAACGTAGTTGGGTGAATTTCCTGAGGCCAGGGCGATTATGTCATTGATTTATCTCAAATTTGATTGGTTTTGTTATTTAATTGCAGGCCCCAAGCCACAAGTACAGCGCCCACAGCAGTCACGTGACAAACGTGAGCTTCATGCACAACGACAATCATCTGATTTCAACGGGCGGCAAGGACACGAGCATCATGCAGTGGCGTCTGGTGGAAAAGACCTCTTCCCTGGTGCACAGCGACTCCAGCTTGGGCCTGGGCGATTCCCTGCTGCACAACTCCACCCCTCGCCCTGTGGCGTCGGTACCCAGCGTCCCCCACACTCCTACTGAGCCCGTGCCGGTGCCAGCCTCGCTACCCATCAGCACCCAGCCTGACACCAACACTCCCCCTCCTACGCCCCCCGAACCCCTGCACACGGCCACTCCTAATGGACAGCAGGATGGCTCGGCTGAAACCCCGCCCCCTTCAGATGAGGCCACGCCCCTCTCTGACAGCACCCTGAGCCCTAAGGACAGCCTCGAGCCTAGCGACGATACGGCCACGCCCAGTGACGAGGGCATGCCCTTTAACCCCCCCTTATAAAGCGGCCCGACCCCTTCTCTCGCCTACTCAAATTCCTGTCGGATTACAAAAGCAGAGTCTTCTCAGTTTTTATCCTTTCGAGATTTTCTTTTCATTTCGTGTCTTAGTTTGTTGTTACGTTGACGGTTTGTTCAGTGGATGTGGTCGTGGAGGCATTGGTCCGACTTGGATGGTGAGGGCTTAGGAATGTGTAGTTAAAAACCTTTGAAAAGATTTAGCACACCTACAGATTTACACTGACACACACACTACCACACAAACACTAATACACACATGCATACATCAGTAACTGTGATATATGGGGGAAAAAAGAGGGAAAGCGATTTACCAGTTTTAGATCCAAACAAAGTGCAAGTTCATATACACAGACTAACACACAAATACAACACACAAATGGACACATGCTTTCAGTTTATTGGCATTTGGCATATACAGCGATACACACTTAAAGGGATGGTTCCCTAAAAAATAAACATTATTTACTCATCCTCATATTGTTCCAAACCTGTGTGACTTTCTTTCTTTTGTGGAACACAAAAGACGTTGTTTTGAAGTGTTTTAAAGATGTTTCGAAGATGTTTTCGAAAATACCGTGAAAGTCAGTTGAGTCCAAATCAACAATGGACCCCGTTGACTTTCATTCTTCAAAATATCTTCTTCTTTTGCGTTCTGCAGAAGGAAAGTCATACAGGTTTGGAACGAAATGAGGGTGGGTGAATGACCTAACCATTTTAATGAGGTCACATGATGCTCATTTGTATTCTCTCGCTCTCTGTGAACATTGGTGGAGGACTGCATGTGAAGCTGATTTGCATGCTTGCATAGCATCTTTCCCTGAGCCAAAAACTACTGGACATGTATATCTGGTGACGCCAGGCAGGGGCCCCGGCTCATTGGTCGGACTCAAGGACCTCAGCGATTCAGGCCATAGTCCACGGACACCTTGAATTTCAACTCGGCATGATTGTCATCGCCTCTTTACAGAAGAATAGCCATAAACAGCAGCGCACTTCATTCAAAGCAAACACAACTCACACACAAGCCTGACCTGCCTCAAGATGGGGTCTGCATGGCGATAACCTGCCTGTTTTATAAATCCCCCCAGTTTCAGTCTAAAGATGCCGTACCACCCTCACATCTGCCTCAGATGTCCTCTGTGGATTCACACCATCCGTTTTAATCCTTCATCCAAATGACTCTCTTCTCACTGAGACTCGGTTGTTTTTAGGTTTCATTTTGGGACTGTTTTTCTTGTCATTTTGTTCATTGGACTGAGATGTTCTTGTTTTTTATCGAATGAGAGAAACGAAAGGTTAAACGAGTCTTAAATGTGCGTGCGTGAGTGTGTATGTGCACGCGAGTCGCCGCTTATTTCATTCCCTCTCTCCCTCACATTTTCTCAGGATCACTCTTTTTGGAGAGAGTCTAAGAGAGAAAGTCAAAGGAAAAACGAATGTTTCCCTCCACTCCTTTTTGTAATAGCACCAGAAAGTACCATGATAATACCATTGTTGTTGTTGTTGGTATTATTATGGTATTATTTGTACCATAGGGCTAATTCAGGTAAATTGGGCCATTTTTTTGACACTGACAGGACGGAATATCATGGTATTTTTTTGAGTATGGTATCTTTAAACTTGAAAAGAAACTTGAGTTCTCTTGCAAAACATTTGCATTCAATGGTAAAAGTATTGCGTTCACCAGAGAAACTTTGCGTTCGGACGCGAAAGCACTAAAATATAGTTGTTCCTCCCACCTCATATGATTTCACACAAGTATTGGAGAGTGCACACAAAAATTCTCTGGGGAAAACAATACTTTTGCGAGAAAAATCTATTTTCTTTTTTTTTTCTTTTTTTACCATGTCCCTTTTAGGGGTTACTCAAAAAATACCGTGGTATTACCGTATGATACCAACACTGTTCCATGATACTGCCACAGTACTTTTTTTTTATAAGAGGATGCTCCCAAGCCTTTCCCAAGTGTTTCCCTCAACAATGCATGGAAATATTGATGGAAAAAGAAGCCCAACTAAATAATCAATAAACGAGCTATGAATTTTACATGCTTCAGTATCATGAGATGAAGTGATTGATTTCAGAGAAAAATAATCAAAATCAGAGAAACACGAGCGCAGCTGCTAAGATTCCTCTGGTGCTGCTTGATGAACGAGAACCTAAATCATCAATATTATGACATGAAAACAGCTTTCAAACCAGTTTTACGAGGGAAGCATTGCAGGGTTTTGAAATGCTTTGTATGTGCACATTTGTCTCTGTGTACAAAGGCACGGTTTACACTCAGATTTCAGGATGTGTTGCAGTATTGGCAAATGGGATTGAGAAACCTGGTACAAATACACTTTTACAGTCATTTGGGTTTCCTTCCTTTTATTGTGAAAGAATGACAATCTTCTGTGATGTGTATAATATAATACACATCAGCATTCAGATACTCAGTATTGAAGGATGTCAAGACTCAACTGCCTCATTCATACAGTATGTGTCTGATCCATGGGATTTTTAAGTGCATGAAATGGATGTAATAGTCGATTAGGTGGCTTTAGATGGGTAGAGGAGTGTGGTGTTTGTGTGTTTATGCAACTTTTGCGCTGTAGATGGTGTTTAGTTGAATGCCCCTCAGCTGGTCTGCAGTTAACTTTTTATACCTTTTTTATGTACGCTTTATGGACTACTCCTGTTTTTTTAAGCAAGTGGGAAGGTTTTCACTGAGATTGCCTTAGTTAGATTTTCCATGGACTTCCATGTTGTTTTTAAAGTTTTTTGTCTTGTCCTGTACAGTGGGACACTTAAGCCACACTTAAAATGTATGAATTTCAAAGCATTAGGCCTAGTTATGGAAGTGTCAAGTAAATACAAGTGGCATTTACTTTATAGAAACATGGTACATGCACACTTTTCAAGCAAGACATTTCACAAAAAAAGACATTTGAATGAGTTCAAAATGAAGACAAAAGTACGGTGACACATTGTGGATGTCAAACGTTAGTGGATCATTTTGATAGTTAATGTGATTCTGTGGTTCCTCTGATAGGACACCAGTGTGAACAAGATGAGATGAAAGTGCCGACTTAATACATGCACTAAAATCACCAGCTGATTAAAAGTCATTGACAAATGGCTCAGAAATGCGATCATTATCATTCATATTATTGTATCTAATGTAATGGCATTCAGACCTCTTTTAGTGTGACTTAAGTATCAAAATACTTTTGGGGCCACTTGCCTGAACGTCTGGCCTCTTAAATCTTCAGCACAGCATTGATATCAAAAGGGCAACTCTCAGAATCTTTACACAAGTTGCAGGCTCTATGTCGCTCTTTCAGAGACCTTCGTTGTCATCTTTGTTGTTGCATTCAGGGCTGGCTTTATTGTGTATATATTGGTGTACCTGTATGTATATAACTATTTTGTGGGGAGGACGGTGCTCTGAAGTGCAAGGGCAATGCTTCATGTCATTTAGTGATTTAGGAGCTTGTTTTCATCCACAAGAAAAGTGAGGGATTGTTGGCCTTGTGGTTTGAGTTCAGATGCGTTGGAGACTCCAGGGCTTTTCTGTAGACCTGTCACTTCCAAGAACATACTCGTTTATCTGAAAGCGGTTAGGCGAACGGACCGTTGCATTCACAAATGTTGTTTGAATGTTGCTGATGATCTGCCTTGTTATTTGATGTTGAAAAGTGAATGGTGTGTTGGAAGTAGTAATGGTGAAGGTTTGGGGTATTTTTAGAGAGCATTCAAAAACACAAGGGAAGCTACGCAGAAACCATTGATATCAATGTATTGGCCTTCACCGTTGAGGAGACTGTTGTTTGTGTTTTTATATCTGCTAATATCCAAGAGCTAATTTCCAAAACATGCACGGGGAGAGAGAGGAAATGCAAACGTCCGGGTCTAGATTCCCAGCTGGTGATTGTATTTACACTTGGAGGAAATGTTGGGCTTGAGTACAGCTCTGGACTTCCAAATGCTTTACTGTTTGCAGGGTGTTTGATTATATACTCATCGAATAATGGTGCGGAGAAAAGGCTAAACTTTTTTTGATGAAAAGAATGACCGTTATGAAAACCACAATGATGATCCTGATTATGCAAATGATTCAATGATGTTAACGAAATATGGAAAGGCAACTTTTTTTTTTTTTTTTTCTTGTGACAAAGTTTGAGCCAATCTGTCTCTTATGCATTCCTGCCAATGGGCAGAAAATACTGAAGAATTTAGAAAATAAAGAAACATTTTAAAAACAGTTGTTGTGTTTTTCTTCTGGAGATGCCTTCAGTCATTTATCCATTTAAAGATCTTTCTCTTTAACTTTCTCTATAATTCAACACTTTGGTTATGTAATAAATTAGTCATGGGCGACATGATCTGTAACCGAAAACCTGAAACGCTTTTGTGAGCTTCTACATCCACACCAGTAGGTGTCAGTATAAAGTCCAACACCACTGTTGTTCCACAGAAGTCTACAAGTTTTCTTTTACTCACAAACCTGGGCTGCGCCTGAAATTGCATACTCTCTTGAGTAGGTACTCATTTTGAAAAAGTAATTGCTTCTCGACCTCTAAAAAGTGTTTAAAAGTGTATAAGTATGAATGTGTTTCGGATGCAGGTGTACTATATCGCAATCTTGTCATTATCATGTGACCTACTAGTATCAGTTGCGTTGCTTCACTGCCATTCATAATCCTTGCCTCATCATCCATCATATACACACTTCAGAATCTCACCAGAAATAGTCGGTCATCAGGTACTTGCTGTTACTTGCTTTACATACGGTTTCTTTTGTCACATACTGTTTTTCAACTACTATATAGTAGGGAAGTATACATTACTTTGCATTTGATACTATAGACCACAACATTCTTTTTAATAGACTCAAAAATGTCATTGGCATTAGTGGAATTGCATTGGCATGGTTCAAATCATACTTATCTGACTTTTACCAATTTATAGTAGTGAATGAAGAGATGTCATTTTGATCACAAGTTCAGTATGGAGTACCACAAGGCTCAGTACTAGGAACGTTGCTGTTCACTCTGTACATGCTACCCTTGGGAGATATCATTAGGAAGCACCGGCCACATAGAATTAGTCTATGTGTGGGAAACACTGCAAGTATGACCATATTTGCCCTGTTCTGTCAACACTGCATTGTCTGCCTATTAAACATTATATACATTTTAGCTCATCTGTTCTTGAGCGAGCTCTTAACGCATTATAGTCCTTCACGTCTATTGCAATCTCAAAACTCTGGCCAGTTAATACTAGAATATCAAAATCGACTGCTGGTGCACAGATCCTTTTCCTATTTAGCACCTAAACTCTGGAACAGTCTTCCTATCATTGTTTGAGAAGCAGACACACTCTGTCAGTTTAAATTTAGACTAAAATGGTGGGTATTGGGGGGTGGGGTGGGGTCCGACCCCCCTAGATGAGACTTGGACCCTCCCAAAAGGGATGAAAATAATATTTTGGGGGTACTGAATTTTTTTTAAATAAAATATAATGTTAGCCTATCCAAAATTGTATGTATTTAAATGCAGTATTATTACCATCACATACCAACAATTCAGGAAATAATCTAATGAAATACGATTTTCAAACCAATTGGGCTGTACATTTCTCTAGTACGTTCAGACTGTGTTCTTTGCTATGATTGTTTGATATCACTTCACTAGCTGTCAAAACTTA
Organism: Vimba vimba; assembly: GCA_022828995.1. Classification (NCBI taxonomy): domain Eukaryota; kingdom Metazoa; phylum Chordata; class Actinopteri; order Cypriniformes; family Leuciscidae; genus Vimba; species Vimba vimba. The sequence continues at coordinate 4,391,263 of CM040834.1, read as the reverse complement.
TTTTTCGCTGACACACCAGCGCCTGCGGGTACGGGCACAGCTTGTGTGTCAGCGAAAAATTAAGAGTAAGTGGCTGAATCAGCTTAAATCTATGGTTTTGACTGCCATTTATATCATCACACATTGTGCTTTGTGGTAAATGTTATGAGCAGCTCGTCACATAGGCGTCACTAGGCCCTTTTTAGGGGAGCTTCAGCTTACCGCAGTCAGCTGGATCTGGTCTGTATCCAGATCAGATGGTGGACCTGCACCTGGACACAACCAAAACGCAGCCCTGAATGTCAGCAGAGACCGTGTCTACTACACGATCCCCTTGTGAAGGCTTCGTCGACACGACAGTCATCGGCACAGATCCTCACTAAGACCCCAAGAACCAAACAGGTTCTCCGCACAGACCCTTTGGCCAGCTCCGGCTCCATACCTCTTCAAGACCGGCGTGATGAATCACTCTTCAAGCAAAATGAACTTTTAAATGCTACCGATTCCAGTCTGACTTCTGACCTGTAATGCTGCCTGAATCATAATCATACACTGTCCGTTCGTTGGCCAGAGGAGAACTGAGCGACTGAGCCTGGGTTCTCCCAAGGTTTTTTTTCTCCATTCTGTCACCTGATGGAGTTTGGGTTCCTTGCCACTGTCGCCTCTGGCTTGCTTAGTGGGGACACTTAATATTTAACAGGATTATTGATCTGACTATACTGACGCTGTTGTATGAGAATCGATCTGAGCTGGACAATATCATTTTTTGCAAAACTGCTTTATAGATGAAATGAACTAATTTAATAATTGATGATCTTTACAACGGAACTGAATCAACACTAACGTCAGCTAAATAACAGCCGAAAGGCATAATTTTTCCTGTCATCACTGTAAAGCTGCTTTCAAACAATATGTATTGTAAAAGACCTATATAAATAAACGTGACTTGACTGCGATTCGGGACGCAACCATTGGTAAACTTCACTGTTTAATCAAAAATAGGCATTACTGTTTGGTTGTGTAACATTTTGGGTTACATTGCTAGAAAAAATATTATGTATGCAATAATTATAACGCATTATAATCACACACTGTGATTATTAATTAAAATGTTCATAACAAGAATATGAAAAATGCCCTTGAGGCTAATGGGATTGTACTTTGTGCCCTTTGAGATTTTCAGTTGAGTAGCTTTTACTAAAATTCATGCTACATTTTGTTAGAGTACACAGCTAATTTTGAATGGCTGTCAATGGAAAAATATGCTTTTTGCTGCTAGATGGTGTAGTTGCAACATCTACCAACAGGGGCGAACCGAGTCCGAGTCATTCCAGCAAAACCTTGACCCCTCAGTTGTGTGAGCCAGCAAAACAATTAATAAAACACACATTAAAAAAAAAAGAAAGAGCTTGACCCTGTAAACTTTGAAGTTTGGACCAGTAAACACGCAACATTGCAGACCTTGAATGATGTTTATGTTCTTTAGTGATTGCTTCATGTTGTTAGAGAGAGAGATTATGTTGTGTGCATTTCTTCCCGACTCAGAAAAACTGCCTGTTCTCTGCTGTACTAATAAACCTTGATTTATTTGTTGATTTCAGGATGACTAATATCATTTCCTCACACTGTATTATAAGCATGCATGTTAACAAGACGATTTCTATCTACATTAAAGAACACGAAATCACAGTCTGATTGTCCACAATTTTTTTTATTTATTTTTTTATTCACGTTGTAGCATTGGTGTTAGAAAATAGTGTGAGGATCAAGCATTGCACCGGCTTTCATAACAGCATTTCCAGCCTTTCCTTTGACAGAAGTCCATGCTGACGCAGCCCTTCTCTCCAGTCACTGTGAAAGAGAAGATTTGACACATATCAAATGTTTATCATGGTATTATCTTCCTTTTCCTAGATGATGGGTTTGAAACATCTACAGTATGAGACCAAGGGCAATTGTGATGCACTAAATGTCCTAAAATCAACTAAAAATCAGATGCATTTTTATTTTATTTTTTTTATTTTTTCAACTGTTCAAAGTTTAGATGACTTTAAAATGGAATTCACACCAGGTTGTTCACACCTGCCCTACTTACAACTTAGATGTTTCCAACAGAAGTCACATTGTGATGAAATCGTTCCACTGATCTTTGAAATCTGGATTTGATCTGATTGCACTGATTGTGTAATGTGGAATCGTGCAGTTTGCGCACTCATTTACCTCTGGTGTAGCAGGCCTGAGGAACTTTACTTCTGCAGGACAGGACCATGTTCCTCACCATCAGGAAATCCTCCCCATAGCACTCGATGGAATGATCCGCTGCACCACATAGAAACAAACGGACCTTTAGTTTGTTGTCAGAACAGTACAATTATATCAGGAAGGTTTCAGATATTTACCTAAGAAACACTGTACCTGTTAACTGTCATCCTGCTTTTTGAACATAGATGTGAAAATGTACTAGCTGACCTTAAATGGTTGTAATTTATGAATGCTTTGGAATACAAACTTAAGGTTGGTCTCAATTTAAAGAAGCACTCAGCAGATTATTGCTAAAATCTAAACGTTTGGGAAACAAATGAAATTGTAAAAAAAAGAAGTTTAAGTTTACTTTAAGGCTAATGTACTAATCATTACTACTATGAACTAATCATCATCTTTTTTCTTTTTTTGTAATCAAACCTGTATGTCTAACTAAGTTGAGTTCCAAATTTGAAGTTGATATCACAAAAATGGAGGTTCCTATGAGAATTTGTTTTGGCGTTGTACCAAAAATAGCCACCAGGTGACATTTCATTGATTTTTTCTCTTGCCACAAATTACAGTTTTTCTCAATTGCTAAAACACAACTTCTGAAACCTTGCTCCATTTTCTGAAAACATTAAACATAACACCTCATCTTCAAGCACTATTCACAAAACCTCTGACTCCTCTCGCAAAATGAAACTTTCGCCTCAAAAAAGTTTTACCAGTGTTCAAAATCAAACACTGCTCTCAAATATCATAAACAAAGTGATCAAAATGATATACACTATCAAGCAGTCAGTAAACAATACACAAAAAAATAGAAAACACATTGTTCGAAACATATAGTTCTCAAGGAGAAGTCAATTTTTAATCTCAAAACAAATTTCATATTTTTCTGTCATTGTCTTTTGATGAACGGAAACATGTTCTGTCATAGTAGCTCAAAATTGATCAGAAATTACTACTCTGCTTTGCTCTTTGCAATTTTTTTTTTTTTTTTTTTTGTTCTTCCTCCTCCTTGTACCCCTATTTTTACAGTATTGAACCCTGCATCTCACAAACTTGTCCTTTGTCTCTGTGATACTGTAATTATTGTTCTTTGTTGATATGAACCTCAACCAGTCAAAATCTATTGAGCAGTCAGTACTGTTTACAAATGGAAAGCACAATGTTCAGGGACATACAATTTGTTCATTGTACAGTATACAGCCTACAATGCACTGTAGTACAGTATACAATACTAAAAGGGACAAAAATCAAAGGATCAAAAAAATCAAATCTCACATTGTTTCTTCTATCCATTCTCAGACTTTCTCCTTCCCACCTTCAACAACCTGTTTGCTCTCTGAACTGGCTTATATTGGTTGTGTCACATCTTTTGAAACAGGTTAAATCAATTTTGAGCGGTTGTGTTCAATCAATGACATGTGTTCTCTATTTGTATTTGATTGTTGCCTCTTGTGTTTACCAGTATGGATGACATGTGCATTAGAGTGCAGAATGTGTTTTGAGAATGAGAATGTGTTTAGAGTTTTGCTGAAAAGTCTAAGTGAGATCTGCAAATTGTGTTTTACCATGTGAAATGGTTTAAGGTATTGACAACAGACTGCACAATTAAGATAAATGAGTTCAGGCAACTGAGAACTTTGTTCAGCCAATGGGTTTTAGTGTTTTAGCAATTGAGAAAAACTAATACATTTATCACTTCTATCACAAAACAGTCACCAAATATGGAACCTCGAGTCTCATACCTTTCCAACGATATGTTTTGTCAAAATAAGAAAAAGTTTTGATTCTAAAATAATGCAGTACATTTTGTAATACGAAACATGACACCAGAGCAGCTAAGAGGGTTTAAAGTACTGTCTCCATGGTGACACAAAGTCCAATTTCAAAACAGTTTGTACAGGATTGTTTTTTTGAGCGTTTAAACTTTCAAATGATAATTTATGATGATTTCTAGGCCAAGTTTCCTGAAAAGCATAAAAAAATATTAGGCACCCCAAACTTTTGAATAGTATTATTTATTTTAAATGATGGCATTAACACAATATATATATATATATATATATGTATATATATATATGTATATATATATATGTATATATATATATATATATATATATATATATATATATATATATATATATATATATATATATATCAGAGCCATATAGAGAGAGAGTTGCGACAACTCCATTGACAACAATGGAACGCTTTTTTTACAGCAATGGCGGCTCGTAGAGCCTCTCAATAGTTCCCGGAAGTAACAACAGCGCGGTAGAACAGACCGTTTGTGATGCACTTTTAAAAGGTAAGACGTTTAAAGAATAAGATTGTATATTATCAGTACATCTGAATCAAATAAACTTGTGTTTTAAAGCATGCTAGTTGATTCCGAAGCACTTCCTGGAACTATCTGAGGTCTACGCGAATCACGTGACAACTAAGCATTTTGAACTTCCGTTGTCGCAACTCTCTCTCTCTATGGCTCTGATATATATATATATATATATATATATATATATATATATATATATATATACTACAGGGCCGTTGAATGCTTGAATCTGATTGGTTGACGAACGTTCTACGGTGTGCATTATTTTCAGGGAAACGCACGGCTAAAGTAGTTCCAGGCAGGTCTTGACCGCATTACAGTTCCATATCACTTCGCCTAGTTAACTGTAATAACGGAAAATAGGATACAATTCATAACACGAAAAAACATTTAGCCCCATGCGCTTGATCTGCAATTTTCAATGTCTAGCTTCACAATCAATGGAAACATGCAGTTTAATTTTAATAAATAAAGTATATAGTCCTATCTATATTATAATCAATAGAAAATTAAACTGAATATAGGCTAAACAAAATGGATAGTCCTGCAGCACGGATTTTTATTGCAGATAATTTAACAAATAAATAATTATTGATAGGCCTACTTGTTAAAAGGGCTTTGTGTTTCATTTATTTGGCTAGTCTACTGTCATCTGTCAATAATAGAAAAAAAAAGAATGAACGAATTAATTAAAACGAATTGAATTAATAAATAAAAAATAATAATGACGCACATGCTTTTCTGTCTCATTATTGCAACATCCTGTAATAATTCAACAGCCTGTCGTCAATTATTCCTTACATATTTATTTATACTTATCACCTTAACTGTTACATTTTAACTCTTAATAGTCACACTTTACACTGATGTTGCTGTGTCTACACTTAAACACTGAGTAATACTAATGATTAATACAAACGATAAATACTTCATAATAAATTCTCTCTCTCTCTCTCTCAATTTAGTGTCTCCAATTCACCAGACCTGATCGTCTTTGGATTGAGTGGGTAAATTATTGTAGTAAATTGCAAAATATTTCAATTAAACTTGAGTGTGCAAGAAAAAAACAGCTAATGCCGTAGAAATCCACGTAATTTCATCGATTTTCAGCTAGTTCAACAACAAAGTTCAGCAGAAAGTAAATGATCTGAAAGTTTAGCAGAAAGTTAATTATCTGGTGTGATCTGGTCAATCAAGAAATGCAAGCGGTTCCTGACTTACCCATGCAGAGAGGCAGCAACAGGAACAGGACGAACCAGGCCTTCATTGTAGATGTGTGTTTTGCTGATGCAGTGTCACTGTTGTCAAACTGTCTGTTGGAATCAGATTTTTTGCTCTTTTATAGCGTTGTTGAGGACACACAAACGTGACGTGTTTCAAACACACCCATACACACAGTGTGCAAAGTGTAAACGGGATACTGTGTAAACTGCAGGGATAAGCTACTTCTAGAAACAAATAGTGATGAAATATGTGTGTTTTCAATGGATGTGGTCAGAAATATATACTGACATTTTTTTTCTCACGATTTCACAAGTAGGAAACAGCAAGTATATTAAATGTCTTTAACTTCTATATACTAATATTTAGGTAGCACTTTATTTTACAGTTCTGTTCCACATACATTTACTTATTATAGCAATTAAAATAACTGGGTAATACTAACCTTGAACCTAACCTTAATCCATTTATTTACTTTATATTAACCAATACTTTCTTAGGTAAGTACACTGTAAGTACATGTACTGTAAAATAAAGTGTAACTAATATTTAAATGAATAATTTTGCAATACAATGCACTGATTGTGTACATACATGTTTTTATATTGTAGCCTAAGGTATTTAAAAGTACCTTAATGTAAATGCAGCTGCATTTATTTCTGTTATTACACTGTTGACCTTCCCTTAATCCTTAACCTACCCTTAACTGTACCCATACCACCAAACCTGTCCTAACTCCTAACCTTACTCATATCCTGCTCAATAGCAGCACAAGTGTTTTGCAATACAACATCAACACAATTAGTACAATGTACCAAACAATTCATTTTGAAGTACATAGTTAAGGACACCTAGCCTACACTGTAAAAAATAAAATATCAAGTCATTTCAACTTAAATTACATTAAACTGACTTTAAAAATTAGTTGAATCTTGTATAATCTATTTTTAAAAAAAGTTGAAAAGTGATGAGTTAAAGCATGCAAAAACATATCGTCACCTTCCTAAAATAATTGGCCAAGTCATTTTTTGACAAAAATGATTTTTTTTTTTTTTTTTTTGCATAAATCTTCTCCTCATGATGCTGGCCACATCTGGTAAAAATCGCCCACATCCTCAGTTGAACAGATCATGCAATTCTACCCCTGTAGTAATGGCCTATGTCAAGAGTGTGACTTAGGCCGTTTTATTTTGCCTAAGTCAAAAGACAATGACACTTAGGCAATTTTACAAGCTTTTCAAGATGGCAGCTGCATCAAGAAGAACGAAAATCTACTCAACCTCTCAAGTACTGATCTACTGGTGCAGTTACAGAACAGTTAAAATAAAACATAATTTATGTAACAAGCAGATTTAATGCTTGGATGATTGAATCCAAGAGTTTAACTTTGATCGACCAGAACGCCAAACTTCCTTCTGTTGACACTTCTGATGATGTGAAGCCAGACTGCTTACAGAGACAGAGCCCTTCACTATCTCTGTCACTGTTCACATTCCTGAGCTGAGAACATCAACAGTGATAATATTGTGTTTATTCTAAACAGAACACTTTGATGCAGTGTCATATAAAAACACATTCTTATGTTGGACATCCTGTGCTGTACAACATGTGTCAAACGCTATCTGTGATTAAGTGAATCATCCGGTACATGATGATCAGATAATGATTGAGCTGCTTGTAACTGGCATTTAAAAAGGTTAAGATGTGCCTGCTAAGGTATACCTTTAAAGGGTTAGTTCACCCAAAAATTTAAATTCTGTCAGTAATTACTCACCCTCATGTTGTTCCAACCCTCATGTTGTTCCAACCTGTAAGACTTTCGTTCATCTTCAGAACACAAATTAAGATATTTTTGATGAAATCTGAGAGCTGTCTTACTTCTTCATAGAATGTAATTTAATACTGCCGGCCCAGAAAAGTTAGTAAAAACATTGTTAAAATAGTCCAAGTGACTACAGTGGCTCAAACTTGAGTTTATCAAGCAACGAGAAAACTTTTTGTGCGCAAAAAACAAACAAAAATAACGACTTTATTCAACTATTCATTTTCTTTCTTCTGAGAGCGCCACGACGCATGCAAAAGAACTGAGAAAATGACGCTCATGATCATTTGATGGGAAAGTGTGAAAGGTAAGCCATTCATTTTGTGGCATTGGTAAGGCACTTTTACGTTTTCTCGTTGGTTTCTCACGATTCGGACATCCAGGAAATGCACACTTTAGAACCATTTTAAACACTACTGTACATCGAGACCCATCTGCGTCATCTTCTCAGTTCTCGCGCATGCGTGTATATATGCGTGGGACTGCTCACAGCGACAGCACAAAGCCCTCTTCACCGTTGGTCCCGTCCAGCCCAGAGCCTTCACCGATGGTCCCGTCCAGCACAGAGCGTTCACCGCTAGTCCCGTCCAGCTCAGAGCCCTCTTCACCGTTGGTCCCGTCCAGCCCAGAGCCCTCTTCATCGCTGGTCCCGCCCAGCTCAACGCCCTCTTCACCGCTGGTCCCGTCCAGCCCAGAGCCTTCACCGATGGTCCCGTCCAGCACAGAGCGTTCGCCGCTAGTCCCGTCCAGCTCAGAGCCCTCTTCGCCGCTGGTTCCGCCCAGCTCAACGCCCTCTTCATCGCTGGTCCCGCCCAGCTCAACGCCCTCTTCACCGCTGGTCCCGTCCAGCCTAGAGCCTTCACCGCTGGTCCCGTCCAGCCCAGAGCCCTCTTCACCGCTGGTCCCGTCCAGCCTAGAGCCTTCACCGCTGGTCCCGTCCAGCCCAGAGCCCTCTTCACCGCTGGTCCCGTCCAGCCTAGAGCCTTCACCGCTGGTCCCGTCCAGCCCAGAGCCCTCTTCGCCGCTGGTTCCGCCCAGCTCAACGCCCTCTTCATCGCTGGTCCCGCCCAGCTCAACGCCCTCTTCACCGCTGGTCCCGTCCAGCCTAGAGCCTTCACCGCTGGTCCCGTCCAGCCCAGAGCCCTCTTCACCGCTGGTCCCGTCCAGCCTAGAGCCTTCACCGCTGGTCCCGTCCAGCCCAGAGCCCTCTTCGCCGCTGGTTCCGCCCAGCTCAACGCCCTCTTCATCGCTGGTCCTGTCCAACTCAAAGCCCTCTTCACCGCTGGTCCTGTCCAGCTCAACGCCCTCTTCACCACTGGTCCTGTCCAGCTCAAAGCCCTCTTCACCGCTGGTCCCGTCCAGCCCAGAGCCTTCACCGCTGGTCCCGTCCAGCCCAGAGCCTTCATCGCTGGTCCCGCCCAGCTCAAAGCCCTCTTCACCGCTGGTCCCGTCCAGCCCAGAGCCTTCACCGCTGGTCCCGTCCAGCCCAGAGCCTTCATCGCTGGTCCCGCCCAGCTCAAAGCCCTCATTGCTGCTGGTCCTGCCCAGCTCAAGGCCCTCATCGCTGATCCCACCCAGCCTCCCTCTCCCACCTCCGCAGTTGGTGTCTTCATGCTCTACTGTTTTGCCTCTGTTTGAGTCATCTTGTTCTCCTGCCCTGCCTCTGCTGAGCCCTGGCAACCCTTCGGCTCATCCTCAGCTACTCGCCCGTGTCTCTCTTTATCCGCCTCAGGGTGTCCAGGCCTCAACATTGCCCTGGCCCCTGGATCCTCTGTCTTCACCTCTGTCCCTTGAACCTCAGACTCCACATTGCTCCTCCGACCCTTCAGCTCCTCCTCAGCCCATAGTGTCCTCCTCTCCGCCGTGTCCTGTCAGCCCTCTAGCTCCGCCAGGCTCTCTCGTCCTTCCATCTCCGTATTGGTCAGCCGTCACCCTGGCTCCACCACGGGACTCCGAGCTGCCGGCTGCGCTTCTGCCCTTCGTCCCTTCAGCTCCACCGGGCTCCGTCTTCCCTCCTGCTCCACTGTCGTCCTCATTCGCACTGGCTCCACCGCGGCCTTCCAGAGCCCCTTCTCCGCCTCGGCCCTCCGGACCTGTGGTGTCGCCTCGGCTCCGGGTCCTTCCGGCTCGATGGGGGATCCTTGAAGCCCTGGATCTGCCGTCATCACCGTGGCCATCTCCTCATCCTGCTCCTCCTTGGCTCCTCTCTCCATCATCTCCTCTATGGACCTTCTTCGGCGCGGGACGCAACTAGTGGGAGGGGGGAGTTCTGTCACGTTCATCTGCCTTCACCTGTGTGTGTGCACTACACTCCCCAGAATCCTCCATGGTGCACACCTGCACTCACTCTCTCATCATCAATCATCAGCATCACCTGCACTCCTTCATCAGTCTCACCCTTTATATTCAGCACTCACCCTTCAGTCATCGTCTGGTCTCGTCTATACATCAATACAAGACACACAGACTCCCTTCCTTCACCTACCTGCATTCTTACCGTCGATCTTGATCTTCTTCAGTCCATCTTCAGAGAATCTTCATCATCTGCATCTGCAAGAGAAAGAGAGACTTTGTTATCATTCAGTTAAGCTTCATCCAATTATCTACTTCCTGTTTACTCACCTTTCACGCTGTATCCGATCCATTCTGCTATTAAAATATCAAACTTACCATCCTGCCTGCTTTGTCTGTACGAAACCTGACACTATGAATTGACTAAATAATAAATAAATAAATAATATGCTAATGTGTAACTCTGAAAACACAGAGTTATATGTTAGCTGTGTTGACAAATGGTGCATACTGTAAATAGCATAACATACATTACCATATGTTTACCACAAAATTTTTACAGATCTTGTATTCCTCATTTAAAAAAAGAATAGTATGGTGTTACAAAGTGTGTGGTTTAAAGTGATAAAACAAATCTACACTTTATGACAGGCATTTTTTGTACAAGAAATAAAAAACCTGAGCCTTTCAGAAGTTCCTCTGCCATCGTCAGTCGCATATGTTTCATTTGCTCCCTGGCTGAGTGTATTGCAAAATGGCAAGGGATACTTGGGAAAGCACCAAGAACTTCTTTTGCCATCTACATAATTCAAGATAAGTTAAGGTTTTTTATTTTACAGGGGAGATTGTTTCACCACATCAGCAACACATACAAAACAAATACATACTGTACATCTAAGTGCATAAATCATATTCAGTAGACTATTTGGATCATCTTCATGTACAGTGACTAAATTACTAAATGTAAAAATCAACATTTTGCACCACAAATTTATACAAAACTGTTAGAGTTTATTATTTGTTTTCACAGTTTATTGAGGAAAACCAACCTGCATTACAAACACTCCACAGCTGTACCCGTCTCGTTGTTTGGAATGGCTAATTAGTCCTCCATTCAATTTTATGTCCACCCAGTCATTTTTACTAAGACAGATTCGTCTCATCTTGAAGAACTCTCTAATGTAAATAAAGACAATCATTAACATACACAATAAATGTAAACAATCTTTGTGTTTGTTACTACTTTGTCGAGTCTAAACCACATGTGTCAAACTCAGTTCCTGGAGGGCCACAGCCCTACAGAGTTTAGTTCCAACCCTGCTTCAACACACACACACACACACACACACACACACACACACACACACACACACACACACACCTGCAGTTTTCAAATAAGCCTGAAGGACTTGATCAGCTGATCAGGTGTGTTTAATTAGGGTTAAAGCTAAACTCTTCAGGGATGTGCCCCTCCAGGAACTGAGTTTGACATCCCTGGTCTAAATGTTGAGAAAGGTGCCAAATCAGTTTCTGTTGTTCTACAGTGAGAGGATGTGTCCAGGATCATAGAGTATTTTCCTGATCAAATCCCCACTCTTCTACCCTATATTGTTTTGTCAATTCTCCATTATCCCTACCCCCCCCCAAAAAAAAAAAAAAATACAAATAAACAATAAAAACACATTATTGTGGATTATACACTTTAAGTTTAATTGTTTTAACCATACTGGCCAAATGTTATTACAAAATTCAAACAATAATTGTTGTGAATCTTTTATATTAAAGAGACTCATTATCAAGGTACAGTATATAACTAAAACAAAAAAAGAAAAGTGAAGTCCGCACACTGCATGCTACTCAAGATAGATTTATTAAAAGCACAACTTTTCGACCATCAGGTCTTCATCAGGTGCAATGCGACAGGCATGGAGTGTGCAGACTTCACTTTTCTTTTTTTGTTTATGTTATTTTGATGTCCTGCACCTGTATGAGATTAATATCCTGCCATGATTCAAAACTGAAAATAAAGTTCTGAAAGGTTGAAACTAAGTGTTCGAAAACTCAAAATCTTACAAAAAAAAGTTTTGCAAGATCGAAAAATAAGATTTGCAAGCTTGCAAAATGTAAAAAAAAGAAAAATATCTCTGCAAACATTATGTTGTTTTTGAGATTTCCTTCAGAACTGCAACATTTTTTTTATGATGTTGCGCAAACAATTTTTCAGAGTTTCAAATTTGTCAGTGTTCTCCCACTGTATTAGTTTGTTTTCCAGGTTTGAAACCTTGTAAATGGTGATCTGAAAACTGGTGTGCGAATGTGTGAAAAAAGTTTTGAAACTCTGAAAACAGAGTTTTGCAGGCTTGCAAAGTGGTAAAAAAAATAAAATCTCTGCAAACATAATTTTGTTTTTGAGTTTTCCTTCTTCAGAAGTGCAACACTCTTTTTTTACGGTGTTGTGCAATCATTTTTTCAGAGTTTCGAATTTGTCACTGTTCTCCCAGTGTATTAGTTTGTTTTCCAGATTTGAAACCTTGTAAATGGTGATCTGAAAACTGGTGTGCCAATAGGTGAAAAAAAGTTTTGAAACTCTGAAAACTGAGGTTCGAAAGGGCGAAACTTACATTACTTTACATTTGCACTCCTATTGCAGACTATTTTTTCAGAGCTGAGTTTACAACACCCACTTTGCGGAGATACGCACACACAGTTGCGAGCTTGCGACTCACGTGATTTATGGCAGTGTTGTCACGCAGCTCTGCTCTGAAACTCTGAAACTCAGACTAAGATTTCCTAAGATTTTGAGTTTTCGAACACTTAGTTTCAACCTTTCAGAACTTTATTTTCAGTTTTGAATCATGGCAGGATATTAATCCCATACCACCTGAGCCCAATCTGGGTGTGTGGGCTGTGCATACCAGTTTTGTATTTTTCATTCTACAGTATATAACAAGCAAAAATCTAACCGAAATTTACTGGCTGCATGCATGGATTTTGCTTCTTCATCATGTCCCTTTGGGTCTAGCACAAACACCTGGCTGGATGCTGCGTGGAGATACTGTGCAAGATAAAAAAAGATGAAACTAAATAGATAATAGATAATTAACAGATAGATAACTAAATAGTTAACTAAATTTCATACATGAAACTATATCCACCCATCCATCCACCCATCCAATCCAATCCAATCCAATCCAGACTCTTGTGTGTGGTGTAGACACAGCCTTTGTTTGTTTATATTTGAATTTTGATGGCTGGTATTTTAAGTCTTGGCTCATCTGAATTCATCTGAATTAGGAACATCCTCTATAGAATAGAGTAACTATGTCTAATCATAATGTATTAAAAAAGGACCATAAAATGTATTCACCAAAAACATCCAATGATTCTCGTCGACATTCAGGAAACTTATAATTCCCTCGTAGTCATAAAAGTCCACCTGAAATTTCATTGATACATTTCATTGTTTTATAACTGTCTAATTTTTTTAATTATTAAAGATAATAAAAGATAAAGATTATGTTTACCTTTGAGAGAATGTTTCTCCATACTTTCTCTCTTTCTTCATTAATTATTACATTTGCTGTGTAGTGATCTAGTACATAAATTCTATGTCCCTGGTCACTGTTGTTCACTAACACATGCAAATAGCATTGGATTGTCTAAGATCAAAAGAGAAAAAAAATAAAGGATAGTTTTTTTCATTCAGTGATTAATTGATATTGATAACATTGTCATCTTTAAATTTCTATATCCTGTATGTTCACAGATTATTTTTCAGTTGCAAAGCATTTCCCAAAGATATGAATAATTTTTTTCTTACCTCCCCCATCAGCCATTTGTGTGGCTGGAGTGTTTTCATTTCTGAATGATGGAGGATATAAGACCTTTTTTTGTCTTTTGACTGTATGATGGCAACAACTATCTCACATGCTTTCCTAGACCACAGAGCTCTGACCTGAAATGGGATATTTGTATATAAAATAAATACTGAATTACTGTAGTGTAAGCAAGTTTTATTTTCAAATTAAAAATTAATGATCCACACTTGCTTGTGTCTTTTTAATAAATTACAAACGAGTATGAACAATTTTTTCGTTCTTAATTTCTTTCTAAATTTCGATCTTTAATTGCAATTTAAAAAAAATTACAATTGCAAAAAAAATGTTTCACTGATCTTTTCATCCGATGATAGATCAGTGTTTTGAGTTACAGTAATATGAACAAAAGCTTTATGGCATGATTGAGAATTTCATAATACCTGGGCTGATGTGACCTCTGACTGTTTGCTTAGTTTTGCTTCTTTTCGGTTGTGGCACTACTTCCACTGGATCAAAATCTGATTTTTCAGATAGGGGCCTCTTAGCCAATTTCTCGTTTAGTTGGTCAATGGTCTGTTGCTCTGGAGATGCAAGATTATGCATAATCAGATAGACAGACAGACAGACAGATTATAGACAGATAGACAGACAGACAGACAGACAGATAGATAGATAGATAGATAGATAGATAGATAGATAGATAGATAGATAGATAGATAGATAGATAGATAGATAGATAGATAGATAGATAGATAGATAGATAGACAGACAGACAGACAGACACTATAGATAGATAAATAGACAGACAGACAGACAGACAGACAGATAGATAGATAGATAGATAGATAGATAGATAGATAGATAGATAGATAGACAGACAGACAGACAGACAGACAGACAGACAGACAGACAGACAGACAGACAGACAGATAGATAGATAGATAGATAGATAGATAGATAGATAGATAGATAGATAGATAGATAGATAGACAGACAGACACTATAGATAGATAAATAGACAGACAGACAGACAGACAGATAGATAGATAGATAGATAGATAGATAGATAGATAGATAGATAGATAGATAGATAGATAGATAGATAGATAGATAGATAGATAGATAGACAGACAGACAGACAGACAGACAGACACTATAGATAGATAAATAGACAGACAGACAGACAGACAGATAGATAGATAGATAGATAGATAGACAATATTAAAGGTGTTTTGAGTTAATATAAACAAAAGCTTTATGGTATGATTGAGAATTTCATAATACCTGGGCTGATGTGACCTCTGACTGACCCTCAGGAGTTTGCTTAGTTTTTCTTCTTTTCGGTTGTGGCACTACTTCCGCTGGATCAAAATACTTTGAATGATGTTTCCCTGATCTTTCAGATAGGGATCTTTTGGCCCATTGCTCCTCTTGTTGGTCAATGGTCTGATGCTTTGGAGATGCAACTTGAGACAGACTACCAAGATTATGCATCATCCGATGTTGTGTATACCTTCCTTGCAGAGAGTCAAACATCTTTGTAATGAAATCAGCTGGACGCAGGAACCTCTTTCGGTGTAATATGTGATTCTTCATGATTGAGAACCACTGCTCCACATGGCAATTTGTCTCCCTTGTTTTTATTTCTTTATTACTCTCTTTGGAGAATCTGCTCAGGTCCCCAAGCAACATGCCACTCCAAAGGGGGAAAATGCCCATGTAGTTGCTCATGAGGAAATTGATGATCCCTGGGCAGTAGAATTCATTATTTGTGCCACTCTCTGTCTGTGTGCACCTGGTCTTCTCTAGAACACCATTGAATAAATGTGTGAAGGGAGATTTGCCACATATTGTCTTGATGTTGCTGCTCCTCTCCTTGTCTTCTGCGTATGGTGGAAGTGTTTCATCCATAGTAGTAGGTTTGGACTTCAGGATTTTTTGGTCCAGTGTGTTCTTTGCTGCCATAACTGCATTGGACTTGTTTGCTGACATGAACAACATAGCATATCCTGAAAGTGGTTAAGTGCTTCTTGTAGGGTGGTGCTGTTAAAAAGAAGGCCAAAACAATAGGTGGCATATTCCTTTACAGCATACTCGCCAGTTTTCTTAGAAAATCCTTGAGATACAGCCTTTATTATATGAGAAGAACAAAGATGGAGCACTGTGAAATTGAAAGCATCTGCACTTTTCACTTTTTGGCTGACAATTACATGTGCTCTGTTTAAGTAGGATGAGACACTTTCTTTATTGAAGGCCAGGAGGACACTACCAATGAGTGCCCAGCTAAAATCGGTCTCAACCTGGTGGACCTTCCGTGTCGTTATCTGGCCCAGTTGTCTCAGTGTTTCCATCTGCCAAAACGTGAGAGTTGGTATGGAGTGCTCATTTGATATGAACTCAGACACAGGAAGGGGTGGCTTATCTTCTCCCTTTCCAGGGAGAACAAGAGCATAATAGAGAATCTTTTTGGTTTGGTTGGGGAGCGTGACATGACACTGCCTGTAGCATCTAGATGCAATGTGACTGGGGGTGAGTTTTTTAAATGATCTGCCAGTATTCGTAGACCACAATCTGTGTACAAGTGGACACCAAATCGATCCACTTGTAAGTGTTGGATATAGCCTGCCACTTGAGAGGCAGTACCACTGCACTCCTTCATTATCTTCTGAGAGCATCATCTCCATGATAACATCATCGTGGAGTCTGGTGCTTTTCCTGAGTTCACTAGATATGACTCTTAAGACATCCATAGAAAGGCATCTGGAGATGTTGCCAGCCAAGAGCTCATCTGATGGTGTGTTTCTCAGTGATTTATAGTAGTGCTGGCTTACTCCTTTTTCTAATGCTGCAGCAATTTTTCTTCTGTTGGTGAATTTGGCATTTCTGAATTTTAAATATTTTTCTTTGTGGGTCACTTCGCCAATTCGTAAAACATGGATATCAATATGCTTCTGGCATGGTTTGGGCTTTGTTTGAATGGTAAATCTGTATTTTGCTGAGCAATCTTCAAAAATACAGATTATTCTGCTCTTGCTTTGACAGGTTAGCGTAGCAGATAGCTAACATAAGATCCATGAAATAAAGACCCAGGAAACCGGAGTAGAGAGAGGCCTTTAGTAAGGATCTTTCCAATTTTGTAAAACTGTAGAAACATAACAATGTGGCATTACGAAAAATGAGCCATTATAATGAGACTTGCAGGACTAGTAAGCATTTAAGCTAACTTTAACATGGGTGTCTATGGAGAAATGCTAATCGCGATTAGCATCTATTAATACAACATACATATTATGCTAAAACGGACAATACACAAAGACTATAGCAAAGTAGATATACTTCCTACAGATATACTTACAGACTTTGACCTTCAAAAACTATCAAAGGCAAAGAGAAAGAGTAACTGCTGCATGTCCTCTCAATTGACTAGAGTCAGAAGCAGACAGGAAAACAACGGCAAGAGAGGAGGGACTAAAATAATAAAAAAATCAAATGCAATACAACTTTACACCACTAGATGTCTCTAATGCAACACAAAGTGGGGACAGAACACAGATGGCAAGTGCTTTGAAATAAGGTGCTCTTTTTTACGACTCTTCCTGCATTTTACATGCTGATACTTAAATGCCAGTACACAGCAGGGATTTACTTTTGTGAATGCTTCATACAAGACATCTGTCCAGGTCTGTTGTAACTGAGTTAGGCCTGCATGTGGCTTTATTTTTTCCCAGGTTTTTGTTTTTATGGCCACTACAAAACTCTTTGGACCTGGTCTTGTTTTCCTCCATTTTCCCATGTCTGTCTCATCATCATCCTCATCTTCATCTGCAGTTTTGTTCCTGTCTCCAGCCTCATCTCCCTGTCACAAGTATAATCCTCATCCCTCCTTTCCTTTGTCCCTTCACTTGCCTCATCAACTTAATAATTTTTCTCAACATTCTCCCTATCTTTAAATAAAAAAATATCTGGGTCAATCCCTAACTGCATTTTCTCTAATTGCTTAATAGCTTGCATATTAATATTACTATCATAAAGCACATATTGATGCCTTATTCTGCATGACCATATTCTAACCCTAACATCCCTTAATCCTAAACTTAACAACTTCCTTACTATTAATAAGCATTAATTTATTGTGTAATAAGACATTAGTTACAAGTTAATAAATAAGATAGCAATATGCTATAAAGTAGTTCATTAACTAGTTGCTTATTAGCATGCATATTTTATTTAGAATGTTGTCTTTTTATTATTACGTGCCTTATTTTACATGAACATATTCTAACCCTAACATCAAATGTAACAACAAACTTACTATTAATAAGCAGTAATTAGGAGTTTATCGGGACAAAAGTCGTAGTCGTATTTACATTAAAACTAAAAATGCAATATATGTTCAGTTATTTCACTTTAATAAAAATTAAAATTATTTGTTAATTGCCATATAAGTGAAATAATTATTAGTGTGTAACTAATGTCTTACTAAACACACACATACTGCACTTACACACACTTACTTCTACTATATATATATATATATATATATATATATATATACTTATTAAACACACCATCAAAATCAATATAATATATATATAGCATTTACACAGGATTGATGCTTGTCATTTTGGTAGTGGCAGTAAGTGTTTGTGTAATAAGACATTAATTACAAGGTAATAACAAGGTAATAACTATGATGGTAATATGCTATTATGGCACATGGCTCAGATACTGTCAGGCTACTTGGAAAAAATTAGTTAAGCTAGCTACTTAGCAATATTTGAGTTTAGCTACCCCCTAAAACTGAAAAACACTACATACTCAAATAAAAATGATATTTACCAGAACTGCCTGTTTGAAGCACCTGTTCTCGAACACCTTTCCTGTCCTCTGTCCAAACAGTTTGCAGCCATTTAGCCAGTTTATTGTCCGGTGAGTGGGAGTCGAAAACGGCTACAGCAAGGGTGGACCACTTTACCTGTCCTTTTCCCACGCCATGTCTGAAAAATGTCTGAATTATTTTTTTTTCTGCCACCAGCCTTTGCCCAAAGTTCATTTTCTTTTTTGTTTCCCTTTTTTATATCTGGCCATGATAACTGTGACTGCAGTATGCTAACAGCATGCAAATCTTAATTGATTCTTGAGCCCTTCCCCCGTTGGAGGAGGGGCTCAGAGTAAATCAAGACAGTTCCTAGAACTCAGAAGTCCCTCCACCAGGCATTGTGGCATTATATGTAGACCTATTATATGACACCTATATGAACAATGTACAGTTGGTTTTATGACTGTAAGTCATTGTCTTCAAATGTTATTGAGCTTTAAATATTGTCATATTTTGTGTATGATCCCTTACAGTAGTGAAATACATAGTGATATTTGCATATGATTTAGCAGTTTATTGTCACAAATATCAAAAATCTAAAAGCTGTGCATCATACATGAGACATGGGTGAACAGTGTACAGTTGGTTTTATGACTGTAAGTCATTGTCTTCAAATGCTATTGAGCTTTAAATATTGTCATATTTTGTGTATGATCCCATACAGTAGTGAAATACATAGTGATATTTGCATATGATTTAGCAGTTTGTCACAAATATAAAAAATCTAAAAGGTGTGCATCATACATGAGACCTGGGTGAACAGTGTACAGTTGGTTTTATGACTGTAAGTCATTGTCTTCAAATGCTATTGAGCTTTAAATATTGTCATATTTTGTATATGATCCCATACAGTAGTGAAATACATAGCGATATTTGCATATGATTTAGCAGTTTATTGTCACAAATATCAAAAATCTAAAAGGTGTGCATCATACCTGACACCTATATGAACAGTGTACAGTTGGTTTTATGACTGTAAGTCATTGTCTTCAAATGCTATTGAGCTTTAAATATTGTCATATTTTGTGTATGATCCCATACAGTAGTGAAATACATAGCAATATTTGCATATGGTTTAACAGTTTATTGTCATAAATATCAAAAATCTAAAAGGTGTGCATCATACATGAGACCTGGGTGAACAATGTACAGTTGGTTTTATGACTGTAAGTCATTGTCTGCAAATGCTATTGACGTTAGAAACGTTTATACCGATGTCGCATGTAATTTGAGACGGTCCCTAAATATGCGAATATCGAATGTCCAACGTCAAACCAACTTCATGCCATTTGGTATCTCTGAAATGCCCTGAATGTGCTCAGTACAGGACATAATGTCTCAGAGAAATCGCTAAAACATAATGTCCTCTACAGAGGACAAAACACTATGGTTTCTGTTAAACTTCACTGGTCACAAACGTGTCAAAAAGGATCAATTCAGTCCAGACTCATCGACGCTAAGCTGTGATTTACATTTATGAGGTTAATGGTTAATAGCTTTCCTGAATCTTAAAATGGCAAGTCACCGTGAGATTGTCCATACGCTACACAGGACAGGTGCTTCTCGTGATGTGACGTAGGCTGCCCTGTGACGTCATAAGCCTCCACTGTTTAGAACTCTCCTTTCGTTTTCTAGTTTTGGTTTCAGTAAAAGCAGTTTTTGGAATTACAAAGAAGGTTTGAGTTTTGAAACTTGGAGGGTATTTTTATAGTATAACAAACTCTTAACAGTTAAAAGATGAAAGCGATACACAAGCCCAACCAGCCTCTGGATTCTGTTAGCCGTTTACCGCCGCTGAGATTTAACCAGTCGAGCGACGAGATCCACCTAGAAAAGGTCTGATGGGATATGGTTGTGTTACATTTGCTTTATTAGCATGTTTATTGCGTGAAATTGAACTAATTTGGGCCGCTCAGTTTGAGTTATTATCAAGTCACTAACTTAACTAAGTGTAAATAAGAAATGTTGGCAACCATAGCTTTTATTTTATTTCAGTTGATGTTTATGATTTTATGGGTTGTTATTAACTATAATAATCCTGCTTTGTGTGTGTGTGTGTGTGTGTGTGTGTATATATATGTATGTATATGTTGATGTTTCTCTCTGGTTGAGTAAGGTCAAACCTGCCGTTGACATGGGCATCCAATACAAACTGAAGAAAGCCGAGGTGTCTGATTAATTAATATTTAAACAAGAATGTATTTTCCTGTCATTATTTACTTGCCTTCGTGTTGTTCCAAACCTGTATGAGTTTCTTTCTTCTGCTGAACACAAAAGAAGATATTTTGAAGAATGTCGGAATTTATTTATTTATTCATTCATCTACTGCAGAGGAAATGGGACCAATTGGACTACGAGATCCACTCCCCGGGTAAAGTGTTAAGGTGATCCACCTAAACCACCAGGGCCGGTAGGTGAAACCGGCAGCTAGCCATAGACCAGATGGACTATGAGATCCACTTAAAAAAGGTCTGATGGGATATGGTTATGTAACGTTTGCTTTATTAGCATGTTTTATATTGCGTGAAATTGAACTAATTTGGGCCGCTCAGTTTGAGTTATTTTAGTAACAGTTACATCAAGCCACAAACTTAACTAAGTGTAAATTAGAAATGTTGGCAACCATAGCTTTTATTTTATTTCAGTTGATGCTTATGATTTTATGGGGTTGTTATTAACTATAATAATCCTGCTTTGTAAAGTGTTACCCGGGGAGCCAATAGCACCACAACACCGACTGCTAGTCATGGACATGTACAGCAGAGGAAAAGCAAAAGAAGGAAAAGAACGAAGAAAATGAACTGGTGGAAACTAAAGACAGAGAAGGGTGGCGAACTGACAGCGAAGGTATCGGAGATGCTAGAGGAGAAGATGACCGGTGGCAACTTGAGATGGGAGGACACGTATCCCAAGGTAATGGAAATGGCAAAGGAGGTACTTGGAGAGAGCAGATGAGGGCAGTACCTGGAGAAAGAGTCAGGGTGGTGGAATGAAGAGGTACAAGTAGCAGTAAAAAACAAAAAGGAAGCATTCAAGCAGTGGAAAAGAACTAGAGACAAGCATGATAGGGAGGAGTATACCAATCTGAGCAAGATATCAAAATCAGAAGTAGCTAAGGCAAAAGACAAAGCATACGAACAGCTTTATAGAGATATCGAAGAGAACGGGCCGAAGATCTACAAACTGGCAAAGACTAGTCAGAGGAGGGCAAAGGATATTGATCGGCTAAACTTAGTTAAGGACAAGGAGGGAAAGACCATTTGTGAAGATGTCAAGATCAAGGAGAGGTGGAGAGAGTATTCAGCACCCTACTGAATACAAAGAACAACAGAAAAGAACTGCCACAGACAGATCCTGTTCAAGGACCGATTGAGAACATCACAGATGCAGAGGTTAGGTTACAACTAGAAATGATGGCAGCTAACAAGGCACGAGGACCAAATGAACTCCCGATAGAGCTAATAAAAATGCTGAAAAGAACAGGGATTAAATGGATGACATCTTGTTTGAGGGAATATGGAAAGGCAGGCATACCATCTGAATGGAGGAAAAGCAAGATCACACCCATATACAAGGAGAAAGGAGACCCCCTAAACTGTGGAAACTACAGAGGAATTAAGCTTCTTAGCCACTCTCTCAAGCTATGGGAGAGGGTGATAGAAGCGAGAATAAGATGTGTAGTCCAGATCAGCGACAACTAATACGGATTCCAGAAAGGAAAATCGACCACCGAGCCCATGTTCTGCCTGGGGATGTTGCAGGAGAATTATAGAGAACTAGTGCAAAATGCCCATGCAAAATCAGTTTTTGTGTGTGTTTTTAGTAATTGTTGGTTTGTTGGTAGTGTTTATGTCAGAATGTTTATTTTTAAACCACAACCTTCTTGGGGCTTCTTTGACCGATACAACCCTCTAATGTCAGAATGTTTATTTTTAAACCACAACCTTTTAAAAATGATATATTTAACGATATCTTTAGCATTTCTCATCCAAACAACGTCAAACTTGGCACTGCACTTACTCGTGCCTGTGGCAAGACACCTGTCGAATTTGAAATCCATCGGACTGATGGTTCGAGAGATATGTGGTTAACACACACACACACACACACACACACACACACACACACACACACACACACACACACACACACACACA
Organism: Vimba vimba; assembly: GCA_022828995.1. Taxonomy (NCBI): domain Eukaryota; kingdom Metazoa; phylum Chordata; class Actinopteri; order Cypriniformes; family Leuciscidae; genus Vimba; species Vimba vimba. The sequence goes on along the minus strand of CM040834.1, from coordinate 4,368,507 downwards.
CACACACACACAGACACACAGACAGACAGACGTTCCTGTAATTTATAGAGAGATTTAGCAAGGAGCTACACATGGTGTTCATAGACCTGGAAAAAGCATACGACACTATACCAAGAGAGTTGATTTGGCACTGCCTAAGGTTAAGACAGGTTCCAGAGATATACATTGATGTAATCAAAGATATGTACAAGGACTGTACGACACAGGTTATTACCAATGTTGGAGAGACAGAGGAGATGGAGATTGTGGTTGGACTACACCAAGGCTCAGCACTGAGCCCACTACTATTTATAATAATCATGGATGTGATCACGGAAGATATACGAGAGGAGACACCATGGGCAATGCTGTTTGCGGATGGCATTGTTATAAGTGATGAGGATAGAGAGGAGTTGGAGAGGAGACTGGAGATTTGGAGGGAAAAACTAGAAGGAGCTGGACTGAAGTTAAGCAGAAGCAAGACCAAACACCTGCCACCTACGGGAAAGAAAGAGCGAACAAGACTGAGAGAGTATGGCAGCACAGAGCACACAAATCTTCCCCTACAAACAGCCTTCAAATACCTGGGAACCACCATCCACCAAGATGGAGGCTGCGGGCAAGAGGTAGAGTTGAGAATAAGCAAAGCATGAAATAGATGGAGGGAGCTGACAGGAGTTCTGTGCGATAAGAAAATACCAACAAAGTTAAAAACACTCATCTATAGGACAGCTATAAGACCGACACTATTATACGGAAGTGAGACATGGCCCATAACAGGAAACCTGGCAGACAAGATCTGAGAGATGCGGATGCTGAGGTACTGTCTTGGAATAAGTCTAGAGGAACACCAAACTAATGAAGAGATAAGGAAGCAAGCACAAGTAATGCCAATACAAGATCTCATGAGGAAAAGAAGGCTACAGTGGTTTTGACACATGTGCCGGAAAGATGAAGAGGCGGACATAAGGAGAGCCATGGAGATGCAAGTAGGAGGGAAGAGAAAGAGGGGAAGGCCAAAGCACCATTGGAAAGACACCATAAAGACAGACATGTAGTGGTGTGGCTTAGAGAAGGAAGATACAGACGATCGTGACAGATGGAGGTGTCTGGTTGAGATGAAGATCAGGCAGAAACCTGCTACCCGAAAGGATAGAAGCGGCGAAAGGTGAGAAAAGGTGAGAAATTAACTATAATAATCCTGCTTTGTGTGTGTGTGTGTGTATATGTTGATTTTTCTCTCTCTGTCTCAGTTGAGTACGGTCAAACTTGTCGTCGACACAAGCATCCAAACACCGGCGCATACTCAACAAAAACTGAAGAAATAAGTTTGTGTCTGAATAATAAATATTTAAACAAGAATGTATTTTCCTGTCATCATTTACAGAAAGCACAAGACTACTTCAAAAAAGTGTGCCTCCCGGAACTTGTGGCAAAATACTACTCAAAGGACATGCAGCCTCATGTTCCAAGTGAAAAAGAGCTATAGTAAAGAAGTGGCTGTTATGAAAGAATTGCACTCTGTTAAGAGTTTTTTTTTTGTTTTTTTGTTAAAGTGTTTTACTTGACTCAAGAGTATTAACCTCTTACTTGAAATTCAGTGTTTTAAAGTAGTTCAACACAAGCAGCACAAGAAACTTGAATTTTTTATTAAAAAAAGTTTTTAATGATCAAATTGTCATCCATTTTCATCTGAAGTATTTAATGTACAAATAGCATACCCTGTTCATTCTAAGGAAGGGTCTTTTTACCATTCAACATGCACACTTTTCTGTTTCATCTGGCCTTACAACAACACTTGGACACATGTTAACTAGAATACAGCAAACATTGACTATCTTATCAAGAAGGGTAAATTCTTCATCCTTACAGGGAAGCAACAAACTAATTGGTATTGTGTTATGTAATAGTGTGACATACTTATTGTGCAAGCTACCTATTACCCTTTCAACATGTATCCTAAGGTGTGCTATAGCACGTGTGTCTTCCACATCCTTAGCATCGAGTTGACATCTGCTTTTAGTGAATGCAGGAACTTCTGCGCACATCATTCCTCCACTGTCTTTAATAGTAAATGATGACAGGAAAATACATTCTTGTTTAAATATTTATTTTTTTAGACACTGTCCTCGGCTTTGGATGCCCGTGTCGACGACAGGTTTGACCTTACTCAGCTGAGACAGAGAGAGAAAAATCAATATATACATATACACACATACACACAAATCAGGATTATTATAGTTAATAACAACCCCATAAAATCATAAGCATCAACTGAAATAAAATAAAAGCTATGGTTGCCAACATTTCTAATTTACACTTAGTTAAGTTTGTGACTTGATGTAACTGTTACTAAAATAACTCAAACTGAGCGGCCCAAATTAGTTCAATTTCACGCAATATTAAACATGCTAATAAAGCAAACATTACATAATCATATCCCATCAGACCTTTTTTAAGTGGATCTCGTAGTCCATCTGGTCCCATCTTCGCTGCAGTAGATGGCTAGCCGCAGGTTTCAGGGGCCAGTAGCTCCTGAGCTCTTTTGAGGACAAAGCCTGCAGAAATTAAAAATGAATAAATGAATGAATAAATATATAAATTCTGACATTCTTCAAAATATCTTCTTTTGTGTTCAGCAGAAGAAAGAAACTCATACAGGTTTGGAACAACATGAGGGCAAGTAAATGATGACAGGAAATACATTCTTGTTTAAATATTAATTATTCAGACACCTCGGCTTTCTTCGGGTTGTGTTGAGTATTCGCCGGTCTTTGGATGCCCATGTCGAAGGCAGGTTTGACCTCACTCAGCTGAGACAGAGAGAGAAAAATCAACATACACACACACACACACACACACACACACACACACACACACACATACACACACACACACACACAAAGCAGGATTATCTATCTATAAATCTATCTATAAATTACAGAAACATCTGTCTGTCTGTCTGTATGTCTGTCTGTCTGTCTGTGTGTGTGTCTGTTAACCACACATCTCTCGAACCGTTAGTCCGATGGATTTCAAATTCGACAGGTGTCTTGCCACGGGCACGAGTAAGTGCAGTGCCAAGTTTGACGTTGTTTGGATGAGAAATGCTAAAGATATCGTTAAATATATCATTTTTAGAAGGTTGTGGTTTAAAAATAAACATTCTGACATAAACACTCTGTCAGCTACACTGTTTACTTCTGAATATTATAGTTTGGTTCCAGAACGTGATAAATCCATTTTGATTAATTTGAGTAAAAATGTGTTTTCTTTACCAAGAAAGTGGCAAGATGAAAACCACTATTTTCTGTATCATAAAAAATTCAAATCCAGATTTGGATTTTCAAAGATCTATTAGAAAAACGGAATTATTTTTCCCCAAAAATGCAATAAATTCATGACACTTTTTTTTCAAAATGCAATAATATTGAAACTGTTGAAATCAGCCATCACTAAGAAATATCTCCTGAACTTTTTTGACGGCGATCAGCTCACAAAAACTGATTTTGCACGGGCACTTTGCACTGCTCCCTGAATCGACGCGCTTCTTCATTTGTGGATGTAAACTGAATCTGTAAGTCAGCTATGCTGTTTACTTCTGAATATTATATTTCATTCTGGTGCGCTTAACGTTATCGCTACTGTGTAATAGTAGCCTATGCTATTCACCAACTAAACATATCCTATTCAATGCGTTCACAGTCTCTTTCACGGGCATCATTTGTAGTAGCCTATTCACAAACTGTTTCCTCAAGCATAGCGTTTTCTCGGAGTTCACTGTGTGCTTTCTACCATGCACAAATAAAAATGTCACTGAACTTTTGCTGTGTAATTGTAACAATGAGCACTCAAACACACCAAACCAACAATTACTAAAAACAAAAACTGATTTTGCACAGGCATTTTGCACTAGCACTTAGAAGGTTGTGGTATACATAAACACTCAGTCAGCTACACTGTTTACTTCTGAATATTATAGTTTATTCACAGCCATCATTTGTAGTAACCTAGCCTGCTCCCTGAATTCAATGCGTTCACAGTCTCTTTCACGGGCACCAAACCAACAATTACTAAAAACACACACAAAAACTGATTTTGCACGGGCATTTTGCACTAGTCTATCTATAAATTACAGAAACGTCTGTCTGTCTGTCTGTCTGTCTGTGTGTGTGTGTGTGTGTGTGTGTGTGTGTGTGTGTGTGTGTGTCTGTTACTCGCATATCTCTCGAATCGTTAGTCCAATGGATTTCTAACTCGCCAGATGTCTCGCTACGGGCACGAGTAAGTGCAGTGCCAAGTTTGACGTTGTTTGGGTGAGAAATGCAAAAGATATTGTTAAATATATCATTTTTAGAAGGTTGTGGTTTAAAAATAAACATTCTGATATAAACACTCTGTCAGCTACACTGTTTACTTCTGAATATTATAGTTTGGTTCCAGAACGTGATAAATCCATCTCTCTATAAATTACAGAAACGTCTGTCTGTCTGTGTGTCTGTGTGTCTGTTAACCACATATCTCTCGAACCGTTAGTCCGATGGATTTCAAACTTGACAGGTGTCTCGCTACGGTCACGAGTAAGTGCAGTGCCAAGTTTGACGTTGTTTGGATGAGAAATGCTAAAGATATTGTTAAAAATATCATTAAAAGAAGCACTTAGAAGGTTGTGGTTTAAAAATAAACATTCTGACATTAGAGGGTTGTGTCATTCAAAGAAGCTCCAAGAAGGTTGTGGTTTAAAAATAAACATTCTGATATAAACACGATGAAAACCATATTTTCTGTTTCAAACTTTCACATAGCATCTTTAGGTTATAATAACATAACAATTCATTTTTTACAAAAACTTATTATTTTTCCCCAAAAATGCAATAAATTCATGACATTGCCATTGAATCAATATAAAAGTTATTTTTTTATCATATTGAAACTGTTGAAATCAGCCATCGCTAATATCTCCTGAACTTTTTTGACGGCGATCAGCTCACAAAAACTGATTTTGCACGGGCACTTTGCACTGCTCCCTGAATCAACGCGCTTATTCATTTGTGGATGTAAACTGAATCTATTAAGTCAGCTATGCTGTTTACTTCTGAATATTATATTTCATTCTGGTGCACTTAACGTTATCGCTACTCTGTAATAGTAGCCTATGTTATTCACCAACTAAACATAAGTTATCCTATTCAATGCGTTCACAGTCTCTTTCACGGGCATCATTTGTAGTAGCCTATTCACAAACTGTTTGCTCAAGCGTTTTCTCGGAGTTCACTGTGTGCTTTCTACCATGCACAAATAAAAATGTCACTGAACTTTTGCTGTGTAATTGTAACAATGTGCACTCAAACACCAAACCAACAATGACTAAAAACACACGTAAAACTGATTTTGCACGGGCATTTTGCGTGTCTGTCTGTCTGTCTGTCTGTCTGTCTGTGTGTGTGTCTGTCTGTGTGCCTGTTAACCACATATCTCTCGAACCGTTAGTCCGATGGATTTCAAACTCGACAGGTGTCTCGCCACGGGCACGAGTAAGTGCAGTGCCAAGTTTGACGTTGTTTGGATGAGAAATGCTAAAGATATCGTTAAATATATCATTTTTAAAAGGTTGTGGTTTAAAAATAAACATTCTGACATAAACACTCAGTCAGCTACACTGTTTACTTCTGAATATTATAGTTTGGTTCCAGAACGTGATAAATCCATTTTGATTAATTTGAGTAAAAATGTGTTTTCTTTACCAAGAAAGTGGCAAGATGAAAACCACTATTTTCTGTTTCAAACTTTCACATAGCATCTTTAGGTTATAATATCATAAAAAATTCAAATCCAGATTTTGATTTTCAAAGATCTATTATAAAAACGGATTATTTCCCCCAAAAAATGCAATAAATTCATGACACTTTTTTTTTTTCAAAATGCAATTAATCCATTGAATCAATACAAAAGTTATTTTTTATCATATTGAAACTGTTGAAATCAGCCATCGCTAAGAAATATCTCCTGAACTTTTTTGACAGCGATCAGCTCACAAAAACTGATTTTGCACGGGCACTTTGCACTGCTCCCTGAATCGATGCGCTTATTCATTTGTGGATGTAAACTGAATCTGTAAGTCAGCTATGCTGCTTACATCTGAATATTATATTTCATTCTGGTGCGCTTAACGTTATCGCTACTGTGTAAATGCTATTCACCAACTAAACATATCCTTTTCAATGCGTTCACAGTCTCTTTCACGGGCATCATTTGTAGTAGCCTTTTCACAAACTGTTTCCTCAAGCATAGCGTTTTCTCGGAGTTCACTGTGTGCTTTCTACCATGCACAAATAAAAATGTCACTGAACTTTTGCTGTGTAATTGTAACAATCATGTGCACTCAAACACACCAAACCAACAATTACTAAACACACTTAAAAACTTATTTTGCATGGGCATTTTGCACTAGTTTTGATTAATTTGAGTAAAAATGTGTTTTCTTTACCAAGAAAGTGGCAAGATGAAAACCACTATTTTCTGTTTCAAACTTTCACATAGCATCTTTAGGATATAATAACATAAATTATGATTATGACATGATTTTCAAAGATTTATTATAAAAACTGATTATTTTTCCCCAAAAATGCAATAAATTCATGACACTTTTTTTTCCAAAATGCAATTAATCCATTGAATCAGTATAAAAGTTATTTTTTATCATATTGAAACTGTTGAAATCAGCCATCGCTAATATCTCCTGAACTTTTTTGACGGCGATCAGCTCACAAAAACTGATTTTGCACGGGCACTTTGCACTGCTCCCTGAATCTGTAAGTCAGCTATGCTGTTTACTTCTGAATATTATATTTCATTCTGGTGCGCTTAAAGTTATCGCTACTGTGTAATAGTAGCCTATGCTATTCACCAACTAAACATATCCTATTCAATGCGTTCACAGTCTCTTTCATGGGCATCATTTGTAGTAGCCTATTCAAGAACTGTTTCCTCAAGCATAGCGTTTTCTCGGAGTTCACTGTGTGCTTTCTACCATGCACAAATAAAAATGACACTGACTTTTGCTGTGTAATTGTAACAATGAGCACTCAAACACACCAAACCAACAATTACTAAAAACACACTTAAAAAAACTGATTTTGCACGGGCATTTTGCACTATTTTAAAATAAAATGAAGAAATACATCTTCATTCCTTCCCATATACCCACTAACATTTACCTTAGTTTCGTAAGCTAGCCAAACTGAGCCAAAGCTTCTGGCCTGGTTGCAAAGTAGTTGCAAAGTAGAGTTTTTGACTGCATCAATAATAATGTATACGATGGGTTATATATTAAATGCATTATATTATTATATTAAACGAGCTTTCTTCCGACTTACCTTCTCCATCACGACGTCTGTTGTGTTCGCGAGATGTTGTTGGTTACCTAGTAACGAACGTACAGTGGCCGAGAATGTAAGCGCATCTATGTTGCCTAGTAACGAACTCTGGCCGAGATGCGTGCTGGCGGCAGGAAACTGCAATTTGTGTGCCTGCGCCTCGTATACAACGTTATATAAGTGGCCAAGTAGTGTAAATATACCTCGTTTCTATTTTGCATTAAAAATGTTCGTGGCCCCTTTAAGAAATCCCTCTCTCGCGATACTATTCACTTGTGCTGGATGCGTGCGCGCGACCAGAGAAGCCATTTTTTTCACTGTTCAGAAAAGCTCCATGTGCTTGTGTGTGCATTGATCGGATTTACTGTGTTATACGGTCTTCTTTCTTGGTAAATATTACTCCAATACCTTTAATGTGCACAAATAAGTCGTGAAGCGGAGTTAACAGAACATTTGATGTGTACATTTGTTTATAGATTTATTTGAAGTGCATGTGTGTGACGAGTGAACCTCGTGGTGATCGGTAAAGGATTGGGTATGTACGTTTCATGATTTATGGGGTAAAAATACTGATGCCATGTTTATTTGATAAATCTGTTAATGAGTTTAAGCTATATTCTGTGATTATATAGTAATACTGTATGGTTTAATGCATATTTCTGATTCTGCATGAGTAATATGTGAAACGAGGGCTGTGGCTTTGTTAATGTGCTTTTATTTCTCTTGTACCTCAGCCACTGCCGTATTCCAGTTTGTGTTTTCGTATTTAATTGTAACATATTTTGGTTTGGAGAAATCGATTTAAATTTGACCTGTTGCAGTGTATTACACTGTATCTCAGTTTGGATTGAGTTAAGTATTCTGTGGATTTGGGCATTGATCCACTGGTTAAACTTGAGTTTTTGTGACATTTGATTATATGTCATCTTCAAATTTACTGTAAACTGTTTCTACAATTTCTTGTTTTTTTGTTTTGTTTTTTTGTTTAACTAGTGAAATCTATTTTTTCCTTGTGAAACCTCTGACTTTTATCTACTAGCACTAATTGTGCTCCCATTGACCGCTGTCACTTATTTTAAACAGCAGTCAGAATAAAACCCCAGATTTCAAAAATCATAGTTTGCTTCCGGTGTGTATTTCCCATAAATCCTGATGTACTCGTTACATCATGAGAAGAAGCATCTATGCTAATTTTAGTGTGTGTTTATCCCGAGGTTTTCCCGCAGCCTGCCGGATCCAGGCCGTATCCAGATCTGACGAAGGACCTTCGCCTGGACCCGATGACAACGCAGTGCTGAAGTGCCAACTAGTCTCTCCCTATAGAGGATCCCGTTACCACTCTACAGATAAAGCGTTTTCGGGAAAATTCGTTTCGCGTAACTACCCCGAAGTGACAAAGTAAAATAAAATTCTTTATCAAAATTTATAAGGAAAGACCAGTATTTTGTTTAGGCTTGGCTTGTAGTGAATTCCAAACCTGCGCACATATATTCAAACGCACATAACTATGGAATTAATTCTTAATGCGCATGTGAACGCCATCAGCGTTTCTCACAGGTTCGCGTTTAAAGTCTGTGTAGAGAGAATGGTGTCGTCTTAGCGGCCCCTAATTTAATAACAAATGATCGTTGTGGTGGAAGCAAATCAATCAAAACTAACTTTAGCTGGAAAATAACTTTATTAAAGAACTGCTATAAAGCCAAAACAATCTGTTACCTTAAATTATATGCTTATCTCTGTAAAGCTGCTTTGAAACCATCTACATTGTTAAAAGCACTATATAAATGAAGATGACTTGACTTGACTTGTCTTGTCAATTTCACCCGTTTACATTTTGGTACCAGGAGTGGGGTATCTGACAGTTGGGAGCTTTTAGGTGTTTAGTGCGTTTTTTTTCAGGAATACGGTAGTGGTGGGTACGTGAGCTGCAGGGACCCGGAGTGGAGGCGGTCAACTGTCCTGTGGGTGTCCAGTGTGATGACGTCAGCTAAGGGTTCGTGGCCAAGGGACCGGATCGTTGGACGAGGAGGGGACATCGCCATCTGCGGTCAAAGCTCAAGAACGTGCTGTCTGCAAGAGGCTGTCTCAACCTCAGCGAACAGAAGACATCTTTGCCTACCTTAGTGAGGCCTTTAGGGAAAAACGTAGTCTGGCCCAGTTATTGCAGACTTTCTATACCCGCAAACTCGTATTGAGTTATACTATACTACGCTTATTCGTATTGAACCGTTCGGTACGAGGCTTTCAGTACGCATTTTCAGTCCGAACGGTTCATTGGACCATTTTTCCTGCCGGCCAAAATTTTGTTATTTCAAATGTAGGCGGGTCTCGCATAGCAAGCGCGCTCATAAAGTAAGAGACGCTAGCCACAACATTGTCCAACATCAAATGTGCAGAACGAAACTGAGCTACTCGTTATTGTGTGGTTCACGGACCGTTTATCAGTTTGGACCAAAGCAGCGTGAGCCGATCGTGATCAAGCGACACTGTTACTACACAGCGCTAAGAGATCCAGTAAAGCATTTGAATTCGCCACAGAAGTAATAACATCGCTGCGAGATCTAGTGAGAAACATTCACATTTCTCCGTTATTAACGGATCAAGCAGCGCGTGGAAACCAGGAAAAAACATTGTCCCATGAATGAACTTTCCAGTGTCCACAGATCAGCAACATTCACCATGGATTTACTGTAGTAACACTAACTACAACCATGGAAGTTTGGCAGGAATAGTAGGCTATAATGCTTTCAAGTAACATTACGTCGTTTATATTTTGACATTATGAGTAAAATTGCTGCCCTCAAATGTTAATCTGAACTAAAATAGACCTTTGTTTATAACTACTACAATATTACATTTCATTTTTTCCAAGGAGCTGTTTTGTTTTATATGATCCTAAGAAGAGTCTTTTATAGCTCCATCATTGCTCAAAGTAAAAAAAAAATATCATACTTTGTTAGTTTTAATTAAAAAAAAAAAAATCTCTGGCATTTCTTTCTTTTTGCTGTATCGAAAACGTACCGAACCGTGACACAAGTGTATCGTATTGAACCGAACCATGAATTTTGTGAACCGTTACACCCCTATTCGTGCATACTCTCATGCCTTGTCGCAGACATTGAACTCTGTTTTGAAGCAGTCTCCCGATGCGGTTGCAAATGTAAATGTTGCTTCACGAGACCAGTTCATGGAGGGAATAAGAGATCCCGCACTTCGTAGAGAACTTCGTAAGTTAGTGAGGGACAAGCCACAGTCAACTTTGATCGAAGTAAGAGATGATGCTTTAATGTGGTCTCTTGAAGATCCCAAACTGCGTGCTACTAAAGTAGTCCTTAACCGTAATGTAAGCTTTGAAGCTATGGTGATGCCTACAGCGAGCTCTGTTACACTTGACCAAGTTCTAAAAGTTGTGGCAGAACAAGGCAAAGCCATTGGGGAGTTGACTCAAGCTGTTCAGAAACTGACTTCACACTGCACTAAGCCTGAAACTGTGCATGGTACTAAATCTAAGATGCAGCCTAGGTTTACTGATGACGGCCAGCCTATATGCTTTAAGTGTAACGGGGTGGGGCACATAGCTAAAAACTGTGTGAGAAGAAATAAACAAAGAGTCAATGATGATGCATCATCGTCCATGCCGCAGGGAAATGCACACCCTCGGTCACTGTGAGCCAGGCGATGCGAGGGCAATCTGTTGGCTCAACTCCTAAGGACTCGGATCGTTATTGACTACTCAAACATGCTGTGGGGAGATGTCCTGTAGTTGACTTCAAAATCGGGGGAGTGAGTGTTTCGTGTTTACTTGACACAGGGAGCCAAGTCAGTACCATTACAGAACATTTCTTCAAAGAGCACTTAGCAGGTGAAGCAGGCGATATGCTTTCCACATCCGGTTGGCTCAAAATTATTGCTGCCAATGGTTTAGACATCCCATACCTTGGCCATCTTGAGCTCATACATGCCAACCCTCCCGATTTTTCCGGGAGACTCCCGAATTTCAAAGCCCCTCCCGAAAATCTCCCGGACCGACCTTTCTCCCGAATTTCTCCCGATTTCCACCCGGACAACAATATTGCTACACCATCCGGTAGCAATATTGTTGCGGCGCCGTGGGCGCCGCCGTTTCAGACCGAACACTAATAAAGGTTACACCTCGAAGTTAAGCGCGGCAATCAGAACGGAAAAAGAAGCAGAAGAAGAAGGGGAAAAGGAAGAAAGAAGAGACCATGGCGAATAAAAAGAGAAAATATGCCTGCAAATTCCTAACTGAATGGAAAAAAGAATTCACGTTCATCCAGGACAGCTCGAAGGGGAAGGGATATGCTGCCTGCAAATTTTGTAGATCAGACTTCTCCATTGAACACGGTGGCCGAACGGATTTAATTACACACATAGGGTCAGAAAAGCACAAGTCTGCGGCAATGCAGCACCGGTCACAGCCCAGTATTTTGGGCCATCTTTCCAAAGGTAGACCCGATGGTGTTATTTATGCCGAGACAAAGATGGCTATGCTGTTAGCTACAAGCAACATCCCGTTCACATTTGCGGATGTTTTCAACAAATCCGTGAAGAATATGTTCCCGGATTCAGATATTGCTCACCACTACGCAAACGGAAGAACAAAGGCTACTCAAATAGTGAAAGGTGAGTGTAACGTATATAAAATAATACTGTTTTCTAAGAGTTAGGGTTGAGACTTGTCCCTTCATAATACGGATTTGTCCCGTATTTTAAGATTGAATTGTTAAAGATTATTAATTCTTTCTTTTCTTTTTTTCTTAAGTAAGCAGCAAGTACAGCACAGTTAGTAGAAAAACTGTGTTTTCATTACTGTGTACTTTTATAGGTGCCATTGCCCCGGAGTTGGACAGGGAAGTGATCAAACTGTGCCAAGACCAACCCTTTGGTCTGATGTGTGATGAAAGCACAAGCAGAAACGCGGATAAAGTATGTTTTTTTTTATATATTTACACTTCTCTTGTAAGTAATTTGTGGCTGCTGTCAGTGAAAATTGCTCTCTAAATATATATATATATGTATATGTTTGTAATATTGGCCAGGGTTTGCGATCCGAAAACTCAGGAGGTGGTGATGAGGTTTCTGCACATGCCAGTGTGCAACATTGGCACAGCAGAGAACCTCTTTCAGTCACTGAACACAGTGCTAAGGTAAAATTAAAGTCACTAATGTACATGTGAATACATTATAATATGCTTGGAGACAGACAACTAATAAGTAATGTTGTACTTTGTTTGTTCCTAGTAGGGATGCTCATATTGACCGTTTAACCGTTAACCGAAAGTAAAAATTTTGACCGATTAATACTATCAGTTAAACGGTTTAAAACGTTTTTTTTTTATCTTCTTTTTTTTTTAGTTTGCTGCATGGTGTAAAAATAAAATGCTTTATAGCTTATATTTATTAACTCACGGAGCGCGTCGACACGCGCAACCACACACGAGACGTTACCTGTGTATTCCCGGGACATCCGTCCCATGATCGGAGAGGGTGTTTCTTGCCGCGGGTCTAACTGTCAACAGGCTGCGCTCCAGACTGACCCCACATCACGTTGATGTTGCTTTTTTTAAAATAAAAATTAGACAAGGTGTTAAGGTAGGGCTTCTATTTTTATTTAACGAAAAATCTAAGTCAAACGGAAAAAAAACTTGGCGTTTTTTTCGAAAGCTTTGTTCAAACGGATTCAGTGTTTTCTTTTTGTCATCTTAATTTGTTAATTATTTAAGTTTAAAAAATATATTTAGTGTAGGCCTATTTTGTTTTTTATTTGTAATATTTTATTCTGTTTTTCTCTCTCTGTCAGAAATGCTGCAGGTGCGTGAACATTTAAACTGAATCCAGGTTCTGTTGTTGATCTGTTCTGTATGCTGCTGTTTGTACTTTGCACGTTAAAATAAACCCTTTGATAAAAACTTTTTTTTTAAAAGGGTCACAGATACGCGTCCATTTTATTTGTATTTAATGCAATTGACCCTTCGCAAAGACCCTTAGTTACTGTCGCTATGTCCGACAAGCTATATGCTGCTCTCACGTACACCATGTTCTCACGCAGTGAAAAATACATTGCGGAGCAGAGAGGAGACTGACAACATGCTGACAGACAGGACAGACCAGGTTACTTTTCGGTTACTTCTGATATTAAACATATTAAACAAAGTCTCACCTTTCAAATTTGGTCATTTTTTTAAAATAAATTTAAACGATACAATAGGCTACACCGTTTTGTGGATCTTAAATGTCTCTGACAGATCGCTGTAGAGCATCCGCTAAAGCTGCTCGTGAACCGATCATCTCTTCCTTCTATAGCATCAAATAAACATGAATGAACATAAGAAGGAATGTTGTTTTAAACCGCGGAAAGGCGTCAGTACATTCCGTTTTTCAAGTTCAAATCCTCCCATGTTAATCTGCTAGCTAACGTTATCTCTCCTGACTGCTTTGTCGGACAAAATGGCGGATTATGATTGGTTAGATCGGCTGTCAATTCAATATTATAATCTTATCAGTTAACGGTTAATAATCGATTAACGAGCGGCGGTTGTCGGTCGGGAAAATTAATCGAAATGAGCATCCCTAGTTCCTAGTGACAGAAAAATTGACTGGAAAAACGTTGTGGCATTTAATAGTGATAATGCCAGTGTCATGAAGGGGAAGCACAATTCTGTTGTCAGCAGAATTGAAGACATGCAGCCATCCCTAATTGACATGGGATGCATCTGTCATCTGGTCCAGCTGGCCACAGGATGTGGCATTAGGGCTCTACACCAGCCTATTGAAGAAATCCTCAGCAGCATATATGCTCACTTTGACATAAGGTACGCATATTGATATTCCCCCGGCCGTTACACTTGCACATAAGTTAAAAGAGAGCCTCTGTGCCACAATTTGATATTTATTGGATGTCATTTTGGTTCCCTGGCTTTTCATTATTTTACTATTTCTTTCTTGTTGGTTTTGTTTTTTGTTTTACCTTTCTCAACTTTAGTGCCAAACGTTGTGAAATCTTCAAAGAGTTTGTGGAGTTCACAGACTCAGAGACTCTGAAGATACTCCGATATTGTGCAACCAGGTGGCTCAGCTTGCTAACTTGCATAAAACGGGTGCTCAACCAGTGGATGCACTGCAGGCATATTTTGCTAGTCATGAGGATGTGGAGAAGCCTGGCAAAGTGAAGATGCTGGCAGAGCATTTAACCAGCAAGAAGACAAAGTTCTTCTTCCTCTTCCTCTCCCAGGTTCTGAAACCACTGGCAGAGTTCAATGTTATGTTTCAGGTCAGCCAGCCTATCAAAAGATAAACTTAAATAATTATAATAAATAATGCTGATATCATCATTTTTTTATAACTGATCATCCATCATGTGTTTCTAGTCTGAAGGAGTGATGATCCATAGGCTGCACCAGGAGATGACCAGCTTGGTGAGAAGATTCATGGGAAGATTTCTCCCTGCCAGCCTTATTGCTGACGTCCCACTAAAGGACATCAAGTTCAAGGAGGCCAGCCTACAGTTTCCAGACAAAGAACTCTTTCTTGGAGCATCTGCACAAACCTTCTTGGAGGACAACATGGATGAACTTTCCTCTTCTGTGCCAATGATGATAAAGTAAACATTATGATTATTGTGTTATCCAAATCAGCTTACATCCTAAGAGCTAACAAACTGACATCCCATCATACAATGCCTGTACTTTTTTATGTGATCATGTGTCAGAGCAGTGAGAGACTTCTTTGTAGCTGTGACCACAAAGATGATGACTGCATTCCCCCTCGACAACATCATCCTCCAAAACCTGACCGTGTTGGACCCAGAGTCACGACATCAATTTACCCCAAATTCAGGTGCATCCCCTTTTTTAAATAAAGTGGTAGTTGTTTAATAATCAATCAGATGTTACAGATGATAATAACAGAGAAAGCAATTATATCCCCAGCTCACTTGAGCTTAATTTGCGCATTTTCATTTGCAGTTATTGAGCTAGGGAGAAGTATACCGCAGCTGCGGTTGGACCTTGATAGACTTAGGGAAGAAGTAGTGGAGTACCAGGTGCTTGGCAGGGAAGATCTTCCTCAGGAAGCAAGAATCGACAGGTTTTGGGCCATGCTAGGGAGAGATGGAAGATTCCAGACTCTGGTGCTTTTAATGAAGGCACTTTTGTGTGTGCCACACAGCAATGCATCATCAGAGAGGGTGTTCAGCATGGTTAGAAAGATAGTGACAGAGAATAGAACAAGGATTGACAATTCAACCCTTAACTCACTTCTTTCCTGCAAATTAAATTTCACAGGTGCTGCTCATGGCTACACTCCTTCAAGGGCTGTGCTACTGGCTGCGAAGCATTGCACCTTCAAATACAACCATTAGTAGAGTGTTGTTATTGTACAAATTAGGGTCAAATAAATGAATTATATTTTTCTTTGCGTTTGTGTGTGTGATTTTATATAAGCCCCCCCCCCCCCCCCCCCCCCCCCCTTGAATATCTCCCTAATTCTGAGGTCTCAAGGTTGGCAAGTATGCTTGAGCTACCAGTTGAAACCATGGGTATCACCCTGTCAGAGTGTGGTTTTCTAGTAGTCCGGGATACACAAAGTTCTTCAGCCATGCCAGCTCTCATTGGCATGAATATCATAGGTAGATGTAGACAGTTAGTTCATGCTGAGTTTGATACCACCCTAGGAGGGTAGTTGCAGTCAGACTGGAGAGAGGCTTTCCAGCAGATGCAAAGTGCCAGTCGAGAAACGGTTTGTTGGACGGGTAGCTAGAAAAGAGATGGTACCTCTCACATACCTGCTTTACCAATTGCAACTCTAATGGTCAAGGGAATGAAGAGTTTGTTTCCTGAGGGTTCAAAACTGTTGTTGGAGCCTGGAAATTCACCTTTACCTGGGGGCTTGATCGTTGTACCTTCCCTTGTATCCACTGCAAAACCATTGTTTCCCGTACAAGTTGTAAATCTCTCCTCAGAGGATGTATGGTTGCAGCCCAATACCCGGCTGGGTACTCTCTGTCCTGTTGAATCCTTAAGTCCAACTGAAGGTTAGGTGCACAGCACATCTATGGTGTCAGCAAAGGTAGCAGAAAGAGTTCTACGTGACACATAAAAAATGTGTGAAAGGTGCTGGATTGGAAGATCAGGGGCCTCATTTATAAAACTGTGCGTAGGATCCTTACTAAAAGTGTACGTGCGCCCGAAATCCAAAAATGGCGTACGCAAAAAAAAAAATCAGACTTATAAAACCGTTCGTACGCCAGAACCTGCGCAGAATTCACTTTATAAATCCCAGTCAGCGGAAGATTGTGCGCACATGTGTCTCCTCCCCGAAATAACCATATATGGAGCTTACAACGCCTAGCTTTACTATGCAGATCCTCATCTGCATATCATTTGCATATAATTATTCATCCACGTGATAACGTTTAACGGAACAAGACACATTACATTAATAAAAATCAAGTAGTTGCCTATCCTTGCCTTGTTTTTGAATACATAAATCAAATAGTGTAAAATACATTTCAGAGAAAGTTTTTTCTCAATCTTTTCCACTGGCCGAATTGTATTTTTAATTGATTTCTATTTTTAATGGAAACGGATAGACCTTGGGCATAATTTGCACGAAACTATTTTCTCAGACAATCTGGTATTATCATGATAAGCAATTATCTCTGTGGTTAAAACATTAAAACACAGCACGCCACTGGAAAAGTGTTCAAAAAAACATTGCATCCATGCACAACAAATATTTCTATTGATTGAATATAAAAAATGTTGTAACTTCCCAGTAATGATTTCATGTTTAAGTGTTTAACTCCATAATTTGAATGGCATATTTATCTAAATGTTTATATCAGAAGTAAAACATAGTTTAAGTCATTATTTTATTTATTTAAACTGTCAGTTTCACTAAACGGCCCAACGCGCTCGCTGGCGCGGACATTTAAGAAGAGATGGATATTTGCTTCAAGTGACAGGTGAGTGAAATTATATTTGTATTATCTTTCTGTAGATGTTTAATTTTCTTTAGATTTCCTGTCTAAAAAGACAATCTCCAGCTCACCATCGGTGTCGCCAAACTGCTCCATCTCCAAAACGTTCGTACGCATGGGCCAGAGTTTGCGTGCAGGTGCGCAAATTTTCCCGTCAAGTTTGTTTTTATAAATCACAACTTATGCGTCGGAAGTGGCGTACGCGTCTTTCAGGGCCTGTTTTGTGCGTACGCAACGGTTATAAATGAGGCCCCAGGTCTTAGACAAATGAGTGTCAGTAAAACCATTTGAAAGTGTGACAGCTTTGCAACTGGCAGGAAGGGCATAACAGTGGTAATCATTGACAGCAAAATTGCAAAACATGGAAGTCCTGTATAATATCGAACCTTCTCTGTATTATCTTTGAAAAACTCTTCATCCATCTTCAACTTGTTTAACTCAGACTTAAGCTCCATATTTTCCTGCAAAAGATGGGTTAGTTCTGCACTGCTTTGCTCACAGAACTGACATTCTGCTCTTAGTCACTTAGCAGTTGGTTTGTCTGTTTCTGTCTGTTCTCTATATTCCTCCTCTTCCGCAGCTCCTGCCTCTGCTTGATCCATATATTCCTCTTTTTCTGCATCTGCTTGGACTCCAACTCTCTCATCTTCGTTCATGCTGTTTTGTTCATTTTGGCCTCCTCCCTCAGATTCACTTAAATGATGTCTACGTTGTCTGCAGCCATGCCGATCTGGCACTGTGGCTGTTGACTTCAAAGTGACCCATGTGCAGGGTTGGAGCCCAGTCTGGATGAGACTCATTCATCTCATATGCTGGTTTACCTTTGGGGAGACAAAAGTTTCCATATTGAAACAAATTATTGCAATCAACAATGGGAATACTATACACTCATATACTATAATACTAGGGAATACTATACAATAACACATACATACACACACACATAAACAGTGCTATGCTTAAGTTTAGACACCCATGCTAAAGTTGACTAAAAATAGGAATAAAAAATCATCTTTTGGAAATTGAACTTAATGCCTTAAAAAAAAATTAGGAAAAATCCAACCTTTAAGGACACCAATTTTCTTTGTGAATGAATAATGTATCGTAAATAAATAAATGTTCTTCCTTAAAATACAGGGTGCATAAGTCTGGACACCCCTATGTTAAATTCCCATAGAGGCAGGCAGATTTTTATATTTAAAGGCCAGTTACTTCATGAATCCAGGATACTATGCATCCTGATTAAGTTCCCTTGGCCTTTGGAATTAAAATAGCCCCACATCATCACATAGCCATCACCATACCTAGAGATTGGCATGGAGTACTTTCCATAAGATCATCTCTCAATGCAAATCAAACTAGCTATTAGACCCACTGAAATAAAACCATAGTTCAGAAACAGTCTTCACATATTGAACATTAACATTATGTTGATTTAATGTTACTCTAAAGGCAGAACTGCTGTATTGAAAACGGTCCAATTAACTGTAATAAAAGATGAAAAATGAAAAAAATAGAAAGCACATCTATGCACGACCAAACTCCCTACTGTTACGGATCGACTGTGTTATGATGCTGACAAACTCTGGATATGAGCTGAGGTGCTGTGTTGGAAATGTTATATAGTTGGAGCATGCATTGACTACTGGGAAGCATATGGTGTGTGTACCATAGCGCACTCCGCAATCGTGGTCAAATTCTATTTGTATCCTGAATCTTCTCCCGCTCTGTTGAGGTGATGGGAACATGTTCTTGTCCAGTAAGCCATTAAAGGAAGCAACCAACGATGATCTTGTGTTTCTCCATCTCTCTCCCTCTCTCTCTCCCATGTCCATCTTCAAGATCACACTCTGTTTTCTGCGATCTCTTTGGGTTATGTAATTTAATTTTTATAAAAAAATAAAAGAAATAAAAACACATGTCTGTAAAGAAAGAAATGTTGATAAACATGTATTTGGAATGGAATTAAATAAGTACTTTGGGTGTCTTGTTCATTTTATTTATTTTCATATAAAAGCAACAGAACTTGAAATACATCCAGTTTATTAGCAACACTGTGCACGAGCGTGAATTACCGCGATATCCATCTTTGATCTCACAGGTGTCAGATCCACTAGAGAACTGTCCGTCTTGCCTGCGCTTTTTTCACTCCTCTCACTGCAGCCGCCTACTCGCATACATTTCAGGCGAGGCAAGGCGCATCTCAAACAAGCCTATTTTCTTCCATTTTACCTGGGAATGGTCAGCATTCAGTAATACTGACAGTCCTCCTGCCGAGTCCAGCCCGGAGCAGGACCATCTCATCAGAAGAATTTGGTGTTCGCTCAGTGCATTTATCCAGCAGAAAAAACTGGATAGGGGTTGACCTGACACTGTTAGTCCTTCTTTTGGGATATGGGGTGTAGCCTTTTGCCGATTTGAATAGGCCAGGAAAAGCACTGAAAGTTGAAAGGGAACTTGTAAGATAAAGGTATTTAAGAAGCTGTTATACAACATTAATTTTAAAACATCTTAGGTTCCAATTCAAGAAGACCCTGAACTTTATTGAAGAGTTTTTACAATGACCATCCAGCTCAGGATGGCAATGATGTTCCATCACACTGATCATAGGAACACACTGTGTAAAACACATTCAAACCTGGCCATATTGTGCTCCACTGTGTTTCTTGGTATACGAGGAGGACCACCGGGGGTCCTCTGCTGCCCCTGGGCTACCTGACGCTGCCTTGTCCCAGTCTGCTCCCTGTTGCCAAGGGCAGACTGCTGCTGTCCCTGTGTAGGAGGCTGTCTGTTGCCACCTGGCACCTGCTCTTCCTGACCCTGTACTTCATCTGTGAAAACAACTACATGGGTCTATAAAATCCTAGGAGCTACATATAATGAATAAAACATAGTTTTGCAGCTGACTTTCTGTGACTCCCCCTACCAAAGCCATAACAGCGCAGTGGGCTCCAGTTTGGATCCCACCTTTGTTGATGTCTTACCTTCTTTGGATTTTTTTTGTGTATCTCATCATGTGTCTTTTTTATTTTACGTGTCTTCTGTGTTTCATCTTGTAAAGTGTATTTGGACCATGCATTCAATTGTTTTTTTGAGGTATTATTATGTGGGCAGTTTATTTTTATAGCAAGGGGGAAAACTCAGTTTAAAAAAATACCCGTGAAACAGTTAAAATTATGTCTAGACATGATAAATAGTCACATGACCTGAAAATAATAAGGTTTGTAAAGGTTTCAGTGGTCACGTTGATATTATGTTTTGTTGTTACTTACTGTGCAGCCATTATAAACAATAAAACAGTATCTTAAGGAATGACACACAGCTTCATTATCCAGGGCACTCCTTAACAAGGCTACCACCCACCTGGCAGCGTTTTGTAACTGTGCCTGTTATACAGACATAAACAACAAAAAAGCTAAGGTTAGCTTACGTCAAGTCTACAACATGCTGCCGGCAGATAGCGGCGGCAATGTAAGGTAAGCTAGTAAAATATTTAACTGAATGTCAAGCTAAGGAAATGATAAGCTGTGTTATACCCAATATGCACAGAATATTATGCACTGTAAGACATAACGTTACGTAACTTACCTCCTGATGGTCAGCCATGCCCCTGTCCTGGCTCTACTTCTACTGCTATAGAGCATCACAGTCCCGCCCACAGCCGGTTCCGGAAGTAAAAATTCAATACAATTTCTCCATTGACAATTGGGATATAAGCCATAAAAACGTAACCATACATGGTAGACTTAAAACCAGCTACGGCTGTACTAAGCGATTATATATGCTCATATAACCGCCAAAAGTTCATGGGGCACTAACCTTGTTTTGGGATAAATGCCTTTTATTCGCGATGTCTTGGAGAAGTACTTCATTACCCACAATCCTGAACAATCCCACAATCCCACAGTGATGCATCTGATTGGTGGAGCTCGTGTAACTGGTTAAACCCCGCGAAAGTCCGTGAAGACTGAAGATCATTAAAAAAAAAAAAAACCTGTGTTTGTTGCGTTTTTTGCACGGTAGACTTATCAGTGCAATCATGATCTCCTTGGCTGCCATGATGGCTTTTTTCAAGGAGGAAAACAAAAGTGTTAAAAGGGGTGAAAACCACTTCAAATCGGGTCATGTAGTTGAGTGTAGCGTGTCCGAGGGTCAGCTTGTGGGTTTTGTAAGGGCCAGCATGAGGGACAAGACCTACAAAGTTGTGGTGAGTTTTGCAGGGAGATGGCAACGTTAGTTAGCATTATCGTTCACTTTAGCTAGGCCACTGTAGCCTTCATATGGTATGAGTCATATCAAGCATTTTATGATGCCACTGTCAAAACAATATTTAGCTTAGGCATACCTCTTCATGCATTTACTGAACATTTGTGTAATAATTTATTCATGGCAAGTTAATAAACTGAATATGATGCACTTTCTGGTTTGCTGACCATCACTGTTTAATTTTCACTTGTTGTTATTAAGAAAATACATTAAATGTTATTACAATTAAGGATGAACTATAACTTCATGAATAAAATGAGCATGGACCACAAGTGGGAAATTGTTGAGGCATTTGTCTGCAACCTGCCCGTGGGCCGCTGAAACTGATGAGCAGAACGCCGCGGACCGCCAAAACTATTAAACCTTGCAGGCTGTTGGTGACCCGGCTACCGGCAGTTTCATAAACACGTCCACACACAACACAACATGCTAGACATTACAAATAATTGTAAAGTAGGCTAGAATGCATGCTACATGTTTTGGAACCTTTGAACAAAAACATCTTCAACCTGTCCTGTCAGCAGAGTGTCCTGTAATATTGAGAACAGGCGCGCTCAACTCCCAAATCATTTATGGGTGCGAGTAATAAAAAAAGTTATCAAAAATAAAGACGAAAAACCGCACTCTCAAGGTATAATTTCATGAATTTATTGTAACCATGTCAACACAGACGCGTTTCGAGTGAGGCGCGGTGGTTTATGGGATGAGTAGTTCATTCGCTCGGAAATGAAAATTTGTACACAGTCTTGTACCTTTGACTTTTTTTGGATTTTCTCGTCGTTTTTTCACTCGAAACGATATGTTGTATGCCTATGAGTTCAGCCGTAGCTGGTTATCCTCAACCATGCTCTAAAACTCTTTAAATACGGATTTTCCAAAACGTCAATGGGAGAAATGAATGGGAAATTTACTTCCGGCACCAAAGCGCTCTCGGGCTGTGGGCGGGACTGTGATGCTCTATTGCCGCCGCCGCTCTTCTTCATGGGATTTTATTGGCGGTTGGCACACAGCGAAATGGTACAGCCAATCACAGAGGACAGGAACTGTAACCAATCATGTGTAGTGAAATGATGCCGACTGGATCCGCCCACCTACTGCCAAAAAGATTAACCGCGAGCGAGCGAGCAGGTTAAAGTTTCGCGAGCAGCAGAGATGGACGATGGGATGAGATGTACATGGGATTCTGCGCGCGCTCAAAGCACAGTTTTCTCCTCGCGGGTTACAATCCTACTCGCGCGAGCAGAGAAATTCTGCGCGCAAAAGTAATGTGCGCGCGCGGATCTCATTTCCTCTCGCGAGGGTCTCATTTCTTCTCGCGATTATTGGCATTATTATGCCGCCATAGTTTCACTCTAGCTGCTCAGGCGCGGGCGCGGGCGAGCGCTGCGTCGTCGTCTTATTTGATAGGTATAACCAATGCCATCATTATGTTTTGCAACAATTAGGTTGCGAAGGTCTTGAGACAGCTCTTTGCTTTTACCCATTATGAGTGTCTTGTGTGACACCTTGGCAATGAGACCTTTTTGTAGGCCATCATTTGGGACTGAACCAGCTGTTATTAATTTCCACTGACAGGGGGCTGGATTGCTTTTTAATTACTGTAAGTTTTCAGCAGTTGTCTTGGCTTTCCATGCCTTTTTGCGCCTCCCTTTCTTCATGTGTTCAATACTTTTTCCCTGTGTCATTTCACATTATTACACATAACTTAATTTATGAACTTATTTTTGTTTGTTTCTTTGTATGTATGGCTTACTTGGGTTGTTACCAACATCTGGTGAAAATTTCATGTCAATAGCACCTTTGGAAATATATTTACTGAGAAAAATGATGATGTGTTCAATACTTATTTCCCCTGCTGTATGTAGAAGAAATGTGAAATTATTTTTGAATTTGGAGCTTTCTAGACTAAGAAAAGCCAGAAAATGTATTTTTGGCTTATGTGGATGAAAGACAACAACTCCCAGAATGCACTTGCTTCGCTGCCCTAGGAGGCCACTCCCAAGCCACGCCTACCGGTAAGAGAGGGCAGTTGACAACAACAAAGCTAAGCTACTAGTGAGTCTCCGTGATGAGTTTGCCCTGGATTTCGAGATCGCCCATAATGTCCAGGATTCGGCTTTTGCGTTCTACAGTCGCCATTCATCATGTTTACTGTGGCAGGCAGGACGAGGCTGAGCAGCGCGAGAGAACTGAGACGCACCGGTCTCACATCTCTCACGGAGGAGTGGGAATTTTCTTAGCAATGTTAAAACGCACATCAACCGATCAATTGTTTAGCGTTCATGTAAACACTACATTCAGATTCACCAATTGGAATGAATTTAGTTAGATTGAAACAAAAGTTGTGCATGTAAACAATGAATGGCGACCGCAGAAAGCAAAAGCTGAATCCCGGACATTTTGGACGATCTCGACGGCCGGACATGTCCTGGAAAAAGAGGATGGTAACCCCTACTACTCAGCTTTCTCCACAGAACAAGAGCCTGTTAACTTAGCTTCCAAAGAAAGATGTCTGACACTGTGTACATTCTGTGAGTGAGATCCCACCCTCTATGGGCGGATGAAAACATGCGGGACAGCCCCTACTACTGGCTGTAGTCTCTCGCCTCTGGCCAGAAAATCCTCCGATGATGCAATATGCCGATTTTTGCGTCATCGGAGGATTTTTTCCAGACAAAAAATACATAAATCTCTCATAAAAGGGTGGAAAGCACGGTAATTTGAAAATACTACAGGTTTTCTACTAATACAAAGCTTAATGCTAAATCCTGAAGTATCCCTTTAAACATTGTGGTTATCGCCAAAACCGGTATATTGTCACACTCTAAATTAACACGATATCGATATTTCATGCTTTGAATATCACGATAATCGTTAACACCGGTATATTGCGACACCCCTAGCTGAGAGACGATGAGATGAACACAAATGACAGTTTACAAGAGGAACAAGTTTTGCTCTCTAGTTCGACATCCTAAGGAAGGATCCTGATCACTTCCTTGTGGCATTTTACAAGCTGTCCTGACAATTTAACCCTCCAGAGGGGACATCTTTAGTCTTTCCCACTGAGATGCATGCAAGGCTATACAGTTCACCACACTACATAATAGGGCTGTGCAAAAATATCGATACAGCTAACTATCGCGATAATTTTATTCACGATAGTGTATCGATATTCCAACCTCTACTATCGATACTTTAAAAAAAAAAATAATTACATTTTAAACGGGTTTAAAATTATGTTAACATTTCATCAAATCCCTCTGTGTGTCAAACGACCTCCTCAGTTCCTGTAGATCGCTGACTCGCTATCTACAAAGCAGATGAACGTCAGATACATTCATACGGCCAAGCGGGAGCGAGCATGGCAGAAAATATGATCGCCTCCAGCTTGCAGAGCCAACTTGGTGCACTTTGGTGTGCGATATCACGATTTTTGATCATGGATGATTAAAATGTCTCGACGGTCTGCTTTTGAAGAAATATCGTAGTATCATGTTACAGTGCATTCTATCAGTCGCAGTTCTGGCGCCTCCGTCTCAACAACGCGACGTACACATACACATCACACTTTAATGCAGAAATAGATACACTCACTGGACACTGCAATTCACAAAAGTTCATTATTTGCATGTGCTTTAAAGCCTTGCCGGTTAAACATTTCATTCGCATGCTGATGCGCTGTTTTAACATGCGCTTTTCGGAGCGCGTACTCGTGAAGCTCACAGCAGGGAATAAAAGCCTGTCAGACAGCATCTGGATTCTGTTACATTTGAGTCTTATTGCACTAATACTGTCAAATATGTACTCACAAGGTTTGCATAAACACAATTGGTTAGCTATGTCTAAAGTGAAAGCAAACATTTGAAAGGGAATTGGGTGCACGTCTTAAAGAGACAGTAGCCTAATAGTAAACATGCTGCCTTTACCGTCCTTAAAGGGATAGTTCACCAAAAATGAAAATTCTGTTATTTACTCTCTAATGTTGTTCCAAACCTGTATTAATTTATTTTCTTGTGCTAAACAAAAAATAAGTTATTTTGATGAATGTTTATCCAGACAGTTGCTGTTCCCCATTGACTTCCATAGTATGAAAATATATTCTATGGAAGTCACAGGGGACTGCAACTCTTTGGATACACATTCATTAAAATATCTTTTTTTTCAACAGAGGAAATTTCAGTTTTATAAAATTTGTGGGATCTTCATTTTTAGTTAAAAGTGTTCAGTGACACAATATGCACTTCATACATTTCAGTGTGTTCACTGTTCAGTGCAATGCAAATAGCTTTGCTAATAAATTGGAACGGAAGTTTTTATTTTTCTGCTGAGTTATCAATATGATGTGATACACATACCACACAGCAAGTTGTATTTTCAACTCTATTATTTTTTAATTATTATTTTTTTTAAGTATCGCAATATGTATCGTATCGCAATATATTGTGATATATCGTATCGTGACACATTTATCGCGATATGTATCGTATCGTGAAGCCCTTGCCGATACCCAGCCCTACTACATAATGCTTGTGCTCCATTAAACATGATCTCAAAACTTGTCTCAACTTCTTGTGGCCTTTCCTTGTTCACACGTAGTCTACACACAAAGCCATACCTTGTAGACAGCATAAGACTAAAATACACCCTGCGAGTTACTCTGCCGTGCGGTCAAAATCTGTGTGATTTGACACTGAAGCTTCGATGCGTGTATCACACAAGCGACACAATTTCTAGTGAAGCCCCGTATCGGGGTGTGTATTGGTTTACTAGAGTCACGTGATCGATGACAAACGAAGCCTCACTTTCTCTCCAATCACGTGCGCGTTTCGCTTTGGGTGTCAGAAGGCTTGAACTCCAGATCTTATATACCAATTTCGAGCCGACGTCACAGTTACGTCACGGCACTAGCTGGTGGCAAAACGAGGGGAAAACTGGAGGCCAATACAAACCAGCACAGATTCGGCTACATAATAAGGAGCATAAATTATTATTATTGTTATTGTTATTAAATGTCATCTTGTTGTGTTGCTGGGTGCAATAATCGACGGAGTACAGGCTCCAATTTGAAATTTTATCGCATAATGTTTTCTAAATGATTGTGATTATTTGTGAATCATCTATGATTTTATACATTGTTTTGATTGATTCATTGTGACTATAATTTTTGAAGAACCTGGTAAGAAAGGGTAATCAAATACATAGTTAAAAAATGAATATGCTGTATCTGGAATTTTTATTTCTAGAAAATATTCACATCGTTAAAATTGCACCGTAGGCTAATGTCACTCTTTACATTATCGTCTTTGTGTCTGGCCTTGGCGCTGGCTAGGCAGAACTGCGGATCGTAGGCTACCACACAAGTCTTGTACGTAACGTGACCATTTAGTACAGTTATAGGCAGTGTTGGTCAAGTTACTTAAAAAAAGTAATTAGTTATAGTTGCTAGTTACTTCTCACAAAAAGTAACTGTGTTAGTAACTGAATTACATCATTACAAAAGTAACTAATTACCAGGGAAAGTAACTATTGCGTTACTTAAAAAAAAAAATCTTGGATACCCCCAATATGAAACGTTAAATGAATGAAATGGACACTAACATCTTATTATTATAAAACATTGTACACTAATCTACACTATTTTAATGTTGCTGTGGGACAATGTGAGAGACACCTATTAACTTAAATATTAAATATTATCATTACTATAGTGGGACAACAAAACAATAGATGGTTTAGAACTTTTAATATTTATTGCACAGACCACTAGGCCGCTGTCGGTAGCCTAAAAGAGGCCTAGAAATAGGGTTTCGTTCCACCAAGTGGGGCACTACTTTTTCTTTTGCTCAATATGTTCAACGTTAATAAAAGGTATCCAAGCAAAAAGTTCTCCACGCATTATCCTGCAGTTAATGAGAAATTGTAATTTATTGGCGCACTATATTGACTGCGTATTGAGACATATAAAACTGTTGAGCTAGATTTTCAACCAATCAGCATCGAAAATGGAAGTAGGTCACAGCCGAAATCAAGCCAATATCACTACGCACATGTAAACATGGAGGAGGATGTAAGCAGCGCATCTTCATCTGATAGCGGCGATCAAGCTCGATTAACACCCATAAAGTGTATTCTTCATGTCGGAAAAGATGGTGGGAAAGGTCCGCAGCCCTTTACTGAAGTCCGATGGGAAAAAATCAAGCATAGAATGGCTCAAAACGTCGGACACTACGGAGCTAACGTTAGCTATTGCTAATAAACATGTTGCCCTCCTGGACAAACCGGTGTTGTGCCGAATTTCGACCCCCTGCCAAATTATTACCCCCCACGTTGAAGTCAGTACCTGATTGCCTAATCCTAACCCCACCCCTAATCCTAACCCCTCCCCCACAACTAATCCTAAACCTACCAATACTAGGGGGGTAATAATTTGGCAGGAGTCAAAATTCGGCACGACACCGGTCTCTGATGTCCCAACAACTACGGGTTTCACCGGCCTGCTATCTCCATATATTACATATATTTTAATATGTAAAATTATAGACGTAATGAGTGGCACATAACGTGAAGTAACATGGCATTTTATTTTGTTTGAAATTTAACTTGTCCAGTGGGACAACTAATTTTCTATTCCACTTGTCCTACAAAAAAAATCCACTTGTCCCGGACAAGCAGACAAGCCTTAATGTCGAGCCCTGCACTAACACTATTCTGTCTACTTTTTATTCATTTTTATTTATTATATAAAAAATATGCTACATGTAGACGAAACGAGACTTGGCACAGCAGCACTTACATATTGTTGCTCGTTTGTTGGTTTAATTTTATCTATTGTGATTATCTAAGTGATTTGGATGAAAGCGTTCGTCTGCCAAATTATTATAAATATAATGTAAATGTAATCTTGACCGACCTGTTCCCTTACTGGCGAACATAGCTGGGATTTTGCAGCAGCTTGCTGCGTCTGTGGCCAGGGCTTTTTTCCTTTTTATACGCTCCCTCTCTGCTCCTCCTTTGCGTTTACGCTCCATTTTTTGAACGATTTAGTCAGATATACCCTGTCTCTGGATATAGCAGCCAGATATTAGGCAGTGCATCGCTGACGTTGGGTGGGAGTGTCATTTTCACCCCGTCATTGCCTGATTCGTCGATTGAGAGATCCGTAAATTAATTCGTAGTTGCACACCAGCCTATCACATGCCAGGCTGATCGTCTGCACAGCGGCAGCAGTGTTGCCAGATTGGGCGGGTTCCCGCCCAATTGGGCGGTTTTGAATTTGATTGTGCGGGTAAAAAAGGGTTTGGGCGGGTGGACAAAATTTGGGCTGGTTTGGGGTCAGTTCGGCGGTTTTCAAACATCTACATTTTAAAGTCTAATTGGTTAAAAAACTAAACTAAAGTGTGCATGTAGTCCATAAAATCAGTCATCATGACATTACTGTACACACACGCCCATGCAGAGTCAGCTGGCGTTGATGTTGACATCACCGACGAGCACGCACTTTTAGCCAATCAGCGATCAGCAGGCAGACGCGAATGAGCGCGATAAGTTGTAGCTGTATATTCCGTATATTCAAGTGATCGCCAATGCCAAAGTGATATAGCCTACTAAACAGTAAGTTGTATCTGCACAGTAAAGAGTGAGATAGTGAGCAACTCTATAAAAACGTACATGTGCACAGTTGAATGACTTGGAATGAAAACAAATGGGACGACTCCTGTCCATGGTCATGTGCACACTAGCCTAACCTTACCAGACATCGGCAACTTTTACACCGTCCAGACTGCACTATACTCGACCCTGACAGCTGCTGAAAAAGGTTTGAATCGATGAATCCGTTTTTACTGATAAATTCTGCGTTATGTTCTGCAATGTGTACTCGAGGGTTAAAGTCATTTCTTGATGGCCGTTTTGACAGTGTCCATCTGGACATTTTAGTCATATTGGCTAATTCCTGTTTTGATCTGTTTACCTGGAATTTTTTTTTTTTATTATTATTTATTTTATCATTGTTATTTTGTTTTAAGGAGATACAAATTGTGCTTATCAACCTTGAATGACATGGTAATGAAATTATATCATATTATTTTGGCAGTAAAATTTTGGGCGGTTTTTTCTTGTAGTGGGCGGGTTTTGGTGAGCTTTTGGGCTGGAAATCACCGTCCCAATCTGGCAACACTGAGCGGCAGCCGGCAGGCCAGAACGACCGTCAGGCCACCGGGAAATGTCCCGGTGCTCCCGATGGCCAGTCCGCCCCTTGTGGTTGCTTCATCTGCCAGAGCTTCTAACACAGGCTTCTGGCTGCTTTATTTTAAATAAGCAGCAGATGGCGCTGTTCTCGACACTCTCGAAGCTTTGCATCTTTTCCCAGAACAGTCAGGGGAAAGC
The DNA here is from genome assembly GCA_022828995.1 of Vimba vimba. Taxonomy (NCBI): domain Eukaryota; kingdom Metazoa; phylum Chordata; class Actinopteri; order Cypriniformes; family Leuciscidae; genus Vimba; species Vimba vimba. Next base: position 4,338,498 of record CM040834.1, on the reverse strand, counting down.
CTCAGTGATTCATGAGGCTTCATTTCCCCATCCCTACAACGCACACACTCAATTATACACAGTAACAGCGTCATCCAGTGGACAACAAAAACTTTACCATACAACAAATGGCTCCTACACCCTAGTGCCATTCACCATGTAGAAAATAATAGAAAATAGTAAACACTTCAGATTCTAGAGTGCATTTGATTGGACAGAAAATCTGCTGAGAAGTGATGTTTTCAAAATCATTGATCCTTGGCGGAAGTGAGAGGTAAATTTTTAATGCAAATTTTGTCATTGATTTGGAGTACACTAGAGCTAACACACTATGGTTAACATATTCATACTATAGCCAAAAAACTTAAATTTTGATTTCATGGGGACTTTAATATTAACAAGAATGCAGCTAAACTTGTAGATTTGTGCCTTTAAAAACAACAAAAAAAAAAACACTATTAAATGTTTTTGCAAATATGACGTTCCAAAGTTTTTTCCTGAAATAAAATCAAGCGATCTGGCATGTTTGAAAACGAAGTGAGATGAATTTTTTAGACAGTCACACACATCCCAACATTCACTGGAATACCAGTGAATATATATATATATATATATATATATATATATATATATATATATATATATATATATATATATATATATATATATACTTCAGATGCAAAAGCCTCTATAAGTGCCATCTGAAATTCCCATCTAGAATGATAATTTGTATCAAGCTTGTATGTGTATGTTCACTTATTTCACTTTAATGGCAATGAAAATTACCTATTAATTGTCATTAAAGTGAAATTACTGAACTTAAATATACAAGCTTGATAAAAATACTCATTTTAGAAGAAAATTTCAGTTGGCACTTAGAGGCTTTTGAATCTGAAGTCTTCATATAACCCTAATATTTATATATGAAATGAATTACGATATACAATTGTTGAATATTATTTAAACTAACAGTGGTATTTATATATTTGTAAGAATGTCGCTTCAATAGAAGAGAGACAGAAAAACGCATATTCAGCGAATAGCGAATGTAAAACTAACGTGGCGCTTGTCAATAACATAAAAAAACTACAATCCCCAGAGGGCACGGAACTTCCGCCATCTTGATTAAGGCGGTCCACAGACAGCAGAGACCTACCACGTTTTGTTTAATGCACATCCATAGAGGCTGAACTAGTAGCGAGCGAAGCGTGCAGTAACATTTTACTAGTCGACTGGTGTTTTACATTCCGTCTGCTGGACGTGCTTAAAGCCATGGCCGAACCGATACGTGCTTTGTGCGATGAGCTTATAAAGGCTGTGAATGTGATGATGGAGGCAGAATCCAGTCAGACATACCGCCTGGAGGCCCTTAAGGTGAATTATCCTCTATCAAATACAATAAAAGGTTATTATGTATGTATTGATACGTAAATCCATATTATGGAGGTCACATTTGAATATTTTTTTTTGAAAAATCCCGTTTTCATTTCATTCATGTTTATTCAAATGATCAAGTCGTAAACTTATTTTGTTTATGTTTATATTCTTATGTGTTGCTTTATAATACTAACCTTATCGATATCAATCTAGAAGCATAAAGAAGGTTGCACTAGGCGACATTGTGTCAATGAGTATCTCTCATATAGCATACATAAAATACTGGATGCACATTCATCAAGGGATGCAGCAGAACGGATACACACAATGACATGGATGAATATTATTGTCATTGCAAAACCAAAACTTATAAATAATTAAATAAAACAAACATTGCTGTATGCGGATCAACACGTTACACTAGACCAGGGGTTCTCAACCAGGGGACCGGGGCCCAATAGGGGGCCTCAGCAAACTTACAAGGTGGTCACAGGATCACTTAAACTTATTTAAATTGAAATATTATTATTAAAAAAGTTATATTGATAGTATACATATATTGAAATATTATAGTTAAAGGGTTAGTTCACCCAAAAATGAAAATTCTGTCATGTTTTACTCACCCTCATGTCGTTCCAAACCTGCAAGACTTTCGCTCATCTTCAGAACGCAAATGATGATATTTTAATGAAATCTGTGAGATTTCTGTTCCTCCATTGACAGTTACGCAACTACCACTTTGATGCTTCAAAAAGTTCTTAAATAGATCGCAAACCTAATCCATAGGGTATATGAATTGAGTGGTTTAGTCCAAATTTTCTAAAGAGACTCGATCGCTTTATATGATGAACAGATTTAATTTAGGATAAGTGGTAGTTGCGTAGCTGCCAGTGGAGGGACAGAAATCTCTCTTCATTTGTGTTCTGAAGATGAACGAAAGTCTTGCAGGTTTGGAACGACATGAGGGTGAGTAAATGATGACAGAATTTTTTTTTTTTTTTTTCATTTTTGGGTGAACTATCCCTTTAATTGCATATGACTGTTCTAAGAACTTTGTTTATAACTTTGTTTATAAAACATAATTTATGGCAGATTTTCTGTTCTCTGCTGTATTGAACAGACACCCCAAAACTGAGGTACATGCTTATCTACTAGATCTTGTTGTTAAATGTTTTAATAGTTTTTGTTGTTGTTGTTATAGTTTATTGAAGATTTCAAAGAGAAAAGTCCCTTCTGCGTTGAATGTGGACTTCAGTTAGCGGAGAAATCACAGACGGCAGTGGTCAGACACTTTGGGCTGCAGATACTGGAGCATGTAGTCAAGTAAGTGTCTAAAACACTTTTGTGTTTGTGTGTGTGTGTGTACATCAATAGCTAGCCTATGTTTCCATCCCAAGTTGAGAATTAAATTTTTGTGCAAAATGAATGTAGCATGTAAAACAATTGCGAATAAAGCACTATTTCTACCCCATGTGTTCAAGAGAATAAAATCGTCACTTCCTGGGCAATCGGTGAAGCCGCTGTGGCTTTTTTTTTGTATGTCATTATTCCTATGACAGTAATAGCCAAATGCACTGAAAAATAAATTGTCCTAATTTTTATACATGCATGAGAGAAACTTGTGAGCTTTTAGTTTGATGGAAACTGGTGACATGCTTTTATTTTGACGGAAAATAAGTTTACAAACGCATCTCATTACAAGTCTAGCGAAATTCCGTAATCATCAACAATGCAAATGTGAAAGTAATGCATAACTGCGATCCCAAATGCACGCTAAACTCAGCACATGAACAGATAGAGTTCACTGCATTCATTCACTGTGAATTAAGATGCAGCGCAAACACAGTCCTTTGATTAAGGACACAAAGGCTTTCGATTTAGCTTAATTGACAGCAATGGTGCAAAACACTACATTAAAGAACTTTTATGATATTATGAGAAGTTAGATAATGAATGGGATATTACACCACAGTCTAGTTAATGAATGGGAAGCACTAAAATATATTTGTGGTGGTCAATGTTGATATTGTGGCAGGGCGCCACAAATAAATAAATGTATGGGAAACACTGCATTCTGATGACAGACTTTGGCTCAGGTGTTTCAGAACCACCAAACCAACATTTGAGATGCTGCGCGATGTGATTGGTTCGCTGGTTGGTCCTGTTATCCAATCACATTCTCTGTTTAGGCAGTGTCACACAAGTTAGTGCATCAAGGGATTTAATCAGTAAATGTTTTTCCTTCATAGTTTGTACATGTCGTCTTATTGGATAAAAATAAAATAAAATACGCCTCAGTTGAGCGTATGAGTTTTTTATGCACATTCTTTTCCATTCATGTTTTTTTTAATGCGATACCAAAATGGGTGGATGTGAACATTGAACACATTCTTCTCTGAACAGGTTTCAGTGGAATAACATGGCACCACAAGAAAAGCTCCGGCTGAAGAACTGCACTATGGGCCTGTTGTCAGATGTGAGCATCTTGGAAGTGTCTCTACTCCATTATCTTATTGCATGCTTTATGAAGATTTCTTATTTATTTATATGGCTTAATGTTCTGTTTTAGGGTACACATCCAATTCTGCAAGAGGAATGTCATGTTAAGGATGCGCTCTCACGCATAGTAGTTGAGATGATCAAGAGAGAGTGGCCGCAGCACTGGCCCGATATGCTGAATGAGATGGAGGCCCTGGCTGCTATGGGGGTATCAAGAGTTTTGGCTTGATGTTGTAGGACAGGTCTGCTTCATCCTGCTCCTGAAGTTATGCCTTCCTGTCAGAGTTTAGTTCCAAAAACAAAGTAGGTGTGCACATCCAAAACCCAGAATTGGGCTAATTTAATTGCTGGATATAACAAGAAGAATGGATGTCCACACTGTCTACAAGATCTAGAAAGCATCTTGCTTTTAAATCACTAATTCAGAAGCAAAAGTAAATCTGAAAATTATGCAAATGTGAAAAAACACATGCAGTGATGGAGTTCACTACATTCATGCACTGTGTACACCGGAAAACACCGGAGCACGAGATGATCACATGAGCGTGCACTTCGTTTTGAAACAATCAGCACAAAATGTCTATACTTATTTAATTAAATTGCTGTTGTTTGTGATTTGGTAAGGGCACAATGTCTCTTTGCACTTTCAATTTAACTTTGTTTGACTTTGCCAACGCAATGGCGCAAAACAACGTTAGAGACGTTTTCAAAGATTTTCGGTCCATTATGGAAATCTGGCAGGACAGATTAGACTACAGCGGCCCGACAGGCTCTAGGTAATTAGGAGAACGTGATTTAACCAAGTACAGTGTGTTTGTGGATCAGCGTCTTTGTTGAGCCTGGAACAACATTCCAATCAGCCAATCAGATTTGAGGGACAAGTTTACAGTTTGTCAAGTTTAGACAGCCAGAGTTAGGTGCTTCTACATCAGTGTTATTCAACTATCATTTCCCTCTGATTTTAGGGTTATGGTTGGGTTTAGAGGTTGGGATAAGGTTAGGACTAGGCCTACATTTCAAAATACCTGTACTTGATCCAGGAAGATATCTTACTTGACAAAATCACGGTGACCAGGCAGGTAATTAATAGGAAACACTGAGGTAGTAGTACAAATGCTACAGAAATTTAATAGTATTATAAAAAAATAAAAACTATGTATATATTAAATGCACACTGATCCTTATAGCCACTAAGGATATTCAGTTAAGAGCAGTGAGTGATTCTCTCTTTTTCTCTTGTTATTTAATTAACATTTAGGACACAGACAGCAGTCGGAATGTTAGGCTGCTGCCACATTAAGACCTATTTCTAAGTCTTGATAATTGAGACTCAATTATGTTTATGAGAATGATAATTTAGTACATACAATTTGCTAGGATGACTGACAGTCTCAGTGATGTGCCAGCTGCTTCTCTCATTCATGTGCATCAGTAATGTTCTAATGCTGCTCAGACAATTGCAGGAACATCAGAATCCTCAGAACTTTCTACTCATTATGAAGTCCCAGAAAATCAAAGAATAAATCAAGACCTACAATTTATTAGTCAGGTAAAACATGTATCATGCCAATTACATGATTAATCAATTTGAAAATAATAAATAAAAACATTCTCCAAATTTAGTGTGAGATAATTAGAATTTGTATTAAATAGGATCTTAGTTTGAGTTTGCACCCTGTTAGGGAACAGAAGGTAATTTGGAAGAAAGACCCTGGGAAGGGAATCCCCTCTGTAGTGGGCAAAGTATGTCTAAACACTCAACTTTTATGATTGATTCTCGATCTGTAGGCATGAGACCATTGTACCAGTTGCTCTGAGACTTTTCAAATGATCCAACATCAGCGTGAAAATCCACTTGCTTTCACGTAGAACATTGTATTTTGCATATAACCATTTTGAGTGAATGGAGTAAAGGGAGGGAATAGGGAGAAGGAGCAATTGTGAAGGAAGGACAGGTGAGAAAGAAGCTTCAAGTGAATCAAAATAAATCTTCTTTAGATTACACAATCAAAAAAGAAACAATAGAAACAAAGGAAAATAAACGTACATTAGCAAACAGCTGCGATGATTGGTTAATTAACAGATGGCGTATACAAATCAATGAGCAGCTAATTGAAGAGAAACTAGGGCTGAGCAAATGGCATCTTATTAAGGCAAACCAGGAAAATAAGTATGGGAGAACATGCAATGCGAGAAAAAAGTTAGAATTGTGAGATGAAAAGTTGCAATTAACATTTTTATTTTTTATTCGATAAGCTCCCATAGACTATTGCACAGAATATGAAGAAAATGAAAAGCTTTGGGAATCAGATGGACACGACAGGCTTAAACCAGCCAACAAAATGTTCTTTAATTATTGGGAAAATCTTGAGAGATAATTTGTCAAATTTGACACACGTGGTTGAAACTAAACTCTACAGAAATCTTCAGGAGTCAGTGTGAGAACATTCTGTTGATATGCTACTTGATGTGCATTTTGCATGCAGATCAAGTAAAGATTAAGTAAATAATGACATGTAAAATAATCATTGTCTATTTGAATAAACAATCACATTGTAATTCTCTTTAGGATGCTCAGACAGAACTTGTAATGCTTGTCCTGCTGCGGTTAGCTGAGGACGTGATCACATTTCAGACATTACCCACTCAAAGACGGCGAGATATCCAGCAAACCCTTACGCAGAATATGGACAGCATCTTCACCTTCCTGCTTGGCATTCTGCAGCTTCATGTGAATGAGTACAACAAGTTGGTGAGTTCTTCAAAAAATTCATGATCACTTGCAAAACATTTTTAAATGATTTGTGTGCTTTTTCTAGTCTGGTGCATGTAACAGAATATTGCCACGTTCATATGATCTGAATGGATTTATTCATGTTGTTTTCTAGAAATGTGTTGCTGGTCTGGAATTGAAGGTGAGTTGGGCTATTCATCTTTATTTATCAGGTTTTTGTGCGGGGGTTAGTTAGGCCAGTTATCGCCCAAAATGTCTGGGATGCGGCTTTTGTTTTCTACAGTCGCCATTCATTATGTTTACATTATTATTACATTATTTGACACTGATACATACATGCCAGCTTTGCAGGTCATGCATTCTGCTTCTCATGGATCAAGAGAAAACACAAGAATTTTCTTAGCAATGTTAAAACGCACATCAACCAATCACTTGTTTAGCGTTCATGTAAACACTACATTCAGATTCACCATTCGGACTGAATTCAGTCCGATTGAAACAAAAGGTGTGCATGTAAACAGAATGTTTACATGCAAACTGCTGGCCAGGCTGCTTCTACTTTACAAACCATGGTCGTTCTTTTCTCAAGAAAATGAGTTTTCTCATAGCGTTTGCAACGCAATACTCGTTCCCTTATCTCTCAGGGAACCGAGGTTAAAGTAACCGAGTACGTTCTGCCTTCCCTTCCACATGAGTCGGGTAACAAAACTGACAAATTTTTTTTTTTATTTCACCCCAATGATAATGTTTCATATATTTCTTACATTTTGATCAATATATATATATATATATATAGAGATTTTTTTGTATACATTTAAAATTTTGCTCTGGACAATTTTTTAAGTTTGTTTTCAACATAATAGCCTTATTAAATAAAACCGGCTTATTATCTCAATTAAAAGTACTGAAATTAATGTATATGTGACAAAAAAAAGGCTGTTTATTATTTTGGCCGGTAAAAAATATGCTTGGCTGGTGGATTTTTTTCATCTACCAGTCCCCGTGGCAGGTGAGACAAAAAGTTAATTTCGGACCCTGGTTACAGAGCTAGGGCTAGTAGAATTTTCTTTTCATGCATTTTGAGAAATGAACAGATGTAAAATAAGAATAACAAATTATAAAAAATAAACAGTATTGTACGGTAACTATGTTTATGATTGATGTGTTCTCAAATTCTTGGGTTACAGGAATAATTTATTTAACAGACAAAAGCCAAGTGGAGGAACTTGGCTTTTGTCGATTTTGCAATATTACCATTTTGAATTGTTCTTATGTTCGTCAGATATGAACCAAATTTGGCTCTGATGACCTTAAGACTGTAATTGCTAAAAGCTATTAAAAGCTTTTCAATATATCAAGCTGTTCTCGGGTAATGCGTAAATCCTTTATGGCATCTTTCCATCAAATGTGTTTGAGACTGTCATGCTTGGCCCCATAATTGCTTTTTGCAGTCATTGTATTTAAGTTCTTTAAAAGTTCTTTTTTTAAATTGGTAATGCTTTCTGAAAGTTTCTTAATGCAATCAATCTGCTCTACATTTATCATCTGTATTTGTCTGATGAAATTAGCTCTGATTTTTGTCTTTTACTCCCAGACAAAAGCTCACTGGCGAGTTGGTGTGGCCACTCTCAACACTCTGGCTGGCTACATTGATTGGGTTGCTCTGAGCCACATCACCAATGAAAACTGCCGTCTTTTGGAGATCTTGTGCCTGTTGCTTAGCGAACCCGAGCTTCAGTTGGAAGCTGCAGAGTGTCTGCTAATTGCCATTAGTAGGAAAGTGAGTGACTGCTGCATTTACATTATGCTACTTTACCTTTTCAGCTGCTTTTCTGAAATAAAATTTTCCACATTTATTTATTCATTTATTTATTTACACCCCCAAATACAGAAAAGTTGGGACATTTTGTAAAATCAAGAAACAGTGATGAGTTAATTTTCTCTAAAACCTTTATTTAACTGACAAAAGTACAGTAAAGTTTGCACTGACCAATTTATGTGTTTTGTAAATAGGGTTAGGGTCATGCTACCTCTGTTGTGGGAAAACTCTGCACCTTGTCGGGCTGGATTTTCTTTGTTTGGTCTGTGAGGGGAGAGGCCAAAGAGGAAAAACCCAGTATAAAACAGTGATAGTACCCTGCCAACCCCAGAAATGCATGTCCCTGTTTCTTGGACATGGGCCAGGGGAATTCATGGGTTGCTTTTCCTCCTCTTGTTCGTCCTTCTCTGCTAACAGGGCCATGGCGTTGGGGGCTGCGTCCCAATGCTTTAAGAGGTCAACACGATAAATCTGCTCTGGCCTTAGTCTCCCGGATTGGCGCAAATGGTAGTTTACAGGTCCGACCCACTCCATGACAGTGTAGGGACCTTTCCAGGAGGCAAGGGACTTGCAGGCAGTATCGGGGATCAAGACGCGGTCATACGGAGCACACTGGGACTCGAGCCAATGTTCCTGTACCCGAGGCATTACTTGTCGATTCTCTGCCTCATGTTGCGAATATGCTCAATGACGGAGCGATAGGGAGAGGGCTGTTGCTCCCAGGCTGCTTTGGCGATGGCCAGGAATCCTCTGGGTTGGCTTACAAAGAGCAATTTAAAGGGGGTGAAACCAGTGGAAGCCTGGTGTACTTCCCTGATTTCAAAAAGCACATACGGCAGCATTCGGTCCCAATCACGCCCATCCTCAGTGACCATCCTCTTCAGCATCTGCTTTAACATCTTATTAAACCGCACCTCTGAACCATCAGTCTGTGGATGGTAAACAGAGGTTTGAAGATGTTTCACCTTTAGCAATTTGCAGTGGTCTGCCATTATCCAGGAGACGAAGGTAGTCCCTTGGTCAGTTAGGATCTCTGTAGGAATCCCCAGCCGGCTACACAACAGGAAGAGTTCTTGGGCGATGACTGCTGCTGTTGCTCATCTGAGGGGGATGGCCTCTGGGTAGTGGGTAGCATTGTCAACAATTACTAGAATATGCATGTGACCCCGAGCTGACTTGGGCAGCGGCCCTATGAGATCCGTCCCAATACACGTGAACACATGTCAGTAACAGGAAGCACTCGCCAGGCTCACCGGCTTGGGATTGCCATCCACAACACGTCGCGCCCCTCCGGACAGACGGAACAGTCCCCCCCGAAATCTCTGGTGAAGTACCGCCTCTGACAGCTCTACTGCCTCCATGGTGCAGCGATTAGGGCGAGGCAAAGCATGTAACAGCTGGTCCAGCAGAGGCTTGGTCGGACAGTAGCCAAAGTTTGACCAGTCGGGCAAGCTGGGCAGCCTGGACACGTACAGGGTACGCAGGCACGTACCCTGGGTTCAAAGTTCCACTCGTGCACTTTCTGAGCTGCGAACACCAGAGATAGTCCTACCTGGGAGAGGATCTCCCTTTTCAGTGTGTCATGGTCTGCGGCATCCTCGAGGGGGAGGGAATAATATACTCGCTGAGGCTCACCAGTCAACAGTGGGGCCAGCAGACGTGCCCACTCATGGCGGCCCCATTCTTCTCGAGCCGCAACAACCTCAAAAGTGTGAAGATAGGCTTCCACGTCATCCTGCAACCAACTGTTCTGCCGCACAGAGACCTTAGCAAGGCCTCTGGGGTGGCTTCTTGTCGTAGATCTGCTGTCCGCATTCTCCACCAATGTGCGGGGCTTGGGGAAAAAGGAGAGCAAACATGTAAGTTGTTAAATCCGGAAGGTGCGTTTATTTCTTATGCAACAGTGAGGATGAAAGGAGTGTTGGTGCTCTTGTGCTTCTGTTGTGAGTGTGCTGGAGAAAGTGGAGCTAAGATGGCAAACTTCACCCAGGCAGCTGGGAGTTGGCTTGACCAGCAGAGAGTTCTCTCAAGGCTTCCAGGTTTCTTCTCAATCATTCTCTGTAAGAGAAAAGGGTAAACGGAAGGCAAACATAGTGGGTGTGGGGTGAGAGTCTGGACTTTTCAAACCTGCAGTAAAATGAATTCAAATCCTCAAGGCCCTGATATACTTCAAGCAAAATTGAAGAACAAACTGTTGTAACTGATGTGACATTTTGAACAAAATTTCCAGAAAAGTTTGCTTGGGCTGGTAAAAACCTTTGTACGACCATTGGTACGTGGCGATTACATAATAGGTAAGTGTGCGCGAAGCCTCTGCCTCCTTTCACAAGGAAATCTTTTCTGCTTCATTTCTTCTGTTCAGTCCGTCATGGTTAGACTTGCTGTTTTCTCAATGTTGTTGTGTGTTTATTAGGGTTGGGTAACGAGTTTGATACTTTTTAGGCAAACAATCTCTTGTCGTTTGGTACAAGTCGTTTTCATGTGTGTCATGTCACTAGTTTGTGTATGTTGTGTCAGAGTAGTATGTTGTGCATGTGTAGACATATATTGGAGAAGTTTCTTAAGGAGTTCTTCATAATTAGAAAACGTTCTATGTACCAGTGTCAGTTCTGGCCCTTGTATTGGAATACAGGATCATGTATTGGATAAGGTATTGGTGGGTGTGAGAGTTCTCAATTTTGGATGCATGTCTTTAAACTTATGTGAATTTACAATATTACGTGCTTGCTTAATATAATTCACAGTCGCTTAATTAACAGTAATGATAACTGTTTAATCATTGCCTCAAGCTCATAGCCTCAGCCTCAAGCAAGGACTCACTTGACATGAAATTATCAGTGTACTCAAAACATCCCTCACTGTCCTCCAGATCCAGTTCCTATGTGTCTTTCACTGGTGTCTGCCAGTTGACCTTGACAATGCAATAAAGTTCATCAGCAGGTAAGGTTACTAAGTCTTTCTTGATGTCCCACACCAGCCGCTTCCTAGCAGGATCCGCCATGATGTTGCTCTCTGACGTCCCTCTGGACCCTGGATGCTGCCTCAACCTCTGGATGCAGATAGGCATTCGCAGATCGTCTGGCACTCGCCTCGTGTCTCGTCGCCCATGAACGCAGCAGCCACTAGCCTCTAGCCCCAATGCCCCCTGGTCCCAACGGTTTTGAGATGCTTGGATCAGTCTCCTTGTGACGCGTGGAGCTTTTCCCCGACGAGCCCCCACAAATCTGTTGAAGACCTCACTTTGGGGGTCAACTCAATAGATGAGAATGTTTTGTTATTAGTAAATAAAGGAGAGTGAGACAAGTGCGTGTCTTCTGTAAACTCAGAGGACTGCTTGACTGAACACACACTATTGTCTCTCTCTCCTTTATCTACTAAAGGCACATTATCATCTGTTGTGTTGACCCCAGAGCGAGGTCTGCAACACTTGCATAAACTGAGATGCTCCTTTTACACTCAGTCACGATACCCTCACATATGACCAATTCACCTGGTAATTGTGGACTGTTTCAAAACAGTTTAACTTGGATATTATCTAAGCTTTTCACTTTTATTTGGCCTCTGTCCCTCCTTTTTTTGGTGTGTAGCAGACATAAAAATCTAAATTTGTTTTTATTTACAAAAGACACTTAAATTGATCAATGAAAACTCTGAAAATCTTTTCTTTGTACTTTTGTCAGTTAAATGAAGGTTAAAGAGAATTAACAAGATTCTTGATTTTATTGCATTTTACAAAATGTCCTAACTTTGCTGGATTTGGGGTTGTATTTATGCTGCAACTCTTTGCTGTCATTGTATTCTAGTACACTAACACTTTTCACTTGCATACATGACATTGGAAAGTGTGAAATGTAGCTTTCCAGAAAACGTACAATAAGACTCTAATAAGCCCATATACCAAACAAGTCCACTTGCTTTTTTTCTGTTCTTACTTGAGTTTATATCTATTTATTGTATTTGAACTGATCTGCTAACTCTTTATTGTGATGCTCCCCCATTCTACTGACTAAGTAATTTTGCAAGTACATATTTATTCTAACCCTAACCCTACCAGTGTACTAATACTCTACTAACACTAATGAGAGTTAGTAAACATGTAGGTGTAACGTTGCTTATAGTGAACAGAATGTGTTAAAGGGACCATCAAAATAAAGTGAAACCGTACACTTTAGTTATGTGAGGTAAAAAATTTATAATCAACCTTAACTGGAAAAATCGTTTTGAAGGCTCACTTAAATAGGTTGTAAAAGGCATGTATAGCTGTACTGATGTTTTTGGAAGAACTTGCTAATGGTGGAAAATGGACTACTAATAACTAGCAGCAGGGCTTGAGATTGACAGTCATTAAACGAGGAATATTTTGATAGGAGACACCACCTAGATTGGGGCTTCATTAACTAGTTCTATCATCAGGCATGCATAAAACAAAATACAATGCAAGATACATTATACAAGACATAATAACAATAATCATCATACACACAATGTACTGGGATGTGCGTTCATTCACTATAAATGAATACAGGAAAGTCTATTTTATGTGTCTTTCCTTTTGACCTGACTCAAATGACTCTGCATACTTTTAAGTTGTAAAACCCTGGCAAGCAGAGGCCTGGTTCTATTACTTTGTGGGTTGTGCAGACACCTTAGCACCTTGTTTTGTGGTTGGTGAGGGTTTTTTAAAGATTATTTGTTCAATATAATAGACACTTGTGTCTAATTTGTCTCAGTCGTTACAGTGCTAATTTTAGTTATTTTTCGCTGCTTATTGCCCTTAAACAGTAGCCTGGGAAAACCCAGACTACTTCCGGCGAATTTTAATTCTCTCTCCAGGATAGTCTGGAGAAGAGCCCATTCAAACTCATTCAAACTCATTTCTGTGCCGCCGAAATCGCGGCACCAATCAGAAACGTTGGGGGAGGGATTTACATGATGACGACAGCGCAGCGACGCTGAAGGAGATTTCATTACAAAGATGGATGCCGCCGTGGAACATCATCTCCTACATCGATCTGATTGGTTTTAAGAGTATCCAATTGCGCCCAGAGGAATTTGAGCTACGTCGGTTGGTGACGCCCCTTTGGAAATGATTTGTCTACGCCAGACCCTACACTCAGTTTCAACTGAGAAGGGTCTGGTTTTAACCAGGCTACTTAAACAGTCAAATACACACAAAATAATGTGAAAATGCTGGTCTTGGCAAGTATTCACGCAAACACCGTCAGTTATGTTTTAAGTGAACGTAAACAGTTGAGATAGAAAATGCATGCGTAACGGCATAATAGGTCCGTGTGTCTATAATATAATAGGTTCTAATATACCTGCTGCCAAATTATGATATGATATTAAAACATCTTTATGGCAGTTTCTCCGCATGGTATCAATGTCAATGTTGTGGCCAGAGAAAATGCTGAGTAGCAAGTAACTTTGGAAAACCACTAGCCACATTGGTTGGTGAGCAAAAAAGTTAATGTCAAGACCTGACTATCACCACTATGTTGTGTGAAGTTAATTGTAGTGCTATTTAGTGTCAAGAGTTTAAGTGATCAGTTGAAGTGTTTTTGATTGAGCAAATTCTTTATTTCCACAGGGAAAGTTAGAGGAGAGAAAGCCATTTATGTTACTCTTTGATGAAGTCGCCATGAACTACATCCTATCTGCTGCACAGTAAGTAAACGTCTTAAGTTTATTCTAAATCAGGGTTCCTCAAATCTGTCCTTGGAGGGCCACTGTCTTGCAGAGTTTAGATCAAACCCTGATCAAACTCACTTGCCTGCAATTTTCTAGTAGCTCTGAAGTCCTTGATTTGGTTGTTCATGTGTGTTTGATTAGAGTTGAAACTAAACTCTGTATGACAGTGGCCCTGCAGGAACAGATTTGAGGAACCCTGCTCTAAATGACTTGTACTCTAAATGACTCTAAATGATACTGTTCGAATGACTGCAAAATGCTGTTTGGATTTTATTTTACTATAGGTCGGCAGATGGTGCAGCTCTGTGTAACCAGTGAGTTTACATTTTTCTCTTAAAAACCAACACAGGCTTAATTTAGAACAACTGAGTTCACTCCTGTTAGTTTTAACCAAAACCGTCCGTCGTCCAATTCAGATCATCGGGTGTCGTTGTGGAAAGAAGATACACTTTTTTGAAGAGGCTGTGTCAGGTTCTCTGTGCCCTGGGTAGCCAGATCTGCTCTCTAGTGGTGAGGTGGTCACATGAGCATCACTGTTGTGTATCATTTATCCTTTTTTCCTCTTATGAGAAATGCAGATGATTTTTATTTTTCTCTTCAGGGTTCAGATGTTGGAGTACAAGTTCCTGTTAACCTAAATAAATATATGGAGGCTCTTCTTGCCTTCACTACTCATCCCAGCCAGGTTGAACTGCATTATAGCTACTCAGTGAAACTCATTGTTCAATCAAGAATTGTTACTAAATATTGCATTCCATATTTAATAATTTATTTGTATATTATTCAAAACAGTTTCTGAGGTCGTCCACGCAAATGACCTGGGGAAACTTATTCCGACATGAAGTTTTATCGAAGGATCCTATAATTTGCCAAATGACCATAAAATATTTAAGATCAGCAAGGATCAATCTTGTGAAAGTAAGTGCTGTGTATCCCAGACACAGAGCAGTTTTGAGTAATTGCTATCATACTTAATCATACTTAATTGCTCTGTTTGCCTTTTACAGACTGGATTTCCCTCCAAGAATGATTGTCCAGGTTGTGAATTCTCCAGAGTGGACTTTGATAGTGATGAAGATTTCAACTGCTGCTTTAATTGTGAGTTGTTATTATTGGTTAGTAACTAGTAATTTTCCCAATCCTTGACAATCAAATGCACAGATGATATCATCAACCCAGCAGTTCATATGTCGATCTAAAAGTTGCAGAATCAAGTCAAGTCACCTTTATTTTTATGGCTCTTTATACAGTACGGATTGTTTCAAAGCAGCTTTACAGTGATCAATGGGAAAATGATTCAATGATGCAAATATTGCTCAAATCGGCTGTAAAGCAACTCTAAAAAGAAAGTGTGTCATTGTTCAGCTGAAGTCAGTTCAGTGTTGATTCAGTTTCAGTGTAAAGATCATCAATTATTAAATTAGTTCAATTCGGCTATAGAGCTGGTAAGTCCCGCCCATCCGTAAAACCCCAAGTGGACCTCTAGGTTGAAAAATCGTCAATGCAAGTGAATGTGAGAAAATAATTATTTTCTGGTCCCGTTTAAATTGTGCCATGAATGTGAACATATGTTGTCTGTGAATTTTTTATATAATTTTTCATGTTACGAGTTTGACAGTATATTGTACAATTCTTTGGCTAGCAGTTGTGGAAAAAACATAACGAGAAAGACTACATGTCGCCTATGTGACGTCACCCCTTAACACATTTTCCCTCCACTTGTCAAATCACGGTGCTAATGCTGCGATAATCTATGGAGACAGATCGAGATGCCTGTGTGTTTTGTACCCAAATGTCACCATTCAAACCAAATGGGCTGTTCTTTCTTCAGATTCCCGTCTGATGTAAAAACTAGTTGTAGTCCACAAAGTGCTCTCACACAAAGTCTAACCGTATCAAACTTCTACCCGCTAAATTGTAGCATTCTTCACACGAAAAATTATATTAAAAAATCACAGACAACATATGTTCACATTCATGGCAAAATTCAAACGAGACCAGAAAATAATTATTTTCTCACATTCGCTTGCATTGACGATTTTTCAACCTAGAGGTCCAGTGGGGTTAGCGGAAGGGGCGGGACTTACCAGCTCTATAAAGCAGCTCTTCAATAAATAGTGAAGTCATCTTCCAGCTCAGTTCTCATTAAATTTGATGTGGTTAGGAAAATAAATAACAGTTAGGAAAATGAATAACAAAAAATCCCCCACCAACCAGTGCATGCCCTGTGTGATGTGTAAAGATATGGCAGAAATAAAATGGTTTGAATCTCAAAATTATCATTTTTTTAAAGATTAATTTTTCTTTTTCGGTTTAAACAGCTTTCAGGGCTCATCAGGGGGAAGCAGTTCGTCTGGCTTGTAAAATTGTCCCTTTTGAGGCCTTTCAAATTGCAAGGGAATGGGCGCAGTATCAGATCAACACACCTATAGATACTGGGAATGCAACACGTGAGTATTGTTACTACACTTTCTTATGGTAGGTACTCTGTAATCTGCCAAAAGTTTGTGCTGTTTTTGTAAATGTGCTGCTGCTTTCTGATTTTTTTTTCTTTCTTTTTTTTCTTTACTTTAAAAAAAAATTGTAATAGAGTCTAATATATTAGACTCTATTACAATTTTTTTTTAAAGTAAAGAAAAAAAAATAATATTTATATAAATAAATTATATATAAGTCTGGTATTTGTTATCTAGTCATAGCCAATACAGCCTGTGCATAGCACTTCATCTTTTATAACAAAATATTTTGTCCAAATGTATTACACAACAGGAAAAAGTTTATTTTTTTCTTACAAAAAACTTTTTGTTGCTTTAAGTTGATGAAAACGTAATGTGTTGCACTTTTTGCCTCAGATGTGGCTGTTCTCTGACCGTTTCTGTTTTTTGTTTTCGTTCCTTGAAACGATTCAGAGCCCTGCTTCATTGCATTGGAAACATTATTTTAATGCAAAGATTACATAATGAGGTAGAATTCTGAATTTCTGACAAGAATTAGACCTGTTTTTCAGACACACAGCTATAATCATTTAACCTTAAATTTCTCCAAAGAATCACCGTAGAACAGAAAAACAGGTCATGAACAATAGTCCATCACATTTCTTTTTGGTTTGTCAGACCATCATACAAGTTATATACAAAATCTGTGTCCTTTTGAACAAATTGTCAAAGAGTGTATCAAAAATATGTATGCTTCTGCTTTATCAGAGTGGTCAGTCTTTTTTTTTTATCCAGTAAACTATGCAAATTTGTACTCTTACTTTGACCCATCACCCTTGCCTTGTCCTACACAATTTCACTATGTGGTCAAATTTATAAATTGGGGATTATGTACATACACTGATCAGCCACAACATTAAAATCACGGACTGGTGAAGTGAAATAACATTGATTATATTGTGTCAATGGCACCTGTCAAGAAGTGGTGGGATATACAGTATTAGGCAGCAAGTGGACAGTCAGTTCTTGTATTTCATGTGTTGGAAGTAGAAAAAATGGTCACGCAAAAAGATCTGAGTGACTCTGACAAAGGCCCTACAGTGATGGCAAGATGACAGGGTCAGAGCATCTCCAAAACAGCAAGTCTTATCCCTGGTACACTGTATTATTTTGAGCTGTCCCCGACGCCCTTTAAAGACGCCCTTTTCCCTAGCCATGACTGCATCCATGTTCTCCTCTTTCGCTTCCTCCTATTTCTTTTAGCGCAAATAAAAAAACGCGATTGCCAAAGTGTGATTCATCTTGCTATATCTGAGATCTTTGTTTACCACTAGCACATGCTGATGACATTTTATTATTCTATACAAACTTGTCGTAGCCTACGATTCAATAGGTGTCATCATCGTACAGTCTACATACATGTCGTACAAAAGTTAATTATATCCATGTCGTACAGTGTGTTTTGTAATGATCTTATAGGATTGCTGAATTATGCATTATGGGGTTTTCCCCAGTATTCAGTGGTTGGTACCTACCAAAATTAGTGCAACAAAGGACAACCGGTGAAATGGCATCAGGGTCATGCACAAGGGGAGCGTCAGAACTGGTCAAACAATCCAGTCCATTGAGGCCCCACTTCGCAACTTGCAGGACTTAAAGCGTCCGCTCCTAATATCTTGGTCCCAGATACCACAGGACACACTCAGACTCTTGTGGAGTCCATCCCTCAACAGAGCTGTTTTGGCTGCATATTGGTTTTAATGTTTTGGCTGATCGGTGTAGCTATGTCATAACGCTTTGATTCCTTGTGGAATGAGATTGAGTTTGATTCACATTCTGAAATGAACAGATTCTCATTCATGAGGAGGAGCCTCATTTGTTTACAAATGTTCATGTTCATTCATTTTATTCATAGACTTAAAACACAGATGTTCACAATTGAAACACCATTATACAAGTTGAGCTCCACTGATGTCGGTTGCCACACACAAAAATCGACACTTCAAAATCGATACTTGTGTATTACCTTAGATTAGAACGTTCCTTTAACATGCCTAAATTTGTGTCTTATTGTCTGTTGAAGCTAAGATAGAGAAGGTTCTCTGTTCTGCTCTGTCCCCTTCAGCGGTTCAGTGGGATGCCATGACTTTCTTCACTGAAAGTGTATTTGGACAGCTCTTCAAAATCCTCGAAAAAGAGGCAAGACCATCCAATTTCTTTCATGGTGCAGCAGTGAGGGATTTAAAGCAGATCTTGTCATTGAGACTTTTTTTTCCACTCCTGTAGAAACTTCCCATAGATGAGGGCATGGAGCTGCTGCAGATGGTTGTAAACTATGAGACAAGAGATCCTCTCATTCTGTCCTGTGTTCTTACCATCATATCCACTCTTTTTCCCTTCGTCAAACACCAACCTCACTTCCTGCCTCAAGTACTCTATAAGGTAAGAGATATAATCTGGTGTTTCAAAATTGTAAATCTCTAAGGTCTGGTCATATTTACTGTTGCACAGCAAAATTTTAGCTTACTTTAAGAGCTAATGCACCGACCCATTATACTGTTACACATTTCCGTCTCAACTATTTATGTTCACTTAAAAAAAGAACTGACTATGTTTACGTGAATACTGGCCCAGACTGGCATTTTGACATTTATTTTGTGTGTATTTGACTCTGTAAGTGCGATAAGCAGCGAACTTTAACTTTAACAATTTAGCACTAAGACTTAGTGCTTTATGTTCGCGCACTTTTGGTGTGAGAGCGAAATCTGCGGCAATGAGTAAAATTATGTGCAGTACAATCCCACACTGAAATTCAAGCCCTGTAACACCAACAATTTTCATCCGGAGTAAATGAAACGAGTGAGTGAGGGGAGTCGGGTTTGTGTCAACTCGCTGTCGGAGAGGTGAGAGAGCTAGAAAGCACAGCTGGTATCATGTATCTATTCTGCATTTCAGATATTTCAGTATCGATATATATTGAAAAATCTATATTTTTGACAACACTACATTGCACTTAGTTTATTATTTCAGATGCTTTTTAAAAGACTACAATTGAAAAATGTATATATTATATATAAAATTCAACCTGGTTAGTAGGAGTGACTGCGTTACACGCCACTGCTGAAATCCACCTGCATTTACCGGATTCGCTGGTGTTAATGTCAAGCCCCCTGCCTGTGGTTATACACGGCTTATGATCTAGAAACAATCAATCAGTAATATGTGAGTTTGAATCTGGTTCACAATGTTTTCTAACCCCCTGTATTCTCTCCCCTTCTCCCCAAGATTTTTTGTCTTCTCTCTGCTGTTGTATTTACATGGTTTACCTAAATCTTACCTAAAAAGTTTTTATTTATTTATTAAAAGCCTGTATGTGTTTTACTTTGTGCAATTATAGATGCGTTAAAGACCTACCAACATTAATTTTGTTTCCCTTCTAAGATATTTCCTGCCATCACATTTGAATTGGTTGAAGAACGCAAGGTAAGGTGCCCATACTTGTAATCATATCTGCATATCATTCTCTAATCAAACACTCTTGTTGACGTTCAGTGGATGTGTTCAGGCACCTCGAACGCGAGCAGAAAAGAACGTCAGAAGACATGCCTGTTCCTCCATCATTAGGATGTGTCGAGATTATTCAGATTTTATTCTGGTAAGTTAAAGCATGCAGGTACAAAAAACAGTTCTCCACAATGCAAAACATGCTATTTAATAGTTATGTTTTGTTCTGCTCTTTGTTTTAATGCTGGAAAATGATTTCAAAACAGATAATTTTCAGTTTGATAATGGATGTCAGTCAGTTTGATGTCAACCTTAAGTAATTGTGATATATTAGCATTCTCTTTTGATATAAACGCTAACTATAATAGATTATTTTTCATGCATTGCAGCCATGCTTCGACATGATGTATGAGCATGTGAAGAGGTTGTTCTCAAATGAGATGCTGCTGACACAGATGGAGAAGTGTGCTCTTATGGAAGCCCTGATACTGATCAGCAATCAGTTTAAAGACTATAACAAGCAGAAAGCCTTCCTGGAGGAACTCATGGCACCTGTTACTGCCCAGTGGCTGTCAGAGGAGATGAGGAGGTATGAATGGATACTGTTACCCAGACTGGCCTTTACTGAGTTTATTAAACAGATGTTGAAATGAATGAATGATGTGTGATCCTTCTTTTATTTCTGTGTTGTGTAGTGTGTTATGGGATCCTGCTACCTTCTTGGCATATGTTGGTGCTGATCAGGTGATCAGTGACCCAGACACAGAGGACCAGATGGGTATCAACAGGTCACGGGTAAGTGTGCCCTAGGGATGCATGATATTTTGAATTAAAATCAATATAGCTTAGTGTGATTATCAGATTGTTCAGGCTTTGATTTAATTAAGTAAATATATGTGCTATCAGATTTAGAGTGAAACGCATCATTTACACGTAGTTCATGATACACTGTATTTTTGTGTCTCAGAGCAGCTTCATTTACTGTGAATGAGATGCTTTGAGCATGTAAATGAACATACAGTGCCTTTACTCTGAAACCGGCAACGCGTTTATTTGCCCACAACCCGCTTGAAATCACTGAGTAGATTTCTTATCACTTTTGACCAATAGGTGGCGCTGTTACCAAATAAATGTAGTATGGTCAGTATGAGGAGACAAAGTTTGGTGTCAATATGCTAAAGTGTTGCAGAGTTAAAGCCTCAGAATCAGATTGGCTCCTTGCCATCAAATTTGTTGATGTTATTCAAGAACGATTTGGTCAATCAAAAAGCAGCTTTTTACCAGCATGGCCTGAAGATGATCTGAGCCTGTTTTGGTGAAAATTGGACTATATACTCAGCAGCTCGGGTTGAATCACCCTGTAGCCCAAGACTGGTTTGCCACTGAGGCTAAGCAGGGTTGAGCCTGGTCAGTACCTGGATGGGAGACCTCCTGGAAAAACTAGGTTGCTGCTGGAAGAGGTGTTATTGAGGCCAGCAATCCAGGGGGCGCTCACCCTGTGGTCTGTGTGGGTCCTAACGCCCCAGTATAGTGATGGGGACACTATACTGTAACAAGCACCATCCATCAGATGAGAAGTTAAACCGAGGTCCTGACTCTCTGTGGTCATTAAAAATCCCATGGCACTTCTCGTAAAAGAGTAGGGGTGTAACCACATTGTCCTGGCCAGTTTCCCTCCATTGGCCATTGCCAATCGTGGCCTGCTAATAATCCCCATCCATTGAATTGGCTCTATCACTTTCTCTCCTCTCCACCTGTTGCTGGTAAGTGGTGAGCACACTGGCGCCATTGTACTGCAGCATGAGCTGCTGTCGCATCATCCAAGTGGATGCTGCACACTGGTGGTGGTTGAGGAGAGACCTCCTGATATATTTACATTTACATTTATTCATTTAGCTGACGCTTTTATCCAAAGCTGACGCTGAAGCTGACGCTTTTATACGCTATACATGTCAGAGGTCGCACGCCTCTGGAGCAACTAGGGGTTAAGTGTCTTGCTCAGGGACACATTGGTGTCTCACAGTGGATTCGAACCCGGGTCTCTCACACCACCCCCTAGGATATGATTGTACAGAACTTTGGGTCTCCAGTAGTACTTATGAAAGCGCTATATAAAAGCCTCATTCATTCATTTACTCCACCAGCTTGAAACTGTCAAGGTAAAGCTCTGTGAAAGTGATTTTGTGCCTCTTTGGGATGGCACCTCAAAGTGCCATTCACTTGCAGAACGCAAGCTTCTGGAGGGCACGTAGGTCTGAAGTAATGAGTTTGGGTATAGGGGTGTAGTGTCAGTGGTTGTTCTGTAGGGAAACATCAGAAACATCAGTTGTATAGCATGCTCCTATAGGAAGGACCTGATCCTCCTAATGTTGTATAAGGCAAATCTGCAGGCCCAGGCAATTCTAGTAATGTGGTCTGTGAAGTTTATCTGATTGTCAATCATAACTCCAAGGTTCCTGGCTGTCCTGGATGGAGTTATGGTTGACATATTAGCTGAATGGATGTAAGTTGTGATGAAGGGTTGGGTTGGCTGAGACTACAAGCTACTCTGTCTTCGCAAGGTTGAGCCCTTCATCCAGTAAGAAATGTCTGTCAGGCAGGCTGAGATGCGAGCAGCTACCATAGGATCATCTGGCTGGAATGAGAGGTAGAGTTGTGTGTCATCTGTGTAGCAGTGATATGAAAAAACATGTTTCTGAATGACAGATATTAGTGGTGACTTGTAAAATGGAGAAGAGTAGTGATGCCAGCACTGAGCCCTGAGGCATCCCAGTAACTAGATGTTACAACTTAGACACTTCAACCCTCCACAACACCCTAAAGGACCTATCTGAGAGGTAAGACTTGAACCATTGCAGTGTGGTTCCTGAGATGCCCTTCATCTTCAGGGTTGACAGATGGGTCTGGTGGTTAACGGTGTCAAAAGCAGCAAACAGATCCAGCAGGATGAGTATTATTTGGAAGCTGCTCTTGCCAGTCTCAGAGTTTCAATAACTGAGAGCAGGGCAGTTTTAAGTTGATTGGCTTCTTTTGAAACTAGACTGGTTGTTGTCCAGGATGTTTATCTGTGTAAAAAAGGTAGAGACTTGGATGAACACGACTCGTTCAAATGTTTTAGAAATAAATGGAAGAAGGGATACCCATCTGTAGTTTTCTAAAAGTGCTGGATTTAGAGTGGGTTTCTTAAGCAGTGGGGTTACCTGAGCCTGTTTAAATGCTGTGGGAAAGGTACCAATGTGAAGGGAGGTGTTGATGTGAGTGAGTGCAGGTACAACTGAAGGAGAAATGGCTTGAAGGAGATGAGTGGGGATAAGAACAAGTAGGCAGGTAATAGGGTGATTGGAAAGGATGAGTTTGGAGACTTCTGCCTCCGTGAGCAGAGAGAAGTAGGGGAGAATGCGCAGCGCCGCCGCTGGATTTTCAGTGCTGCTGCAAAATCTTCACATGATCAGTAATATCACGACATTCACTTCATTCACTTACACACCTAAAAACACTGAGACATGGCGACCGGCGGCGCTGCTAATGCGGTGGCTCTGAATCCACTTGTTGACAAGAAAGGAGGAAAGAGCCACATATGGAAATGTTTTTGATTAGGCTAATGTCACGTTGCCATAAGGGGCCAGTCACATAGCGCATTTTTTGCATGTGCAAATTCGTTATTTCAAATTTAGGCGCGTGGCAAGCGCGCTCATAATAGAGTCGACACGACGTGCTCGTTTTTCCAGGCGCGCCTCTGTTCATGGTTGCATAGCAACGACAGACGCCACGGGAGAGCAAGCAGCATTTTTATTTTCACCATTATAGGGTGGTTGTGTAAACACACTGCCAACTAGGGCTGGTTATCGAGTTTGATACTTTTTTAGTCACAGACCGAATTGCCTCTGTACCATCGAGTATCAAAAAATCTCGTCGCTCGGTACCAAATTTCTGCTTTGTTTTTTGCCCTCATAGTTCACTGACAAGGTTTGTACTGTAAATATGCTTGACTATTAAAGGTGGGATATTTTTCTCTATTGAAAGAATGTATTTATTAACTTTGTGATTTTTAAAATAATTGAAGGAAACATACTTTGATGCTGGCTTGAGAAAACCCAAATCTTGAACCGTGACTCACTCGGATCGCCTTGTGCGCCTTTGCCTATGGCAAATGTCACGGCACTGCCCACAGTGCTATTGCTCCGACATAACGGCTCACTTTCAGCAGTTATTTTTTGGGGTCGTAACATAGCCAGATACAGATAAATTAGCACATTGACAGACAGTACATTTATTTTAATGCATTAATGAAAGAGCGATTGCATGTGTGAATTAGTCATAACGTCTCTCTATTAATTGTAAAGCTGTGGGTCACAGTTACTTCAAAAGTATAAAAAAAAACTATGCTATACCTGTTGAGTTCCTAAGCTTTAGTGATAAATCAGAGGACAGCTTTCACAATATCTACGCTACTGAATGTTTCTCTGTATACACGATCTTCACGTGATGTGCAAGCGACTGTCTGTACAAGTGTTTGTGTGCCACAATGCATCAGTGCAGTAATTTCAAAATAATGATAAACATCCGATGGTCTAAAATCGCTTGAATGTTCAAACTGGCAAGACTTCAAACACATACAATTGACAAAGTTTAGTGAAGACGTTAGCGAAGATGATCTGGCTTCAGGGCTCGCGCGTTGGCAGAGACATGGCGCGGCTCGGCTCTCTGTGTCCCAGAAAACCGCTCGTGAGCACTGGAGTGAGTTATTTTCCATATTGTTCTTGAATGGTGTAAAATCACTTGAATGTTCAAAATGGCAAGCCTTTAAACACATACAAACATTCGTGAGGATGCAAACGAAAGTGATCTTTTTTTCGGGCATGCACTCGGGCATGCACATGTGTGTCTGTATGTGTGTTGACTCTGTGTTTGAGTTCGCTCTGTGTTTGAGATGTTCCATCTTCGACTGCATGGAGAACTGGAGTGTCACATAAATGAACTGAAACTCAGCGTATAGGCTATTTGCCACACATACATGAGAAAGCCCTACTGCTGACACACATTTATGTAAAAAAAAAAAAAGTGAATTTTCAATAATAGGTCCTCTTTAAGTGAACATAAACTGTTAAGAAATAAGTTGCATGTGTATCATTATATTGGATCAGTGTAATCTGTCTTAAAGTGCCAGCAATCTAATAAATCTGCTGCTGTTTATCATTAATGTAAATCAAACAACAAAAGACAAAGAGAAGATCACTTGTTGCTCTTTAGTAGATTTAGTAGGATTAATCCATATTTAATTTATACAGTAATGACTATGCAGTGTTGTTTTACATTTGTTACTTTCTGTTGATAAAGAATGATCTATTTTTTTTATTTATTATTATTATTTATTTTTTATTTTTTTATTTTTTTTACTTGACCCATTAATTTCAGGTCTTGGAGACTCTGTGAGTTGAATCATATGAGTTGAATAATATTAGGATGAGTTCGAAAATGGGTAGTGTTGGTGTGCTTCCAGGGACAGCGTTGGGAAACACTGGTCTAATAGATGTGAATATGAGTGGCTTTGATTGGCTTGTGTCTTTTATGGCAGATTAGTTTTTGTGTGTACACAATACTTGGAGTTGTGAAGCGTGCTCGTTGGCCTGCTGATCCTGAGGAGGCAAAAGCAGGCGGCTTTGTGATCAGCACTACGTCTGATGGGACCCCCATCTACAGAAACCCTTGTGCAGAGCCTGTGCAGGCCCTTCTGCCCAACCTTTTGGCCCTCATCAGGTACATTAAGTCATTTCATTAGGTCATGATTAGCTTGTGTATATGTACTGTTTTTCTGCTATTGTAACAGTGTTTGAAGTAGTTTCATGTTTTTCATCCTTTCAGGACCCACAACAGCTTGTTCTTGCCAGAGAACGTCAACCGGCTTAGCAAGACCTTTACTAGAGTCTATGATATTATGGATATGGAGAAGAATTCCGTTTTAGGTAGGTTTCTAATTTGTCCGGTCCTGATACAAACACCATAATTCAGGTTTTGCTGTTACCGGTTAAGTCAAGTTACATTTATATTACACCTTATATTGCAGCTTCACAGTAATAAACAGGAAAAGAACAGTTACTGTTGCAGATTTCATCAATTATAAAACGAGTTCAATTCAGCTGTAAAGCAGCTCTACAGAAGACAATAGTCATTTATTCAGCTCAAGCCAAGATCTTTTTGATGAATCTGAAAATTTTCTGTCCCTCCATTGACAGCTATGCAGCTGACACTTTGACTGTTCAAAAAGTTCATAAAAAAAATCATTAAAACTGATTCATATGAATTGAGCAGTTTAGTCCAAATTTTCAGAAGAGACACAAATTAATCACTTCATATGTTGAACAGATTTGAATTTAGGCTTTTATTACCAGTGAGGTTCATTCTTGTGTTACGCAGCACTTTTGAGCTTCCGCAAGAACCATTGAGGTTTATTCTCGTGTGTCAAGCAGGTTCGGTTGATTTCACCGAAATAAAATTCTGTGAATTTCACTTCGGAAATTCAATTATGAATTGAATTATGATTAAATTATAATTAAATTATAATGATTTCATTATATAATTTCACAATATGAAATATATCTTTTCATACATGAAAAGTGAAATCATATATACTGTATATCTTTATACTGTGTATATTTCACATATATTTCATATAGTATGAATATGAAATATGAATGATTTCACTTTTATGATTTAAAATCAATTATGATTTTTATGACTTCATCTTAAATTTATGATTTCACTTTCCTAACTTTAGTTAGTGTGTAAAGTTGCTGTTTGAGCATAAACAACATTTGCAAAGTTACAACGCTCAAAGTTTAAAGCAAAGGAAGATATTTGCTCTTAAAGAAATTTTTTAAAGGACTACAACAAATAGCTGGTAGGGACTATTCCTCCCGGGTTAGTGACATCACCAACCCCAAAAATTTACAGAAACCCCGCCCTGGAAACATGCAACACAGGGGGGTGAGTCAGTCCATGACAAGAGGAAGAGTTGTTGTAGTACAGCACGTTTGGGAGTTTGCTCAAGCTGTCGCATTTGTCTTTTCACATGCAGTACAGTACGCAACACAAATGCAATAGCATGTCACTCTGTAGGCATCTTACAACAGTTCCCACACAAGCGATTTAAAGATAATCATGACAGAATATTATAATCAAAGACTTGCAGATAGTTAACTCCACATCAGCTACATAAATTCATCAACTAACCATTCAGAAATGTCCTGTTGCATTCTACATGTAGTCACTTCTTCTTGAGTCTCTCCATCATTGTCCGACTCCAGTTTAAACATAAAAGGCAGAACAGTTTCTGTCATTTTAGTGCTTGTCTGTGTGAGGTAATCTGAGCTACTAACACACAAGCTCTTGAAGCTCCGCCCTCTGTGCCGGGAGCAGCAGCTCATTTGCATTTAAAGGGACACGCACAAAACTACATGTTTTTACTGACCCTCAAAAAGGGACATCTTTAACATGCTGTAAAAAAATATCTGTGGGGTATTTTGTGCTAAAACTTAACATACACACTCTGGGGACAACAGAGACTTATTTTACATATTGTAAAAAGGGGCATTATACCAGCCCTTTAAATGTCCAAATAAAGCATTTGAGTCACTTCAGAAAATTTGGACTATACCGCTCAATTCTAATGGATGCATCATTATGTATGTTATGAACTTTTGAAGCGTCGAAGTGGTAGTTTAGCTAGTATAGCTGTCAACGGAGGGACAGAAATCTCTCTGATATCATCAAAAAGATCTTCATTTGTTTTCTGAAGATGAAAGAAGAGTTTTGGGTGAACCATCTCTTTAATCAATTATGAAACAAGTTCAATTCAGGTATAAGCAGCTCTACACAAGACATGAATCATTATTCAGTTATTATGGAAGATTATTATTCAGATTTTGTTCTCATCTACTAGTGTCAGTGCAGTTGAATTGATGGTATTACTGAATATGAATTGTCTTTTAAACACCAAATCCTGGTTATGTTAAAGAAATGACTCTTCTTGTTTCCTACAGGAATTCCTCAACAAGTTTTAGATTCCTACGACACTCCAGTGTACAGAAACATTGATGAGCGCATGCAAGGCTTCTTCTGCTCACTCTACGAAAACTGGTTGGAACAATAAAGTTCAATGATTCATTTTTCTTTTTTGTTTGTTTGTTTAATATAAAAAACTCTTCTCCAATGGTGTAATCTCACTTTCCCGGTCCTGTTTACCCTATTCTGTTTTTCTTTTTAAAGTTACCAACTGCTTGGGAATACTGGTCCCTGCTTGCAACAAGACTTTTATGCAATAGAAGGCTTGGCAGAGCAGATTGTTGGTTCCGCCTTCATCCATCTAGACAGTGTTCCAGACCACAGGCTCCGTCCCCTAGTCCATATCCTTTGTATCATATATATATGTTTTTTTTTTTTTTTTTTGCTATTAGTTAAATATACTTCTACTAAAAAGTAGAGCTGCAGGGTTAATTAGTAAAAGATTGCGATCTAGATTCAAACATCCACAAAATCTCATTCCTAACTGAAAGCGATTCGGCTCTATGTCTATCAAACCTTGTATAATCACAGCGAACATACAGATCTGCGTTGGCGCTGCCGCTGAACCAGAGAGAAAACAGTTGTCATGTATAGATATGAAACGGCTTCAAAAACGAAAGTCTTTTCAACCACACAGTATCATTTTTCTGTGTTACAATAATCACAGAAGTACTGGGATGAAAGCTTATAGTTTGGATATGAACACTGATGTTTACGTTAGCCATCAAAATAGAGTAAATCACCTTTTGAAAGTAATTGGCACTTCAAATGAAGATTGTATCATTAAAAAATGTATTTGTCTTTGAATCATTCATTCAAGAGATTAATTCAAAAATGGCAATTTATCCAGTAATGAAACGAGCTGAGTCTTTATGAGCGAGTCATTGAATATTTCATACTGATTTTGAAATTTGTCGGGAAAGGTCAGCAAGCAGGTACTCGAACCCGGGTCGCCCGAAGCTCAACATCGCTACATGTCCGTGCGCTGCCCACGAGGCTATCGGCGCTGACATTCAAACTGATTTTTAAAAGTTATTCATTTAAATAAATTAATCTTTTTTTTTTTTTTTTTTTAATTAACAGCAATTAACATTTTGTCAGAACCTCTAGTAAATTACATGTTATTTTGTTTAATTGTCTGTTCAGAATCGTGATTTCTATTTCAAACAAAACAAATTGTGATTCTCAATTTATCCAGAATTGTGCAGCTCTATTAAACAGTCAGTAACATCTGCCGGTAACACTTAATAATAATGGTACCTAAATAATTATCTTAATACGTAAATTAATATATCACAATGAGCTTATGATCAAGAATGAATAAAGAACTAACCTTAACTACTGACTAGAGTCATTTTGATTCATACCTGAATAAAGACCACCGTAACTACATGTTAGTACATGTTTAATAGTTAATGCACTAACATCTAGGTATAATGATGCATGCTAAATCAAACATGCTCTATAAGAAAGAATGAGAAGTATTTGACTCTGAATTAAACGTGCATAGTTGCATATTATTGCCATGATTTAAACTCTTACCATTTGCAGCTTCATCATAAACATCACTGGATGGCACAGGATTAGTTCGCCATTATTTACACAGATCCTTTTTATCAAATGTAGATGATGATAATTGTCATTGACTCATGAATGAAGTTCTGTAGGGTACAGTTTGTTTTTGTCGTTTTCCTTAATGTCTTTCACGTCTCTTCATGAAGCAGCTGGTCATGTCCTGTCCTCGTGAGTACTATGACAGCCTCCTCTGTCCTTTGCTGGGTCCATTATTTGCCTATCTACAGCAGGTAAACTTCACATCACACCCAATAAATGCCTCATTTAAATACTGATATTCTGTGCCGCCTCTGCTGTGCAAAGATGTTTTGTTGATACTGAATTCATTTGATTGGTAATAGCCCTATGTCTCTTTAATTTATTAATTAAAAGTGAATTTATGTATACTTCTAATAAGGTTAAGAACAATTGCCTTTATAATGGTGTAAAGGTGCTCCTGGAAAGAATTTAAGGGAGCAGAATCGTCCCTTAATAGAAAAGTTCATAACCCCATAAAATATTGAGATATCATTCTGCACACCCCTACTATGAAGTTTGAAGGTTGCACAGACTCTTCACTGTTGTTTTATATCATTCAGTAATTTTGGGTATAGTGAAGCAACCAATTTTGCTTGTAGCACAGGATTTGCCTAATGCTATCTCTCCTATTTTTTTATTTCATTGAAAACAGAGACTGAGCTTTCGGTGGCAGATCATCATTCAAAGGACCAGCCTGAGGTAAGATATTTTAGTGTTGGATAATACTAAATTTTTGTGTACAGTTCTGGCCATCGGTTCTTTTACAGTTCTTTTAACACCGCTTTCTTCTCACACTGTTTGTGTGATACCCCTGCCTCGGGTGTGTGTGGTTGAGATTGAAAGAGAGAAGCTGCAGTTGCATAAGACTGACACAAGTTTTTATTCTCCGGAAGACCTGACTGAAGCCCCATTAACACCACCAGTGACTTTGTAGCTGCATGTTGCTTGTCTCCGTACTTCATGTTACTTGTGGCTGTTCCTTGTGCCGTCGCTTTAAAGTTTGTTTTTCATTGCTTTTGACCCATGTAACCTTGTAAAAACTTCAGTCTTCACTGCATAAATTATAAATTAAATATAAATTAATATTTTTTAAAACTATAAAAGTTATTCAGTCAAGAGCAGTGAGTGATTTTCTTTTTCAGTTGTTCTTTGATTGTCCTTAATGACAGACAGCAGCAGGTTTATTAAGCTGATGTCACTTTAAGCCCTGCCGCACATGACGCGGATCTGACGCACCTCCAATTTTTTAATGCGTTATTTAATGCAATATTTCTAATGCGTTCATTTTGACAGCCCTAGTCAAAATACAGTGCCAAAAGGTTCCAAAACCTTAATGAAAATTTGACAAATATTCAGTTTTCTTGTCTGTTAAAATGTTAATTTTGCACGTTTCAAAATCCAATCAACAACAGAGGCACAGAATCAAGTTTTTTTTTAAATCCTTTTTTCTTTCGGTAATCTGTTTCACACGGATGTGTGTCACAATACAGAAGATCTGTCACTACTTCTGTTTCATTGTGACTAAATAGTAGAATAGTATGTTTGCGTTGTCAAGCCAACATAATAATAATAATGTTTAAATGCAACATCAGTATGTTAGCTTTCCTAAGCCAACATAATATGTTTAAATACAGCATTAGTATGTTTTTTTTTTATCTCAAGCCAGCTTTGGTTACACAAGTACAATCCAAAATTCACTGCAGTTAGACCTTCAAAGATTAAACTGGTCATGCATCATGCATCTGTTCAGTCAATATAATAAGTTTTATTTAAATGTATTATGTTGGCTTAAGAAAGCTATAGCTTTCTTAAGCCAACATAATACATTTAAATAAAACGTATTATATTGGCGTGAGAATGGAAACATACTGATGTTGTAAGTTTAAATAGAATATCTGTGTGTTGGCTGTGTCAAGTCAACATGATTATTAATAGTGTTGTTATTCATGTTTTAGTGCTCAGGAGGAGGAGGAGGCCTATGAGGAGAACCATGTGACTCAGGAAATGGTGGAGGAGCAGCTGTTGCGGTTGGTCACACGAGAGGTCATTGACCTTCTAAGTGAGTTTCCCTTATGCATGTGAAGCCTTTCAAGTTTGCTTCACTTTTTATACAAAATAATAACAAAAACTTTGTAAATGTGTTTTCAGGTGTGACTTGCATTACAAGAAAATGTCCAGAGTTATCTGCAAACAAAGAGGACGCAGATGGTGAGTTAATGATCACATTCTCCCTGTATCTTGTGGTGGAAATTCACCAATGAAATTAAAGTCTGACCACTCAGTGGTAAAAATTAAATAAAATGTATTTGTCTGAAATCACGATCCAGGCTAGTCTCTCTTACAACCAAAACACATCTCAGAGAGCTACAAAATGAGCTCTAAGCAAAACGAAGTAGCCTATTTATTCAGTAATTTGATAGTATTATGTGCTACAGAATGAACAACACTGTGCATCACGTTGAAGGTGGCTTCTGCTGCCTTGAGGAGACATCTGATTGTGAGATTTTCACCTCGGATTACTGCACACTCACTCACGCTTATGTGTGTTTTGGAAGTAATAACATCTGAAACACAAGCGTAGGTTACTTTACTTTCTGAACATGTATGGACCAGAGTGTGAGTTGCTTTCATGTGCGTCGTTCCACAGTTCCAGTGCAACCGAACTTAGATCGCCTCCTTCGGCTCCCTAGTCCACATGACAGCGGTCACATTACCATTTTCTTTTTTGCACTGTTTCAGACTTAACTAGTAGTTTAAAAGCCTACTGATTACTGTGATGTGTTGGAAATTCAGAAGCGAAGACCAGGAGACTCGGATGCATCTTCAACAGGATTCTTTATTGAGAATGTGCTGTTTCGTAGCTGCAGTCATCAAGGCCAACTAAGCCAGTGATACATTGTAGTTTAAATAGATTTTAGGGGGCAGTGCTTAGAAATGGAGACAAAGTACCTGGGTGACGACCTTAAAAAAACATGCAAATAAAGGATCCAGGTATAGGAACCTGCCCCAGACTCTAGAGTATAACCAGTCCTAATTCAGTCAGCATAACTATTCAACGAATTGGACAGGGGCTCCAAGAGCCATTAAAGACAAAAGGTGAGAGTTTCATTAATCTGGCTCATTTGACTTGCAATAAAGCAAAGAGGAACTGGCAGAAACATCTTGCTAAAATCATTGCTTAACAGAATCGTTCATCTGATGTCATCATCTTCACCTTAAATGCTAAATGCAATGTACTTCACCTTAGTTTTTCATGTGATGTTGTCAAGACATGGGATCAGCGGATCTTAAAAAGACTTTCATCTTCTGTTCAGGAGACGAGGAGATGGTGTCGATGGATTCCTCACAGGGGATTCAAATAAATACACCTACAGATGAGCTCTCAGAATTGGGCAAGTGCCTTCTCCGAAGTGAGGTAACTAAACATTAATTTGTGGGCTCCATCTGTTGGCTTCTATAGTTGATCTCTGAGATCATAGTCATTTTTTTCTCCCCTCCTTTTCAGGATATTTATATGAACCTCCTGACTATATGTTTTAACTCCCTTTCCTGGAAGGACACTGTAAATTGTCAACGGACTGCTGGTTTGCTCTGCTGGACTTTGCTAAAACAGGTGCTGATTTTTCCTGTCTGTCTCTGTAAGGGATAGTTCACCCAAACGTGAAAATTCTGTCATCATTTAAACACCCTCAAGTTGTTCCAAACCTGCATACATTTATTTCTTCTGAAGACATTTTGAAGAATATGGGTAACCAAGTTTGGTGGCATATATTCTTCAAAATATTTGTGTTCAGCATTCATACAGTTTTGGAACAAGGGTGGGTAAACGATGACAGAATTTTCATTTTTGGGTCAACTATCTCTTTAAAAACATTCATAATTTATCACAATATTTCTATCAGTCTGCAAATGAGGTTAGAATTGATTTCTAAAGATGCCAGCTATTTTATATTTGAATCCTTTGCCTTGTGAAAATACTTTGTGTGTGTATGTGAATGAATTCTTGTGCAGGTGCTTGGTGGTAACCTGCTTCCGGAGGCTGTGACGTGGCTCTACGCCAGTGTACTGAAGGGTCTGCAGATGCATGGGCAACACGAAGGCTGCAACGTTGCACTAACTCAGCTGGCCTTGCTCATCTACGAGGCTCTAGTGCGTCATTTCAGCTCAGCTATCATAGCTTGCATGTTTCTCAGTATGGGAAGCACATGTGTACATATATTAATGCTGCACCACTGTAAAAAGCATACTTTTTGCCAGTGTTACCCAAAGCAGCTAACCTGCTGGAGATCAGTTGCATTCATCCACTGACTCATACAGACTAGGAGTTGAATGACTTCAGATTTTTTTAAGTTGGCATTTATGAGATTAAAGTTGACTAGTCGCTGATGACGTCATTAATGAACAAATAAGCCTCGTGCTGAGACTCGAATGCTGGTTTCCTTGTGCACAGCTATGGCATATCTGACACAGTGCTGCCCACAAGGCTATTGCTCCTACACAACAGTTTATTTTTGATCAGTTCTTTTGTCTTTGGATCGTTATATTTCTCTTAGATTTCTGCTCGTTCTAAATCATATTATAAAGTAGAACAGTAAATACATTACAGTACAATACATTTCTGAGCTGTTGAATGTTTGTGTGTGCGATCTGCATGTAATGTGTGGGCTACTGTCTGTATGTGTGTGCGTTACAATGCAACAGCGCATTAGTTTAGAACGGTGATTAACTTGCGTGTACAATAAGCGGTTTAAAATGTGCATTCACCAATTTTGAGCATCCAGATGGTATAACCAAACATATCTTTAGTAAAACTTGTAATGTAAACAAAAATATACATTTGTATGATGATGCTGTATTGAAGCGTCCATGTAGCACATCTCAATCTCAATGCCCCATTCAAAAACAATAATTTTTTGTGAAGTATCATTCAAGCCTTAACTGTGTACACTCACACCCCCCTTTATCTCTTCATGTGAAAATGATGCTTCAACTATCAGTGTCACTCTCTATAACTATTATCAGTTTAATTCTCATAAAAGTCAGTGATGATCATGCTGATCCACATAGATGGCAGTGCAGCGTCTAACACCACTGTATTATTGGTACTTCAAGTACACAAAGAACAGTGATGTTAACACTGAAGTACTACTGAATGCACCTTTAAATCACCATAGTAGTGACAGAATGCATCGGTGAGAAAATGCAATTAATTTTCTTTCTGATATTTCTCTACAGAGGCCTCGATACGCTGAGCTGCGTCTCATCATGAATCAGATCCCTGATATCCAGGTTGATGCCCTGGAGCAGTTTGATCAGAAGGCCATCCAACCCGCTGTATCAAAGGCAGGAGAGAAGAAAAAGAAAGAGCAGTTTAAACGGCTCATTGCAGGCACTGTTGGGGTATGGATACTTTTAACATTTTTAAAAATACATGCTCAATGTTAGAAAAAATTCATGAAATACACTTGTTTGTTCACAAAGAAAATTTGATTTCAAGATGAATTCAAGACATATATAATCTCTTGCCACTTTCATTATGGCTATTGCAGAAATGCTTAATTATATTCAAACTTAAAATTAAACTAAGCACATAATTAATACCCGAGATTATCATTGTCATTGGAAATACTGTCTGAATGTTCTTCTTCCCGGCCAAAACATCACAGAAATAGAAGAATTGAATCCCCTGTCATGGGAGTGGACGATCTTCCCAAAATTACAATCACGATCTGATTCTCGATCTTCCCAATTATGAGGTGTACTATGGAGAATATCCAGACTGGAACAAGCCTATGGACTTATCTATTTGCACAATTCAAAACACAGTATTGCATTAAATAGTTAAACTAGTGGTCGACCGATAAAGGTTTTTTGATGGCCGATATCTTAAAGAGCAGGGTGGCTGATGGCCGATACAAAAATGAATTTAAAAAGAAATCTTTAAATTAAACACTTACTTTAGATCGACTTCTTGATTCTGGAATCATATTACAGTATTTTTCACAAATAAAGAAATTGTTTGAAAAATATGAATATAAAGGAAGTAAACACTGTAACCAACAGGGCACTCAGTAATCTAAGTTTGTGTGCACTGGGAATTATATATTTTTTCAAATAAAAACAAGGTAACACAAATTTTACATACAGCACAGTGAAAATGATAAGAATATGACATGGCGACTAAATACACTATATTGACAAAGGTTTTGGGATGTCTGCCTTTACATGCACATGAACTTTAATGATATCCCATTCCTGATCCTTAGGATTTAATATAGAGTTGGTCCACCTTTTGCAGCTAGAACAGCTTCAACTCCTCTAGGAAGGCTTTCCACAAGGTTTAGGATTGTGTTTATGGGATTTTTTTTTTCTAATTCATCCCAAAGGTGTTCTATCAGGTTGAGGTGCAGTCCAGTCAAGTTCCTCCAAATCAAACTACATCTATGTCTTTATGGACCTTACTTTGTGCAGTCATGTTAGAACTGGAAGCGGCCATTCCCAGGCTGTTCCCACAAAGTTGGGAGCATGATATTGTCCAAAATGTCTTGGTATGCTGAAGCATTAAGAGTTCCTTTCACTGGAAGTAAGGGGTCAAGCCCAAACCCTGAAAAACAACCCCACACCATAATCCCCCCTCCACCAAATTTACTCTTGGCACAATGCAGTCAGACAAGTACCGTTCTCCTGGCAACTGCCAAACCCAGACTCGTCCATCAAATTGCCAGACGGAGAAGCATGATTCGTCACTCCAGAGAAAACGTCTCCACTGCTCTAGAGTCCAGTGGCGGCATGCTTTACACCACTGTATCCTACGCTTTACATTGCACTTGGTGATCAGAAGTGGTTGAAAGTAGTGAAAAGAGATTGATTTAAACATTGGGTGTAAACGGGAGTGTGTCTCCCTCGTCTACTTGTGATCCATTTGACCAAAATGCTGCTTAATACCAGATGTAAACAGGGCCAATGTGATCCAAAACAACATGAGGGTGGGAGTGGGCTGCTTTTACTTGGGCCTTTATGCAACCACCCATAACACCCTAGCAACAGTACAGCAATAAGCTAAAAACCCATAAAGTGCAACATTCCAGGTTCCAAAAGTAAAAACTCCATTCCTTTTCTCTGTCGGGAAATTGATTAACAATAACTTTAAAGACCGATCTGTTGTGAGCTCCAAAGGTTCTTAATCAATGGTTTTTGAATCCATTCAGTTTGCATTATTTCCACTAGTAATTGTGTTTTACAGTGGAATTCATTGTGAAAAACTACATTACCCATGATGCTGTACTCAAAATTCCACCAATCAGAGTTGCAGAGAGCAAATCATGCCAAAAGAGCTCTGCGGAAAACGCCCCACTCCCATGAAGCACCACCAATCACATAATGAAGTCGATCTCCCTACGCTCTCAAAATACTTCAATACTTTTTTTTTTAAATCCCAATGGGAAAAATGAAAGGATCGCCTAATCATCCACTTGAACCCTGATGATATTAACCTGAATCGCTCAGCTCTAATCATTCATACAGTTCAACTCGCTACTAAAATAAATACAAAATATGAACAAATATGAACTTTTTTTTATATTACAAAATTGGTCTTAAATTTGCATAGAAATGTTCCTGGTCTGCTACAATGATAATAATATCTTAATTTAATCAAATGAAATTGCATATAATAAATCATTGTCAATCAAATGTCAACATTTTAATCAATTGGTCCATTTGTGTGTGTGCTGATAGAAACCCCTAGGACAGCAGTTCAAGAAGGAAGTACACATCCGAAACCTTCCATCTCTGTTTAAGAAGCCAAAGCCTACGAAAGATATGCTGGAGAACACTGATTCTGCAGGTCTGATCGCTCTATTCTCTCCTGACCATGACCATTGCTGAGGGAACCACAGCTTTACAACACCCTCACTTCATTGAGCCTCTTGAGTGTTGAGTGTACAGCATCCATTCTGAAAGGCCTTTTTAAGGCAATGCTGGTTTAATGAAATGAGGAAAGACAACAAGAACATTTGTTTCATTTAATTTGGGTGTACATTGTTTCTTTTGTATGGATCTATGTAATGGATCTGTATAATTGTTATTTAAAGAAAATTCAAATCTTGCTTTCGGAGCACCTCATAAAAAAAAGTCTTGTTAATTATACAGTACCATATCTGTTCCGGGGATCTTATGTGCAAAACCAGCATCCAGCACTACATTCCAATAGGAGACAATGAGCTATTTTTAAAATAAATTACAAAATCAACACTAATTGGCATTTGACATGTCTGTGTACAGATTATGTAAAAAGTGTTGTGATTTATACTCTGCAGTTTTTAATAAATGTATACCTGGACAGTTTTCAGTGATTGTATAGACTCTTTCCTCAGTAGTTAAATATTCTATGCAGACTTCACATTTCACAATTGTGACACACTTGTTTATGAACATGTCGGGTGCATCTGAGCATTTAGTCTGCACAGCATAATAGATGGATAAAGACATTTTCCCATAGACATTTTCATGTTCACATAGAAAAAAAGTTAAACAAGTTCACATGTAAAAAGTTAAACAATTAAATTGTTTTCCAAAGGCATTTTAACTTGATATGGGCAATTTATTCTAACCTTATTATTTTGTCATTATTCTTAAATTAAATTAATAAATGTAGTTTATTGATAATAGACTGTAAGGATGACCCATTGGCCAAACGACAGAATCCAATGGCATGGGTGAAAGTGCACTTGCGTTTACTCGCGCTTCTGTTAAGTGCACTTAATTTATTAGTTTAGTTTAGATTTTATTTTATCTATGTGCTTAACCCTTATGTGTCCTTAGAGAAATTGAAATTCTGTTTTCGATCAGATGGTGCCATTTCTCAGGTTTGGCCTATGGAGAAAAATTATTCTCTTTTTTTTCTGCTTTTGCTGCATTAGAGAGCACTGCAGGCTAGCTGAATACATGATGCATCTCTAATTGTGTAGGTGTAGGGAGAAATGTAGTTTTATTTTAAATCTGACACTGCAGAGAAAAATAATACATCAAAACTGATATTGTTGTTAGTCATTGACATATCTGAGACTGTAAGAATACCCCCAAATCTGCTTAGTATATGTCAAACAACTAATTTTCTTTTTTTATTATAAAAAAACAACAGTGGCTATATGGAAACAAAAAATATTTTTGGTAGTTTTCATCAGGACCGATGTTGCTTAAAAGCAACTTAATTAAAAGTGGAAAAAAAATATTAATATAAAATATTTTCATGACAGTTTTTTTTTTTTTTTTTTTTTGCTTGCTTTCCCATTAAACCGAAAGTTCTGAAATAGCCCAGTACCAAACCAAATGGTTTTAAGACCATAAGGTTTTAAGTTATTTATATATTTTGCTGTAGTGTGTACAAAAGCTGTTTTAAACGCAAAGGATGGTAACACCAAATATTGATTTGATTTAGTTAATAGAAGTTAATTGATAAATAAAATCTATTTCTGGTCTTATTTTTTGAAAGCATCCTCACATGTATTTTTACACAAGTGCCTTGAACTTTTCACAGTACTGTAGCTTTGAAGGCAGGTTTCTTCAGGATTCAGTCTGTTCAATTCAGCAAAATATGAATGGGAATATACTTCAGAGATATTTTACTCATACGAGTTAGGGGTGCCAACATGCATTGGAGAAAACATTTATTTCATAATATGAGTTGCATGTATGTAAAAGTTTGTTTTGAGAAGATGAAAATTATGTGTGGTTTGTGAAAAAAAAAAAGAATGTCAGTAACCAGACAGTTTCTGGTCTCATTGACTTCCATAGTAGAAAAAAATATATACTATGGAAGTCAATGAGACCAGAAACTGTCTGGTTACTGACATTCTTCTAAATATCTTCCTTTCTGTTCAGCAGAAGAAATAAATTCATACAGGTTTGAAACAACATGAGGGTGAGTATATGATGACAGAATTTTCATTTTAAAGTGGAGTATCCCTTTAATAATAATACACCTGTTAATTGTTTGTTCATGTTATGTCACAATCAGTGCATTAACTAATGTTAACAAATAAAACTTTTGATTTTAATAATGTTTTAGTAAATGACCGTATCTCGGGAAGGTAACTGATTTTAGGCTCCAGACTCCCGGGGTAGGGGGGTGCCCTAGTGGCCCCCCCATGCCGTGAGTCTGGAGCCTAAAATCAGTTCCTCTTGCTCTCATAAAGTGGTTTTATTTGGTTTTTATTATGCAGTACATCTCACAGGAGACACAATATAACACATTGATGTACATTACAGCTATTAATTAGGCATCATTAGCCTTGAAAATAATTGTCCACAGAGAGCCTACAGGGGCTGTGTCGAGCAGGTTACAGCTGGGATGCTGTATCCCACCTGTAACCTATTCGTCATAGGCTGTTGGTGACCATTTAGGCCAATTTACCACAAAAATAGGCCAAAGAGACATGAACACCGTCCCAGGGCCCAGTGACAATACACATACATAATTTTTGGGACAATCTGTCCACTGTGAAAATTAATGATATTAGCTGCACGTGTACATGGCCCTCCTTCCACCCCCAGGGGCCCAAGGGGCTTCAAACTTCACATGCTGGTCATCTAGAGGCTCCACAACAGCAAATCAGCAGGACGAGTGTCTAGAACACAGGGAAACAAAAATTGTGTGCTTTGTTAAAATTTCTGAAATTAAATGAATGAATGAACTCTGAAATGAATTGTGAGCTTTTAATTAAAAAAGTTCTGAAAGACATTCAAAGGAGAATGGTTTTCTGCAAAAAAAACAAACAAAACATAGATCCGATCTAGGACTCCGAGGTCCAGGACTACCACAATATAAAATTTGGAGTCCCTGCGACCTTTTGACTCCTGCTTTCCAGACGTCCCACCTGTAACCTACTCGACAAAGGGTGTTGGTGTCCAATTAGGCCAATTAAGCACGAAAATAGGTCAAAGAGACACGGAACTCTGAACACCGTCTCAGGGTCCTGTGATGGGATGCATACGTCCATTTCGGGACAATCGGACCATTCTGTCCACCGATAAAAATAAATGGTACAACCCCAATTGCAAAAAAGTTGGGACAGTATGGACAATGCAAAAAAACAAACTAATTTGAAAATTAAATTCACCCTGTACTATATTGAAAACACATTATTAATGTTTATTGTTTGATGATTTACTTTGTGAATTTAATTTATTTTTGAAAATATACACTCATTTCAAATCTGATGACTGCAACACGTTCCAAAAAAAAAGTTGGGACAGTCGACAAAACACAATGTAATGCAATATGCCTACAATGATAACTGAGAGATGGACAAATTAGCATTCCTCAAAAGCTTGTTGTATCATATTTGATACATAATATTTACAAAATTGATTGAAACCTTTAAATCTACTGGGGAGCATCCTTCAGAGGACCTGACAACCATCACCCCATAGTTTCACCAAAAAATCCTGTGGAAAACACTGCAATAAAACATTTTTATTTATTTATTTTAATTTGGTGTTACATTTTTATCAGTGTGTTATTATTATCAGTGTTCTCCTTTTAGAAATTAGAGCCCAATGGCCAGAAAAGTAATAAAAATGTTAGATTCTCCCTGAAAAACTACACAAGAAATGCCGCAAATATTGCCGCAATTTTTGAGAAAAGCTGCAAAAATCAGAAAAAAGTCCTGCAAAATCCTGGAGGGACTGCTTGACTATATAGCCTTGCACACCCTTAGGGCCCTATCTTGCACCCAGCGCAATTGACTTTGTACACCAACACATGTATCATTCCTATTTTGCACCCGACACACAGCGGACTTTTCCTTCCACAGACGCACGTTATTAAATTAGGGAATGAACTTGCGCTCCCGGGGGCGGTTCAGTGAAAACAGGAGGCGTGTTCTGGCGCAAACGTTCCCTGGTGCTATTTTGCAGTTCCAGAAAACAATTCCGCCACAGACCAGGAAAAACCTAGTCTAAAGTCAGTGGCGCGTTTTAAGGGCGCATACTTGACCATAATGTAGCGTGTGCACAACGCGCATATATTTTGCTTCTCTCATCTACACAGATGCAGCAGTTCACATTTTTGCAAACCATACATAATTATTATACATAATTAAGGAAAAATATTCCACACGAGGGAAATCATTGTGGTGTCCATGAAGATGTGAAAAAAATAGGCATAAATCTAGCTTACACATTTACCCAAATTATTATACGCCTGTTTAACCGAAGCTTATTTGGGTGTGTTTCTCCATCCCCATACAATGTCACTTCTCTGTGTTTTACGGCCCTGACAAGAACGTCGGTCTCCTCGGCTGTGAACCGCTCCTGGCATGTGCCTGGCAAATCTGCCGTTATAATAGCCATCCACCATGGAACAAGCGTGCCTGCTCTTAAAGGGAATGTGAGATGACACTCTGATTGGTTTATTTCACGTTAAGCCCAAACCACACCTATGAATAATGAAGCTACTTCAGACCAACCCATTTTAGATTTGCGTCGGGTGCATCCGCCCACAAAGTTACTTGCGTTTTGCGTTTGATGCTTGTGTTAAAATAGATCGTTAAAATAGGGCCCCCAGTATGCAAGGGGAAAGGGAAAAACGTACAATGGACAATAGTTAAATCACGAAACGGGTGTCCATTTGGTGCTAGTGATGACACACACAAGCTATGCGTACAATGACAATGAATGAATGGGAAAATTTCCACTAACTGCCTAGATTCCCTTACCCTTTAGTTAGGGAAGTGCCTTACTCAAGGGTGTCCGAACATCCTAAATGACACGCGGCAGACAACAGTTCGTGGACGCTGCGCCAACCCCAGACATTTATTTAGGGCAAGGGGATGCCCCAGGGCTCATCAGGGGACTCCTCATCCAGGTACTCCCCCAACCCACGCATAAAATGCCCGTGTTCCTAGATCCCCCAGAGGGCCCTGCAAAGAGGGTCCAAAGGGACCCTTGTGGATTTCTATTTTCAAATGGGTTACAGTAGTCCACTACGAGCCTATTTGTCACCTTCCAGCCAATCTCATGGGTACACCACCCCTGAACACAGCTTCTATTGTCCGATTCCCTGGAAGCGTCTGGGGCCATCCACAAAGCTACAATACATGTCAGAGGCTCTTCAGATAAGTCACAGTTGGTGAAGTCCTGGCTGTAACTTATTTGACAGGGCCCCTGTAGGCTATCTGTGGACAATCAATTTATGAGTTATATTTCACAACTGCAGTGCTTTTGTTAGGTAAAACCTACAGTACATCTCACAGGAGACACAATATAACACACTGAAGGACTTCTCACCACCCGGAGGGCTGAGTTGCTGGGACCTTCCCTTCTGGAGGGGGGTCTGGAGCCCCAACTCCTGTGGATGTTTGACAGGGCGTAACTCGGGAACCAAGCCAACTTAAAGGGGTGGTATAATGCCCCTTTTCACAAGATGTAAAATAAGTCTCTGATGTCCCCAGAGTGTGTATTTGAAGTTTTAGTTTAAAATACCCAACAGATAATTTTTTACAGCATGTTAAAATTGTCTCTTTTTGAGGGTAAGCAAAAACCTGTCGTTTTGTGTGTCCCTTTAAATGCAAATGAGCTGTTGCTCCCGGCACAGAGGGCAGAGGTTCAAGAACTTGAGTGTGTTAGCAGCTCTGATTACCTCACGCAGACAAGCACTAAAAAAAAGAGTCGGACAATGATGGAGAGACTCAAGAAGTGACTACATATAGAATGCAACAGGATGTTTCTGAATGGTTAGTTGATGAATTTATGTTGCTGATGTGGAGTTAATATCTTCAAGTCTTTGATTAGCATATTCTGTCATCGCTCGTGAGGGAACTGTTGTAAGATGCCTACAGAGTGACATGCTATTGCATTTCTGTTATGTACTGTATTGCATGTGAAAAGACGGATGTGACAGCTTAAGCGGACTCACAAATGTGCTGTATGTCAACAACTCTTCCTCTTCTCAACATGGACTGCGTGTTCCCGGGGGCAGGATTTATGTAAATTTTAGGGTTTGTGATGTCACTAACCCGGGAGGAATCTTGTGGAGTCCCTACCAGCCGTTTGTTGTAGTCCTTAAAAAACGTTTTCTTTAAAAGAAACCACGTTTCTTTAAAACTTTGAGCGTTGTAACTTTGCAGATGTTGTTTATGCTCAAACAGCAACATTACACTAACTAAACACTAACTAAAGTGTGCGACGCAGCGA
Source organism: Vimba vimba (assembly GCA_022828995.1). Lineage (NCBI taxonomy): Eukaryota > Metazoa > Chordata > Actinopteri > Cypriniformes > Leuciscidae > Vimba > Vimba vimba. The sequence goes on along the minus strand of CM040834.1, from coordinate 4,294,610 downwards.
CGCGCAGCGACGCTGAAGGAGATTTCATTACAAAGATGGATACCGCCGTGGAACATCTCTCGTTCGAATCTATTATCGCGTCTGTTTTGAGTGATTTAAACTTACCGTTTTCGTTAAAACCGGAGCAAAGAACAACAGATGTTTCTCCGTTGCTCTGCATACGTCATCTCATTCATCGATCTGATTGGTTTTAAGACTATCCAATTGCGCCCAGAGGAATTTGAGCTACGTCGTTTGGTGACGCCCCTTTGGAAATTATTTGTCTACATAGCTTCCCCAGACCCTACACTCAGTTTCAACTGAGAAGGGTTTGGTTTTAACCAGGCTAATGTGGACTTAAAGTTTAAGCTTAACAGAAGAATCTATTTGTATGATGTTTTTGTTTTTTATTCGGTAAAACTATAGGGCTGAGTATTGATATTGATATCATGATTTGATTAGTTACTGATTCATTTGAAAACATTTCAAGTACATGCAAACTGAAAAGAGGAAAATATCTTAATGCTGTAACCCAGGGGTCGGCAACAGGTGGCCTGCCAGCAATAATATCTGGCCCGCGCCCGCAGCCAGATTATTTTGATTGTGGCTGGTTCTGAAATAGATCTGTCATGACAGCAACAGTTACTCACAATCACTTTAATGATTTTGCCTTCAAAATAAAAGTATGAGAATGTTTTTGCAGCAATGTTTTATTTTTAAATTAATTGAGCTTTTAATTCAAAAAGTTCTGAAAGACATTCAAGAGTCTGTGGATCGCTTCGTTGCATATAAGATCAACACACCAGCGTTGCATTCACAAAACTAGGTAGGATGAATGCATAGTTGTCTTTAATCTTCTTTGTATGCCCTATTTTCAATGTCAACTTGTCTTTAGACTCTTTAATAGTGCCATTTTCTCTCACCAGCTGTACCAGCATAAACTGCATCACTCTGCACACGACATAATAGTGTAACTTACCTCCAGCAAGCAAAAAAAAAAAAAAAAATGCAGTTTAGTATGTGAGGATGCCAAGGAATAATTCTGAGTGTAAAAGTAGGGTACGTCAAATAATTATTACAATAAGTTAGGCTCCATTGTGTAACAAGGAAATTAAAATGATACACATTTATTATTCACAATATGGAAAGAGGAAATAAAACATGACTCAAACATGCCATTAATGGGCTTATTCAAGTCCTCTTTTTATTTTTAAACATTCCGCATCTCCCACATGTGCGTTTTAGCAAGGCGTTCTGTGTTGCAAGTTGGTGAATGAAGATACTTGCCAGGTTACGTGTCACTACTGTAAAACCCAGACACCGCCACACAAATGTGGCTTTTTGTTAATGACTGTCCTACTTAAGGATTTAACACAAGAGTAACAGCTCACTACCAGTTACAAAAGACACTGTAACAGTCTGTCACAGGCAATTCTAGTTGCATTTTTCATCAATTAATTTCTTAAATTATCCTTTATTTTATCCTTCTTAAAAAAAATTTGGCCCGGTGCCAAACTTACTTGCCGACCCCTGCTGTAACCTATAGGGACTCTCACTAGGTACATTATTGTAAAAATAATAATCTAGGTATTATTATTATTGAAGAAACTTGAGGATTATCCTCAGTCTTAATGCAAACGTTACAACTTTAGGTGCAACAATAACTCTAAATAAAAGAGAATGTATGATAATTTGTTTCCCCGGACCAGGTCCAAATATTCTTGTGCAATCTGATTAAAATACCTGTCAAAAATACTAGCAATACATGGCAAAAATAAAATCTGACTGATCCTGTAAATCTGTGAAGTCTGCTATTGGTCACAGGAAAGACAACCTGTGTTTGTAGGAACTCTTTAGAGATCATAATGCAACCTTTGATTTGTAAGGGGAAACACATTTTAATTCTGTTTTATTATTAGTTTTTATTATTATTTAATTAATTGTATTATTTATTATTATAATTAGTTATGGTCATATAGAATAACCAAATATTGAACACATTGCTGAAGTTATAAATTAAATCAAGTTATGTAGGGGGCACAAAAGCTAAAACCTAGACCAAGAAAATTGTGACCAAAACATGTATCTGATCAGTTTGGACATTCGCAATGTAGTTAGATATTCGATGATGTGGATAAATTGATCCATTATGAACCGTTTAACTTCTCCAAATTACCCAAAATGGCTCTGAGTTAGTTTAAGATTTAATGCCATGTCAACAGCTGAGGCTATTCATGGCAAGAGCTGGTTATACATTCAAATTTAATTTTTTATTTTATACAGTTAATTTTAAACAACTACACTATAAACCCTAATAAGTTAAGTAATGGGGAAATTGACAACTCAATTTAATTGAGTTGACCTAATGTGGTCTTATGATAACTTGATTTCTTTATTAATAACAACATTGGGGTTTACAGTGCACTTCGTTTAAAACAATAGATTAAAATTATATAAAAATATTTAGTTAATGGTAAAAAATATTACAATTCTAAAACCTTTTCTGGTTAGACCATATTACACAGGTCCTTGAATAGAGCTTACTAAGTAAAACCATTGCCTGCTTGCATTAAAAAACATGCAGAACACACATAAAGCTGAATCTTCGTTTTCAAAAGAAATGTATGGGGATGTCCTAAACGACATAGATGTTGTAATTTGTTGTTAGTGCAAGGGTCCCATTCTTCTTGCCACTTATTTAATATGTAAGAATTCAGAGAAGGGCTGAGAGAAGGATTTGACAATCTGTACGCAAATTAATAACTTACTTTGCAGCAATATCGATCTGCTCATTTCCTAATAGATCAATGTGACCCGAAAAAGATGTTACTAAAATTGACTCAGTCTACTAAAGTACTATGGAGTGTTTGGTTTTGTACTCTTTCATTGTTTGAAGATAGAATGTTGGGATAAGATGGTGTGTGTATGTGGTAACACTGGGAAAATTGGCTGTATTTTCATTCCAGCTTAGGATGCTGATGGTAGTAATATCTTTGTACTATTGGCTGAAAATTCTGAAACATGAAAATTGATGTTAAACTTATGTTACATGAGAGATATCAGGTGGCATTAAATCACAATTTATCAGTGACTTTTAATTAGATTCGGTAAAGAGAAGGGTGAAAAGCTGTCTCGCGATATCGCCATGACGGAGTGAGGGTGAATTAGCATAGAATATGCCACCGCTACATTCACATTACATCACGGTGCCCACCGCGTCACCGCCTTGACTGTCGTTTCGCTGTTTTTTTTTTTTTTAAATAAAAATGTAAACTATCGTAAACGTCTGCTCTGCTTATCCAGCATGAGTTGCCGTCGCACAGTGCAGCAGGAATCACAGTTCACTGCGTCATCGTGTGACGATGGCGGAGGATTCGTTGCGCAACAGAGCCTAAGTGTCTGATAAATGTTGTATCTTATAGAATGCGCGCTCAGCACCGCGGCTCCCTATACACGGAGTACGTGCGATCGCGAATCCTAAAGTGAAAGTAAAACGAGAGCTCCCTGATTTTTAATTTTATGTTCAATTTGTGGAAGAGTTCAATTAGGAGGTCACACACAGCCTCAATCAGAAGTTCATAATTCATATACAGTAAGGTCTGAAGAGACTTATGTGAAATTATACAGGAGAGTAGCCAGTCAGTTGAGTTTGTGGCAAAACCTTTTACAGTGCTTGTATATTGTTGTCTTTCAATGCTTTGATAGTTCATACTCAAAGTAGAACTGAAATGACACTCATTACAATATTATTAGTTAAAACATTTCAAAATGCACCTGCAGACTATTTTTACAGTTCATGAATTTTGTCATTGGGTATTTCTATAAAATATTGTGTAAAAATCTGTCTCGTCTCATTCTCGTGAACAAAATCTTGTGTCTTGTCTCGTGAGATAAGTGTCTCGTCACACCCCTAGTAAAGAGCATGTAAAACATGCAAGCATGTAAAATTAATTTGAAGAATTAAGGATGATGATCATGTGAGAGAAATGATCAGAGGGGGGGAATGTTATGACTTTTTTTAATTAATCATAACTAACATGTATTTTTCTTGCAGGATTTACATTTATATGCTAGTGAAAATTTCCCCAACACTTGGGCCAAAGTGTGTCGGAATCATGATCGCATATATAAAAAGGGAAAATAAAACTAGACATTTGTCTAAGTATATAAACTCAGGACTTTGAATAACAAGATGAAGTAATCAAGTAATCTAGATTTGCGTTTATCTAGTAAAGGGTTTGCTGAATTATACATATAAAGAACCAATCAGAAAAATCATGGAATGAATCATGTCACCTTTGCCATGCTCCTATTCTATAAAAACTGTTGTATTGTTTTTGCTGGTGGGATTCTCTCTGAAATTGGTCTTAGATCCTCCCGGCCGTGATTAAAACCTATTCGAAGGTATTGTCTGGAGTCTGTCTGGATACTGCTGCGCAGCAGGTTAGTGGAACACAAGAGACCTTATTCCCAAGTGATAGTATTCATAGGGGGCGAGATGTCATCTGTCTCAACGTGATGCTTTAGGCATCTGGTGTTACCGATGTGGTCAGTAATTTTTAGGCATCTTATGTGGTCAGAATATTAGTATTTCTAGTCTTAGGCATTTGGTTTTTCAATGCGGTCAGATTAGCTATTCTTAGATGTCAGGGGTTATCAACACGGTCAGAGTGGGAGTCACCCAAGGATAATATTGCAGGTGTTGGGGACACCTGGTTTAAATTAAGTAAGGTGCGTAGGAGAATTTCTAACACAATATATAGGCTTGTCACTGTAATAAAATAATTTACCCAGACTTTACATTTCACAACTGAGGAAAGAGTTAATTAAATCACTGAAAACTGTCCAGGTATACATTTATTAAAAACTAAAGAGTATAAATGAACACTTTTTACATAATCTGGTATGGTACTGTATAATTAACAAAACTTCTTAATCTTTTTCAAAAAATGTTTTTTAATGAGGTACCCTGACAGAAAGATTTTAATATTCTTTAAACAATTATACAGATCCAGTACATAAATCCATAAAAAAAAAGAGAAACAATAAACACCCAAATTACATTCTTGTTGTCTTTCCCCAATTTCAATAAACCAGCACTGCCTTAAAAAGGCCTTTCAGACTGGATACTGTACTACACTCAAGAGGCTCAATGAAGTGAGGGTGCTGTAAAGCTGTGGTTCCCTCAGCAATGGTCATGGTCAGGAGAGAATAGAGCGATCAGACCTGCAGAATCAGTGTTCTCCAGCATATCTTTCGTAGGCTTTGACTTCTTAAACAGAGATGGAAGGTTTCGGATGTGTACTTCCTTCTTGAACTGCTGTCCTAGGGGTTTCTATCAGCACACACACAAATGGACCAATTGATTAAAGGTTTTCAATCAAATGTCAACATTTTAATAAAATGAAATTGCATAATAAATCAAAGATATTACATCATTTTAGCAGACCAGGACATTTTTTAATGCAAATTTAAGACCAATTTTGTATTAAAAAAAATAAAGCTTTCATATTTTGTTTTCATGTTTTCAAATTTCTAAGTTCAACTGTGTGAATGATTAGGGCTGAGCGATACAGGTTAACATCACATCAGGGTCCAAGCACCAATGGTCCATGTGGATGATTAGGTGATCCTTATTTTTTTAACATCTAATATCGCCCTCTTAGACATCATGTCATCAGGGAACCTAAAACCAAGATGTTCCCTGTTCACTCAACGCTGCATCAGGAGTCACACATCCAATTTATAAAACCTGATAAAAGTGTTAGAATTTTCAGTACAGCATCACGGGTAATGTAGTTTTTCAGAATAAATTCCACTGTAAAACACGATTATTAGAGGGAATAATGTAAACTGAATGGATTCAAAAAGCATAAACCATTGATTAAGAACCTTTGGATCCAAGAACCAACAGATCTGTCTTTAAAGTTTTGTAAGATATTGTTAACAATCAATTTCCCTATGGAGCAACCTGAATGTTGCACTCTGGGTTTTTAGCTTATTGCTGCATTGTTGCTAGGATGTTTTGGGTGATTTCTAGGACGTTGCTCTACAATTCCTGAGAGTTCTTACGTATTTTTAACAAATTGCTATGCAGTTACTACTGTAAGGTGTTCTGGGAGGTTGTTGCATAAAGGCCCAAGTAAAAACAGCCCACTCCAACTTTCATATTGTTTTGGATCACATTGGCCCTGCTTACACTTGGTATTTAGATGCGTTTGTTCGGACAGATCACAAGTGGTCGACACAATTTATGTATGTATGTTTAATAATGTTAAACGTGGCCATACCCCAACAATGCCTGCAATGAGCCGTTTAAACTGCTCCTTCTTTTTCTTCTCTCCTGCCTTTGATACAGCGGGTTGGATGGCCATCTGATCAAACTGCTCCAGGGCATCAACTTGGATACCAGGGATCTGATTCATGATGAGACGCAGCTCAGCGTATCGAGGCCTCTGTAGAGAAATATCAGAAAGAAAATTAATTACATTTTTTCACCGATGCATTCAGTCACTACAATGATTTAAAGGTGCATTCAGTAGTACTTCAGTGTTAACATCACTGTTCTTTGTGTACTTGAAGTACCAATAATGCAGTGGTGTTAGACGCTGCACTGCCATCTACGTGGATCAGCATGATTGTCACTGACTTTTATGAGAATTAAACTGATAATAGTTATAGAGAGTGACACTGAGAGTTGAAGCATCATTTCAACAATGAGAAATAAAGGGAGGTGTGAGTGTAGACAATTAAGACCTGGATGAGACTTCACAAAAACACAATTTACTTCTTAAAGGCCCTTTCACACCGGATGCGTAACGAAAAAGCGAATAGTTCGTGTGCGAATAGTTTGCGTCAAAACCCATCACATGAGCCGCGTAAACACGGTCTCTATCTCTATCTTTGACGATTAGCTTTCTATCCCATATGTAGTTTAGCCTGCTAGCCTACACAGCACAGGACTATATAACAACTAAAACTATCACACAACATACTCACAGTCGTGATAACTGAGTTGGTTGGCAATGTTACGCCACACAATCATTGTCCTTGTAGTATGCGTTTGGCTGAAGCCTTTTCTGTCGCCTCAAAAGGAAAAAAAAAATCGACATCGAAACGAAAAAAATAAACGTTGTTTTTTCGCCGCAGCACATTCGCGTTCGGTGTGAAAGCACTCATTACACAAACAGCTGATCAAAAAATAAAACCATCGCGCGAATTATTCGTGCGTCAATATCGCGTTCAGTGTGAAAGGGCCTTAAGCTGTATTTTTAAATTAGCACCAAACTACTGAATGCAACTTTACTGATGGAAGTTGTTACCGGATACTACTTGCAGCCAAGACCTATAATTTACTAGTTTATTGTTCACCGACTACTATCAGTATGCCACTGTACTAAAAGTAACATTGGCAAAAAAGTATACTTTTTACAGTGGTGCAGCATTAATACATGTACACATGTGCTTCCCATACTGAGAAACATGCAAGCTATGATAGCTGAGCTGAAATGACGTACTAGAGCCTCGTAGATGAGCAAGGCCAGCTGAGTTAGTGCAGCATTGCAGCCTTCGTGTTGCCCATGCATTTGTAGACCCTTCAGTACACTGGCGTAGAGCCACGTCACAGCCTCCGGACGCAGGTTACCACCAAGCACCTGCACAAGAATTCATTCACATACACACACATAGTATTTTCACAAGGCAAAGGATTCAAATATAAAATAGCTGGCATCTTTAGAATTCAATTCTAACCTCATTTGCAGACTGACAGAACTATTGTGACGAATCCTGAATGTTTGAATATATAATTAAAAGGATAGTTCACCAAAAAATGAAAATTCTGTCATCATTTAGTCACCCTCGAGTTGTTCCAAAACTGTATGAATGCTGAACACAAAAGAATATATTTTGAAGAAAATGTGTAACCAAACAGGTCCAGGTCCCTACTGACTTCCAAAGTATTTTTTTTTCTCCATTCTATGGAAATCAATAGGGCCATGGGCCTGTTTGGCTACCATATTCTTCAAAATATCAAAAATATCTATCTATAGCAGAAGAAATAAATTTATACAGGTTTGGAACAACTTGAGGGTGAGTAAATGATGACAGAATTTTCACTTTTGGGTGAACTATCCCTTACAGAGACCGACAGGAAAAATCAGCACCTGTTTTAGCAAAGTCCAGCAGAGCAAACCAGCAGTCTGTTGACAGTTTACAGTCTCTTTCCAGGAAAGGGAGTTAAAACATATAGTCAGGAGGTTCATATAAATATCCTGAAAAGGAGGGGAGAAATAAAAATACTCTGATCACAGAGCTCAGCTATAGAAGCCAACTGATGGAACCTCAAAAAACTAAATTTGTTTAGTTACCTCACTTCGGAGAAGGTGCTTGCCCAATTCTGAGAGCTCATGAATCCCCTTTGAGGAATTCATCCACACCATCCCCTTGCCTCCTGAACAGAAGATGTAAAAAGGGAAAAAGAAGAAGAAGTGCATCACAGTAATCTTAAGTCACAGTAAAGCTTTCAAACTACCAGATAAGTCTGAAACAGTGCATGCTTCATATGAAAAAAATGGTAATGTGACCGCTGTCATGTGGACTAGGGAGCCGAAGGAGGCGATCTAAGTTTGGTTCGGTTGCACATGAAAGCAACTCACACTCTGGTCCATACGTGTTCAGAAAGTAAAGTAACTAACTTGCGCATGTGTTTTAGCCGATGATGACATTATTAGTTCCAAAACACATATACAAATGTGAGTGTGCAGTAATCAGAGTTGCAAATCAAATGTTCGCAATCAGATGTCTCCCAAAGGCAGCAGAAGCCACCTTTAACGTGATGCACAGTGTTGTTCACTCTGTAGCACATTATAGTACCAAATTAATTAAAAACACAAAGACATGGAGAACTGCATTGTGATCTCCATCACTTAAACTGTGCATATTTGTGATGGCACAAGATTAGCATAAATGGACTGGTTTTTGATAGACTCTAAAATCTAAATCTAAATCTAAAACTAGCTCAACATTATGGGAACTAGTGAACACAAGGTGCCTCTTATTAGCAAAGTCTCCACAGGCATAAAATTGAGGCAGGCAGGGGTTTCCAGATGTGCTGTCCAAGCTCAGTAACACTTTAGTTTTGGGTCCAATTTTCATTATTAACTAGTTGCTTATTATCATTGCATAATATTACTAGGATATTGGCTGTTTATTAGTACTCATAAAGTACATATTAATGCCTTATTCTGCACGATCTTATTCTACATCCCTTAATCCTAACCCAATACTTAAACTTAAGAACTATCTTATAACTATTAATAAGCAACAGTCATAGTCCCTTCATAATCGGAAAATGTCTAGCAGAACAATCAGATCAGATCTGGCATAAATTGATCCATTATGCTAGACCATGATTTCTAGAACAAGGTCAGACTTTAATTTCATTGGTGAATTTCCACCACAAGATACAGGGAGAATGTGATTATTAACTCACCATCTGCGTCCTCTTTGTTTGCAGATAACTTTGGACATTTTATTGTAATGCAAGTCACACCTGAAAACACATTTACAAAGTTTTTCTTCTTCTTTTGTATATGTAAAAAGTGAAGAAAACTTGAATGCTTCACATGCATAAGAGAAACTCACTTAGAAGGTAAATGACCTCTCGCGTGACCAACCGCAACAGCTGCTCCTCCACCATTTCTGGAGTCACATGGTTCTCCTCATAGGCCTCATCCTCCTCCTGAGCACTAAAACATGAATAACACCATTATTAATAATAATATCGACTTGAGAACATACAGACATTCTATTTAAACATACATTAGTATGTTGCCATTCTCACGCCAATATCTAGTTCTGGCATGAAACTCTATATGGTGCAGTTATCTACATAGCGCATCTGATTGGTTGCTGTTGCATCAGCGACTAATGAGCTGCGGCTCAAAATTCAGTATGCAGCGCGCTTTCAGAACGCATCTGGATTGAACATCTAAAATAAGTAATTTACATTTTATTCAACATCTCTATGCATATAGAGTGGTCCGGTTATTAATTCCCACATGGAGCAATCTTTTAATCTTTTAATCTTTTAACTAGCTTTATGTTAGAAATGTTTTAAATAGCGTCATGTCAAAAGTGCTTGAGTGAATCACTGAAGGATATAGCAGGAGTGTTTACTGCATGCAACAGCAGTGGTCATTGTATGTTATTATGTTTTATACGCTGTTAGCGTGGAAAGGAAAGCAGTTATAAGCATTTACGGTGTTCAATATCATAAATATGGTTAAATATCACCATATTTAGTGGTATAACTCTAATGACGCATCATTTTATTTGCTTTCATTAGCTCTGCTAAATGTGTGAGGTTGATTCAGATGCTCATTTTGCCTGAGTCACGCTAAAAGAAAAATCAATACAGTTAAACTAGCGTCATGTTTACAGTCTTGTGGAGTGATTTATTAAGCATAAGCTTGAGCGTTATGCAGTTGTGTCTGTGCAAAAGAAAATGGTCTATTGTTTGTATCTCTGTGAGTATATGCTGTCTAAACTATGTATGAGAAGGTTAAAGTAAAATAGCATTCACATTCAATGGGATTACATGTAAAAAAAAAAAAACATTTTTTTATTTTAAGGGTAATGTTTTCATTAGCTATGTTTAAGGTGGATGATGATGCAATTTTCTTCTAGAAACAAACTTTGTTGTATTATTTTCATGTTATCACTGTGAAGCTGCTTTGATACAATCTGTATTGTAAAAAGCGCTTAATAAATAAAGTTGACTTGACTAAGTTAATAACTAATGATCTTTGCAACGGAAGTGAATCAATTAAAACTAACTTTAGCTGGACAATAACTTTATTCTAGAGCTGCTGTACAGCCAAAACAATCTCTGTTACTTTAATTTCCTATTATCAATGTAAAGCTGCTTTGAAACAATCTATATTGTTAAAAGAGCTATATAAACGGGTGACTTGACTCACAGCAATGTCTGTGAATGTATTCGCAGTAGCAAGCAGGGCTGTCAAAAAATAATTAGAATTTAGAATTTTCGTCAAAAAAACAAAACAAAAACAACAACACATTCGAATGAAAAAAATACATTTGAATTTTTGGTGTGTCAAGAGGTGCGCGAGACATGATGATGACGTAACTGACGCAGGTTTTTTATGTTAACTTATACAGTGTACAGCGCGGTGCGGCTACCTTGTTTTTTTGATAAATGGTGGAAAAAGGCTTCCTGCTGACGAAAAAACCCTACATAATGGGACATAATGGATCTTCTCCAGTCCACTGGTTTAGATTCTTGGGTGTGGGAAGAACATTGTAGGTAGCTCTGATGTTGTAGCTCAGTCTGCTTTTCCTTCCATCTCCCTAAGATCCTTACAGGTGAGCTTACGTTTCTCCAGGTTTTCCCAATTAGTCCACTGTCCCTGTTTGAGACTGCCTTTGTGCATCTCTCTGCCTCCTCTTGCTGCTGGACCTTGGCTACTACCAGGTTTCTTCTCTGGGGAGATGTTACCTTGTACCATTTGGCTCGGCTTGTCCCGAGTCCAAAACCCCCTCTTCCCTGCTGCACCAGTCTTACAATGTCTCCATACCTGAGAGCAGATTTTGCTTGCTGTATGGCCTCAGTCAGGGTCCACTTCCTCCCAGTTGCCAGTCTGGGAGCAGCCGCTTGTATTATAGCATCTTGAGACTCGGTCAGGGTCATGTCCAGTCTCACTTTGGTGCATTTATATTCTTCAGAGACAGGCAGTTCCGGCACTTTTCCCATTAAGGCCGACATTACTGAGGCAACGCAGGATTCCAAGCCACTTCTTAATATAAGAACCGACTGTTCTCTCCAGCTTCTCGATTTTGGTAATGGGGACCTCGTTGACTGTTAGAAGCCACATCAGAAGGGGGAGCAATCCCCAAAATTGCAGGCACTACAGTTTCAGCTTACCAGGAAGCAAGGTATTGTTTATGCTTATAAGGCCTTTGATAGTTTCTTCCCTTAGTTGGTCACTCTGGTCTGAGTCCTTGAGAAAGCTAAAATACTGAACAGGTGCCTGTTTAATCTTTGAAGGCCTAAATGCAGTGAATGTTGGATAGTACTTCAGTAACCGAAGCTGGCATGAGATAAACAACATACAGTGGGGAGAACAAGTATTTGATACACTGCCGATTTTGCAGGTTTTCCCACTTACAAAGCATGTAGAAGTCTGTAATTTTTATCATAGGTACTCTTCAACTTTGAGTGACGGAATCTAAAACAAAAATCCAGAAAATCACATTGTATGATTTTTAAGTAATTAATTTGCATTTTATTGCATGACATAAGTATTTGATACATCAGAAAAGCAGAACTTAATATTTGGTACAGAAACCTTTGTTTGCAATTACAGAGATCATGTTTCCTGTAGTTCTTTACCAGGTTTGCACACACAGCAGCAGGGATTTTAGCTCACTCCTCCATATAGACCTTCTCCAGATCCTTCAGGTTTCAGGGCTGTCGCTGGGCAATACAGACTTTCAGCTCCCTCCAAAGATTTTCTATTGGGTTCAGGTCTGGAGACTGGCTAGGCCACTCCAGGAACTTGAGATGCTTCTTACGGAGCCACTCCTTAGTTGCCCTGGCTGTGTGTTTCGGGTCGTTGTCATGCTGGAAGACCCAGCCACGACCCATCTTCAATGCTTTTACTGAGGGAAGGAGGTTGTTGGCCAAGATCTTGCAATACATGGCCCCATCCATCCTCCCCTCAATACGGTGCAGTCGTCCTGTCCCCTTTGCAGAAAAGCATCCCCAAAGAATGATGTTTCCACCTCCATGCTTTACGGTTGGGATGGTGTTCTTGGGTTGTACTCATCCTTCTTCTTCCTCAAAACACGGCGAGTGGAGTTTAGACCAAAAAGCTCTATTTTTGTCTCATCAGACCACATGACCTTCTCCCATTCCTCCTCTGGATCATCCAGATGGTCATTGGCAAACTTCAGATGGGCCTGGACATGCGCTGGCTTGAGCAGGGGGACCTTGCGTGCGCTGCAGGATTTTAATCCATGACGGCGTAGTGTGTTACTAATGGTTTTCTTTGAGACTGTGGTCCCAGCTCTCTTCAGGTCATTGACCAGGTGCTGCCGTGTAGTTCTGGGCTGATCCCTCACCTTCCTCATGATCACTGATGCCCCACGAGGCGAGATCTTGCAAGGTGCCCCAGACCGAGGGAGATTGACCGTCATCTTGAACTTCTTCCATTTTCTAATAATTGTGCCAACAGTTGTTGCCTTCTCACCAAGCTGCTTGCCTTTTGTCCTGTAGCCCATCCCAGTCTTGTGCAGGTCTACAATTTTATCCCTGATGTCCTTACACAGCTCTCTGGTCTTGGCCATTGAGGAGAGGTTGGAGTCTGTTTGATTGAGTGTGTGGACAGGTGTCTTTTATACGGGTAACGAGTTCAAACAGGTGCAGCTAATACAGTTAATGAGTGGAGAACAGGAGGGCTTCTTAAAGAAAAACTAACAGGTCTGTGAGAGCCGGAATTCTTACTGGTTGGTAGGTGATCAAATACTTATGTCATGCAATAAAATGCAAATTAATTACTTAAAAATCATACAATGTGATTTTCTGGATTTTTGTTTTAGATTCCGTCACTCACAGTTGAAGAGTACCTATGATACAAATTACAGACTTCTACATGCTTTGTAAGTGGGAAAACCTGCAAAATCGGCAGTGTATCAAATACTTGTTCTCCCCACTGTAAGTAACATGAAGTACGGAGACAAGCGACATGCAGATACAAAGTCAAACACTGGTGATGTTAATGGGTCTTCAGTCAGGTCTTCTGGAGAATAGAAAACTCATGTCAGTCTTATGCAACTGCAGCTTCTCTCTTTCAATCTCAACCACACACACCCGAGGCAGGGGTATCACACAAAAAGTGTGAGAAGAAAGCGGTGTTAAAAGAACTGTAAAAGAACCGGTGGCCAGAACTGTACACAAATATTCATAGTATTATCCAACACTAAAATATCTTACCTCAGACTGGTCGTTTGGTTGATGATCTGCCACCGAAAGCTCAGTCTCTATTTTCAAATAATATGAGAGATAGCATTAGACAAATCCTGTGCTACAAGCAATATTGGTTGTTTCAATTCACCCAAAATTACTAAATGGCGTAAAATAACCGTGAAGTGTCTGTGCAACCTTCAAACTTCATAGTAGGGGTGTGCAATATTGAAAACTATGTGCTAGAACCTTGGCCTATCATGGAAAGCTGATTCCTAAAAATGTGCATATTTTTTCTAGCAATTGTTAGTTTCACAGCAGTGCCAAATTAATAGATATTAACTTTTCCATTAAGGGATGATTCTGCTCCCTTATATTCTTTCCAGGAGCACCTTTATAAAGCAATTGTTCTTAACCTCATTAGAAGTATACATAATGTTTTATTTGAAAATCACTTTTAATTAATAAATTAAATTAGAAAACAAATGGCGCTTTTCCACTGCATGGTACGGCTCGGTACGGATCACTTTTAGGGGGTTTTCCAGTGTGTACAGTACCTAGTACCTGGTACTTTATTTAGGACCACATTTGGATTTAGCGCAACTCATGATCAGTCTATAATCCCACCCACTTTGAAGCAGTACTAAACTGCAGTGGAAAAGCAAACCGAGCCAAAGTAAAGTGAGCAGAGTCGTATCATGAAGTAAAAAAGAGCCATAAGACACTGTTACCAATCAAATTAAATCAGTATCAACAAAACATCTGTGCACAGCAGAGGAGGCACAGAAGCTGCATCTGAAGTGACATTTAGTTGTATTTTATACAGACTGTGGCACACAGAATGCAGCTTAGTGGTGGAATAAATGCATTTACACTGCAGTTACAATTGCAGAATTTTTATTTTTTTTGTATTGAAATATGAAACCATGAAATATGAAACTCCTTTCCTCTGAGAATGCTGAAGCCTGATTGAATCACGTATGTGCAATTGCACAAACCTATGGCGCTTCAGCCCGTCTATATAAGCAGGCTGAGAATTCCATTTTCTCATCATCTTTCTCCTTCAGCGCGAAAATGTTTCGGATTAACGGCATTGACAGCTTGGCAAATGAGAAAAGCGCTGACGGCAATGCAGCTGAGAACAGCCCTGACAACTCAGCAGCTAAGAATGGCGCTTCTCCCCTGCGGCTATCCGGTGAGACTAATAGAGCATATTTCACTCTAAAAGAGCCATGCCACGAGTGTGGTACAATGAGCACTCTTGAATGAGCATTCAGGAGCCTGAGAGGAAGAAACAATGGAGTCACAGGGCTGAGTGGACGGGACTAAGTGAGCTCATGCTGGTCCATATAATGCGTGCCTCACTCTCCCTGAAGCGAGGGGATTTCCCGGTGCTCTTCTCCCACAAAAACCAGAGCCCTTGTCTGGTACGAGCGTTTTGGTCTCTAATAAGGGTTCCAGGGCGGAATTTGCCAATGACATTGGCAGCTTTAAATACAGAGGAGTGGTCGGACTTCATGAAGGACTCTGCTCCCTAACCCCTAAGGAGCCGGGTGATGTTAAGGGCCTGGCCTGAACTTGTCGGAAAATTCGGATTGGAGTGGTCACCCTGGAAATGCCTGCCCACAGCCACTTTGATGAATGGCTCCTGCAACCGGGGTGCCATCAGCCCAGCCCCCCGCCTACTAGGCCTGCATCCACTCTTCTGCTTCATCCTTCCTCACTATTGTTGACAGCGCCAAAAGCTTACCCCTGGAGGAGGCCGTCGCAGAACCTACTCTGTGGCCTGTCAAGCTGGATCCGCTCTCCATGCGATGGCAGTCCTCCAAGTGTTTCTCAAGCCAAACTCCTCCATGCTATTGATGAGTCATGCCCAGACCCTGCTGCTTTCAAGAAGCTGCGCAGCGCAACCAACTTCACTATGTGCGCTACTAAGACAACAACTCAGGCGATCAGCTGTATGATGGACTTTTTAGTGGTGCTCAAAGCGCCACCTATGGTTAGATTTGGAGATCAAGGACGCCGACAAGACAGCCCTTTTTGACTCCCCTGTCTCTCCCTCGGGCCTATTCGGTTCTGCACAGCTTTGCTGAGCGTTTCATGGTGGCCTGGAAGTTGTCTCAGGCTGTGCGCCATTTTTTACCGAAGCAGGCTCAAGAGCACACCAATCAAGCTCCCGCTTAGCATCAGCCCAATGTGGAACCCGAGGTGAAGCAGGGCTTCCGCCCAGCTAAGTGCTACCCATTTAGAGCTGCCAAAGTAGTCCTGATGTTTTGGGCAAAAGTAGGAGGGGGCTAAGTCCTGTCAAGGCCGGACTACCCCCCAAAGCAACTATGTTCACCTCCCAACCCCCTGTTCAGTTCCGGGCACTGGAGACTGTGTGTTTGTTGCAAGCACTGGGCCCGGTTCCACTGAATGTTCACACAACCCATGCAACCCGCCACTGTTAATGCGTACAAAATAAAAACTAAACACTTTAAAAAAAAAAGCACTTCTCTTCTCAATGAGTGAGAGTCAGCCCCCTACCTCAGTGCAGCGATTTGCCGTCCTCATGCTTGGGAAGCCATCCCCGTTGTGTCAAATTGGGTTCTGAATGCAATCAAATGAGGTTACTCGCTTCAATTCTCTCGCAGACCTCCCTGCTTAGAGAACTTGGTCCTCCGGTCTGAAATAGAGAGCTTACTGGCAAAGGGGGCCATAGAGACAGTCCCACCAGCTCACAGCGAGTCTGGCTTTTACAACCGCTACTTCCACGTTCCAAAAAAAGATGGTGGCCTCAGGTCTCAACAGATGCGGGCCTGGCTCGCACCGGAAAGCTCTCTGACAATTCAGCAGCTTGCAGCATCATTCAAAGTCAGGGTTTTACTTCACCTCAGGACATTTCAGAGGATGCTGGGCCTAATGCCGGGCGCCTCCTTTGTGGTTCCGTTGAGCTTGCTCCTCATGCAGCCCCTACAATATTGTCTGAAAGTCCCAGTCCACGCTTGGCGTCTCAGACGCCTCCGTCTCAAGGTGATCCACGGCTGTGTCAAGACTCTTGGAAGGACCCTCATATGTACCGGGCAGGTACAGACTTGGAGGAGGGTTGTCACAACAGATACTTCCAACATAGGTTGGGGAGCTCTGTGTGAGAGCAGGCTGATGTCCAGCTCCTGGTCAATCCTGGAAAGGCACATCAACTGGAACTCAAAACCTTCCTGCTAGACTTAAATGGACACCATGTCCTAGTGCAATTGGACAACATGGACAAGGACAGCCAACAGGGATGCACTAGCCCACAAGTGGCCCAAATTGGCCCTGTACATCTTTCCCCCAATCGCTCTGCTCCCTCAGATCAATCGACGAGTCAAGGAGGATGGATGCTCAGTCCTTCTGGCGGAACCAGTCGTGGTTCCCCGAGATGGTACAGCTGCCGTCAGCAGCCACCTGGCCGATTTCCCTGAAGAAGGACCTCCTTTCCCAGGTGAAGAGAATGATTTGGCACCTCCAATCTAAGTTGTGGAGCCTCCATGTGTGGCCCCTCCACAGGAGCCTGTGTGCCTTCCCGCAAGGATTTTGAGCACAATCTCAGAGGCTAGAGTCTGTCTACTAAACGTCTCTATGCCCTTAAGTGGTCTGTCTTCTCTGACTGGTGCGCAATCTGGAATGAAGACCCCTCGTCTTATGGCGTTTCACTAGTGTTATCCTTCCTGCAGGAGCTGCTGGATAAGGGACACACCCCTTCCACATTCAAGGTCTATGTGGCTTCCATCGCAGTGAACCACGCTCTAGTGGCCGGTTGTTATATTTTTTTTTTGTGGGTGGGTACCTGAAATATTTCAGATGAATCAATATCTAATCAAAAGCTTACTAATCAAATATTGAAATCTGTATCAATACCAAGCCCTAATGAACACACACTTGCAGTGTGTAGCAAGTTTATGACAATAACAACAACGCCTGTATTTAAATGAGGCATTTATTGGGTGTGATGTGAAGTTTACCTGCAGTAGAAAGGCAAAAAATGGACCCAGCAAGGGACAGAGGAGGCTGTCATAGTACTCATGAGGACAGGACATGACCAGCTGCTTCACAAAGAGGCGTGAAAGACATTAAGGAAAACAACAAAAACAAACTGTACCCTGACAACAGTCAATGAGTCAGAGTCAATGACAACAGGAATCCAAATTTATTGACATTATTGATGTCACTTACATTGTCCAAGGTTAGTATAAGTCTGAGAATGACAGATGGGTAACACTTTATAACAAGGGCACCTAAATACCTAAATCACCTACTAATACCTAAATTGATACTTAAAAATGAATCAAGACTGAAAAAGAGCTAACCCTAACTATGACCAGAGTCATATAGATTCTTGCCCAAATAACACTTACCTTAGTACATGTTTGAAAGTTTGAAAGTAACTTTGTGACATGATTATTTTGCATTAACCCTTAGGGGTCGACAAACGCACCAGCGCGTTTTGCTGGATTTTCTTTACATAGTAGCAAAATAGACTTAAAATACTCCGTCATTTATAATCATACAGATAAAAGAAATGAGTAAATATACTGTAAAAGGTCTACTTTTGTATGTGTACACTTACAATCAAAACAAAACATTGTGCTTTTTTAAAATAAAGAAACTAAACAGGGTGTGCTTTCTGCCTCTACATCTCTTTTTTCCTGGAGCACGTCTCTGTTGTATTACAAATTTATTAAATGTTTTAATTTAGATTCCAATATAGACTGAGAAAGTTTAGCTCCGGTTATGATTAAATCAAGAGATTCCTGCTAGTCCTGTTCTCTAAATTAGTCAATTCCTGAGACTTTGTCCTTATACCCTCACCCTTTGTCCTTATGCATTTCCTGACCAGTAAGCTCAATGTACAGCTGTGCTTTTGTCTCTGTGATCATGTGAAGGTGTGGGTGATACTGTAAGGCTGATTGGATCATTTTAATGATAGTGTTATGCTGATTGGGTCTGTCTCTCTTGAGCAAGCCAGATAACCTGCCAAACTGGTTTTCACTTGATAGAATCAAATCATCCCTATGCTTTGTCTCCACCTCCAAAAGTCCCTCCCCCTTGGAAGGTATATAACTTACAATGTATAATCTTTGAGTTAGATAATGTTGGACGAACCGCAGCCACGTCAACGCGAAGTACTCAATAAAGAATAACTTTGTTTGAATGTGATCCCAACGTCTCCTGGTCTCTGCTTCGATGAAGGAAAACTTTCCAACAGATGGTGCCGTGTAACCCGGATGGAGAAACTGAAACTCAACAAAAAATGAACTTTTCCAGACGGAATCTTGAAACTTCAAGCTCAAAGATCTGACAAAGATTGCCAGACTGAATCTTTCCAGCTTCCTCCAGATTGAAAACTTCAAGCTCCAAAAAGATCTCAAAGCCTGACTGAGTTCCAGACTGAATCTTGAAACTTCAAGCTCAAAGATCTCAACAAAGCTGACTGAGTTCCAGACGAATGTTTTCTGTACAACCAACGATTCGGTGAGTTTCACTCTATTCAAAGAACCGATGCAGACCAGTACAAATTTGTTTTCCTCTGCGCCGACAGAGAAAAAGTTAACAAACAGCTGCAGGGTTTTGTTAACTAAGTTATCCTCTAAAGTTGTCTTTTAGAGATGAAATTTATCCTCTGTTGTTCAGGCAGGGAAGATTAACAGTTACATGTTAATATTGTGTGTATCCTCTTGCTAGAGAAGACCTATCCTCTGTAAGCTAGAGAAGATTAGCGTCATGTGCTAATAAGATTGTACCCTCTGTTGTAGACAGTAGAGAGAAGTTTTTAGTGTTTGTTTGTGTGGTTACAAAGCAACTCACAAAATGGTTAGAAGGAATACTAGGCTGATTCCCACAACAGAGAAAGGTGGATTAGCTAGCCCGTTATGGACAGACAATGAGACTCTCTTTGTTAAGAGAGTACATGGACTCAATCGTGACTGAGGAAGTCAGATTGAATTTGACAAAGAAATTTGGCATTGATGCAGACAAAGTATGCTCAATTGAAGATTGTAAGAAATTATTGGGTGCATGTATCAGGAAGAAAAATGTGAAAGGTATTATCTTCTGTCACAGAGAATTTAGCTTATCCATTGCACAAGAACAAGCTCAGTGTATTGATAAGTTAAAAGAACAGAACAAACAATTGCAGACTCAAGTGTCCTGTCTTAAAAAGGTGGGCTGTAACAAAGCCTCAACCAAATGTGACTCAGAAAACCAACAGTCAGATGAAACTTATCCTGACTTACAGTCTTTATATAGTATAGAGAACAGTGTCAATGCTGGATTGAAAGATGTTTATGCAGTTGAAGTGTGTGGAGCTAGACAAAAGGCTCAGAACAGGGAAAAAGGGGTTGATCCAGTTCGATTTTAGGTCCTAAAGATATAGAGAGACTATCCCAGAGCTTACCCTCAGCACGCACGAATTTTTCTGAATTTAGAAGAGCATTGATCAGTAAAAATGCGTCTTTATGACATGTCGTTGGCAGAAGTTACACAGCTGATATCAAAAAATTCTAACTGAATCTGAATTCAACAGTTTTGAGTCTGCTGTTACTTCCGAACTGCAACATGTCAGTAAAGGCGATTTGAGAGAAGGTGTTTTGAAAATCCTAAAGAATATCTTAGGACCCAAAATCGATTGGTCGAAAATTACCAATTGTGTACAGAAGAAGGGTGAAACTGTTTGTGAGTACACAGAACGATTCTGTCAGTCAGCTGCAGCGTACAGTGGAATTGCAGACACTCCAGAGAAGGTGTTAGGTGATAATGGCCCTTTGGTTCGCACATGGTTTCATTGTCTTTTGCCAGAACACAGAAAGGCGTTGCCTTACTTAAACATCACATGGTGTACGAGAACCCTGCAAGACAACTTGGACAGTTTAGTTACTTGGGAAAGAGACTCTGATGTCAAAGAGAGAATAAGAATTGCAGCAGTTTCTGTTAAGGTCAACTCAGAGAAGCCAAAGAAACGCAAAAGTCCTAGAGAAGCCAGTTGTTCTTACTGTGGCAAGCACAGACATTTTGGAAAAGAATGTAGAAAAAACAAAAATAACTTAAGACAAGTTAACAATGTTATGCAGCTTTTACTACATTTGTTTGCTACTTTGAAGCAACCCCTCCCCTTGTCATTGGACTCGTGGGTAAGCTTTTTGAGGTGTTAACCATTTGGGCTGTGATTGCTTAATCTCCCCAGTAACTTACAACAAAGATGAAAGACTTATTGACTGTCACAGCCTTTGTTTGGGGGACATTCAGTATACTCACAGCTAGTGCTGCACGATTAATCGTATCGCAATCGCAATCGCGATGTCAAGCCTACGCGATTATATGACGCAAAATGCTGCGATTTTATATTAAATAAACAAATTAGCGCTGTTAACACACTTAATGCAAATGCTTTTAAACCATTCATGCGCGATAAGACATAAAAGAACGAGCTGCCTGTGAATGTCCTCCTGACACACACACACAGATAGACGCGTGCCAGTATCGAGTTCTCTTTCGCGGTAGAACGAACAACACACATGTAGCACTATGCCAAAATGAACGCGCAGCCTGTGACTGTGACAGACAGAAAGACTCGCGCTAATATCGTGCGTGCGCACAAAACAGCATGACAGAATACAGTTCTCTTTCGAGCTTGAACGAACAATAACACACACAATTATGCCAAAATGTCTTTTTGTCGAGTGTCTTCATAACAGAAGAGTAGTATTATGATGAACGTGAAGAGTTGTGATGACTCGTGAAAGAATGAGGCGCGTGTGAGATCCGCGTCTCTGACAGCGGCTGGTCTTAAAGGGACAGTACACAGTAGCCACTAATTATATCTGTCGCTAAAGTTATTCTTTTTTATTTTTCTATTTTTTTTATTATTATTATTTTTCTTTACCCCTGACATGTATGGTAATATGTACTCTTGTATGTAAATTATGTTTTGTTCTAGTTAAAATGCAATAATAAAAAAAAATATGTCTCTAAAGTTAATCAAAGAACAAAGGGAACAGAGAAAAACACTCACTGCTCTTGACTAACAAACTTTTTTCTTTAGGCTGATTATCACTAATCTGTGTGTGCATTTATTTTCCTTGAGAACCAAGCAAGTTGACTCATGAAACTATTTGTTTATTATATCGCATATCGCAATATTGACCTCAAATATCGCAATTTGACATTTTCCCCAAATCGTGCAGCCCTACTCACAGCCTTAAATGTTATACTACAGAACATTACAATCAGACACCATCCTCTGTTATGATGTCTACTAGGACTGATGTTTCACTGGAGAATGGAAATGTGCCAATTTTCTCACACACTGTACAGTGTGCACACAACAGGGACAGAATAGGACACACAGACCAGTGCGGAGCCCAGGGAAGAACCGAAGTGCAACAGGCCTCGGGGGCAAAACCTTGTGGTGAAGATTTACTCATCCCCCCTCTTATCCCCACCTCACTGGTCCATAGGTGTCAAATAAATTAAGAAATAGGGAAAGAATGAAACAACAACAGCAGACTTGATACACGATACAAAACGATACATCCCTAGTGTTTGAACAAATACTGCTCTGTCGTCTCTTGTTTTCTTTCTTACTCTGTGCAGATAAACACTTGTCCCGAGACCCATGTGCAACAACCGTCTCACCTGCATATGAAGCCACAACCTCAAGACGACAACTGCTGAACGAACTATCCCAAAAGAAAAAGAAAAAATACACAACGCAGAGACTCACCTACGGGAACTTCAGTCATCCATCAGAGAACTTGAACAAACTACAACAAGACATTCTTGATCTTTACACCATATGACTGAAGATAACTCTTCATGGTTCGGAAAACTGTATCAAGTGTGTCAACCAACAAATGACTCACGTCCAGCTAGTGTTGCTTTCGTCAACGAAAATGATGACGAAATATTGTCGTCAACGAACCGTTATCACCTGACGAAAACGAGACGAGACTAGACGTAAATGCATGGTCATGTGACGATGACTAAAATACATGTGTAATGCAATATCGTTGACGAATAAAAACGAGACTAAATGTGGTTTAAAAAATAAAAACTATGCTAAAATGTCTCTTCATTTTCGTTGACCAAAACGAGACGAGACGAAATGTTATAACGTCACGACGAATGAGAGAGTTGTGCGTGAACCCATAGCTTTGTCGGCTTTAAATTCTGGATTGCGATCTGGTCACCCGATTATCAGCGAATTTAACCATATATTACTCCATTAGTTATTCTATTAAAATGTCTCATTGATATATTTGACACATTCATAATCATTACTTTTGCTGGTTCTTTGTGACAGCTGTATGCTATTGGCAGCGTCTCTGGTTACATGAACACGTCACCGCATCAGCGCCAGAACATGGAGATTTTATTTTAGAGAATAATCGCACAACCTATTCGATATTTTATAATTAAATAAACTAATCGAATATCCAAAAATCGTGACTCATCCCTGCATGGAATCTCTTGTTTCTTTTCCCAAATCTTCACTCACGTCACGTCTCACCCATTTTCTAAAGGTAGCCTATTATAAACGTTTCTTGGTTCGCTTTTAATTAGGCCTATTATATTCGTATTCTTTACTGTGGTAAAGTAGAAAAACGCTGTAGGACAGATAGCCTACATTTGTACTAGCATTTCAAATTGTTTTTAACACAGTTTGTGCTTGTTATATTAGACATAGGGCGCGTCAAGTTTAGTTGTAAAGCGCGTTTCACATGCGCGGGTGATTTTTAGTTTCACTTTCTCTGGCAGCGCAATCTCAAACACAGCCTAAATATTTCGCCCTTGTGGAGGATAAAATTCGCTCGTCAAACCAATTTAGGCCTACATCAAGTAGAAAACACGAAGATATCATAAAGAGATCGATGGAGATCGATATCTTCGTGTTTTCCTGCTCGTGTCCCACATCCCTCTCAAAGCGCAGAGTGTATATCACGCGTCTTTGTGTGGAAATATAAAACGAGTTTTTTTTGTTTGTTTTTTTAAATAACCCCCCAACCACCGCCGGTAGTTGGTCCATTACCGCGGTGGTAAAAAAAAACCTGCCACCGTCACAGCCCTAAATATAGGCCTACTAAATAGCCTATAATACGATTGTTTGAAATTCTATATTGACTGGGTTAAATAGAATCGCATTACTAAAAAGAGACTAAAATACAATTTTCATTGACTAAAACTAGACTAAAATGTCATTAGTTTTCGTCGACTAAAACTAGACTAAAATGTCATCAGTTTTCGTTGACTAAAACTAGACTAAAATGTCATCAGTTTTCGTCGACTAAAACTTGACTAGACTAAAAAGAGTATGAATGTGACTAAAACTAATAAAAACTAAAATGACAGCCTGACACAAAGACTAGACTAAAACTAAAATTAAAACAGGCTGCCAAAAACAACACTACGTCCAGCACAAGGAAATAACAGTTTTCAACCAGAAAAGACTATTACTCGTAAGGACTTCACGGACCCTAATTCCATGTTATGTTTCTGTGTCAGCATGCAATTACAGATGAACAACACAGATCATGCTTGTGCCTGTAACTTTTTCAAGTTACAAGAATGAACTTTTAAGTGTCTAAATTTGTATTTTGTGAGAGTTTTTAAGAACTCTCAAAGGGGGAAGTGTTGTATTACAAATTTATTAAAATGTTTTAATTTAGATTCCAATATAGACTGAGAAAGTTTAGCAGCGGTTATGATGATTATATCAAGAGATTCCTGCCAGTCCTGTTCTCTAAATGAGTCAATTCCTGAGACTCTCACCCTCACCCTTTGTCCTTATGCATTTCCTGACCAGTAAGCTCAATGTACAGCTGTGCTTTTGTCTCTGTGATCATGTGAAGGTGTGAGTAATAGGGCTGGGTATTGACACAAATTTCACAATTCGATTCGATTTCGATTCACAAGCTTACAATTTGATTCGATTTCGATTACGATTCGATTCGATTCAATATCGATTATTTTGGATATCAGGTACAATACATTGCAAATTTTCTCAAGGAAAACAAATCTCTTAACTATTAAACTATGGGAGTCAGTTGTAGCCTATAGGCTTCATTAGCCTACTATAATATTGAAGGTAAAAATGAACTGATTTGTATACAAACACTTAAAATACACTTTTATTTATTTTTATAATAATAAAGTTATATGAAATTATATAAAAATTTAAATGGTGGCTGTCATAAAAAACTTTCCAGATTTATTCAAACATGCATTAAATATTGAAGAACATAAAAAAATTATAATGAATATGTAATATGGTGCATATATTTAACAAAATTAACCTATCTAGGGTTAATTTTTCAAGCTGACTAACAAGTTTATGATCACTGGATGTTTTTTCTGAGGTAAATGTTACATGACATTGTTTACTAACGTCTTTCCACGGTTGAAACACTGATTGAGCGGTTCCATGTGGCATGATACGGACTTCGATAAGTTGTACTCTATCTTTTAACACACTTTCAGATGCTCTTTCATGTTTATTTCGCGCTGTAACTGGTGTTATTAAGGCGGAAGAGAAGGTCATGTGCGCTCCGCGCTGCTGCTTCTCCTGAGCTGAGCCAGAGCGATCTCATGCAACAGCGCCAAAACGGTAATTATGTTTTTGAATTTCGTAAGAAAATGGGCGTAATTTGAAATCTGAGACTTCGTTTCATATAAATAATATCAAAGCACAAATATTATTGCGATTTATTGGATGGGATGCGCGCAACAATATTCCATTCATTCATCAACTGAAAACAGGATGACTAATCGATTCTTGGGATTTAAGAATCGATATTGTTTCGTACAAATGAGAATCGATTAAAATCGAGAAATCGATATTTTTTACCCAGCCCTAGTGAGTAATACTGTTAGGCTGATTGGATCATTTGAATGATAGTGTTATGCTGATTGGGTCTGTCTCTCTTGAGCAAGCCAGATAACCTGCCAAACTGGTTTTCACTTGATAGAATCAAATCATCCCTATGCTTTGTCTTGATTTGTCTCCACCTCCAAAAGTCCCTCCCCCTTGGAAGGTATATAACTTACAATGTATAATCTTTGAGTTAGATTATGTTGGACGAACCGCAGCCACGCTCAAAGAATAACTTTGTTTGAACGTGATCCCAATGTCTCCTGGTCTCTGCTTCGATGACAGAAAACTTTCCAACAGACAAAACTCAGCGAATAATTGTCACACAGACATGAGCAATATATCTTTACTTTTAGTGTCTACTTGATCTAATTCAAAATGAAAACAAATATTCTCTGTTTAAGTAATCCATATGAAACCAATGAGAGGTACAGTTTCTCAAGCCTATGCTCATTATCTCTAATATGACCACACCCACGTGCACACAAACGCTTCACATGCTAATTGTCCACGTAAAGGAAAGCGGATCTGTTAACGCCTCAAAACAAAGCATCAAACATCATTCCTCTGCTTTTCATCAAGTTTGAAGTACACGCTGTGAGTTAACCTTGGATTTACCTAGCTTTTGTTGACTTAAAATTAGATTATCTGGTTTGACGGCCTGCCACTATGGAGAAATGTCAACAAAGCTGTATGATAAAGGTCTTAAGAAAGATTTTAAGGTAAGAAATTTATTCTCACTTATATTAGTTAGCATGTTATTATTGCATAAATTTCACATTGTAGAACTGGTGCCAGACTAAAATTGATGAAATCTAAGGAAACATGCTAAATATGAAATATAGACAGGTACGCAACCTTTAAATGCTAAATAAATATACATGTACGACACGAGGATGTGTATATGCTCTATAATATAAAATACAGCATGATATAAAAGTAGGCTAGTATAAGTGTTTACATTAACATGATGAATATTATAATGTTTAGACCAGTGTTTACTGTGAAATACAGTGTTTGTGGATATCTGCTCAAACGTAGATGTTTATAATGTGCTAACAATAATGTTTCAAAGTGAGGAGCGGCTCGATCGCTTCAGTATATTTCTCTGTAAGCGCTGTGAGTTCAAGCCTTGTTAATGCATTATTATGTCATGACTTTACTTGAGGGTGCTAATGGTTAATTCACTATTAACTAAACATGTACTATCTACATTATGTACAATGTACATTAAACATGTACTAACATGTAGTTACGGTGGTCGTGATTCAGGTATGAATCAAAATGGCACCAGTCAGTAGTTAAGGTTAGTTCTTTTTTTCATTCTTGATCAGAAGCTCATGGTGATATGTTAATTTAGGTAATAATAGATGATTATTTAGGTACGATTATTATTGTGATACCGTCAAACTGACTTTTTAATATAGCTGCACGATTCTGGATAAATTGAGAATCACAATTTTTTTGTTTGAAATAGAGATCACGATTCTCCCACGATTCTGAAACAGACAATTAAACAAAATAACATGTCATTTATTAGAGGTTTTGACAAAATGTTAATTGCTGCAGTCTATTTAAATTTTTTTTTTATTAATTTGAATGAATATTTTTTTAACAATCAGTTTGAATTAATGATTCAATGACTCACTCATAAAGACTTCACTTGTTTCATTACTGGATGAATAAGCGTTTTGAATTTTTGAGCAAAAATTTTTTTTTATATATGTAAGGCTCAGAACAGGAATATTTATTTGATACAAAGGATATGGACTAGGGGACGAAGCCTGTGATCTGGAACACTGTCTAGATGGATGAAGGCGGAACCAACAATCTGCTCTGCCAAGCCTTCTGTTGCATAAAAGTCTTGTTGCAAGCAGGGACCAGCATTCCCAAGCAGTTGGTAACTAACAAGAAAATGAGAAAAAGAGAAAAGGGTAAACAGTATTGGGAAAGTAGATTACACCATTTGAGAAGAGTTATTCTTTTATTGTTATTGGAGGAGAAATATTCTATTAAACAAACAAACAAAAAAGAAAAATCAATCATTGAACTTGATTGTTCCAACCAGTTTCTGTAGAGTGAGGAGAAGAAGCCTAGCTCAACAATGTTTCTGTACAATGGAGCATCATAGGAATCTAAAAGTGGTTGAGGAATTCCTGTAGGGAACAACAGGAGTCAAGATAACCGGGATAACCGGGGTTAAGATAACTGGGGTTTGGCTTTTAAAAGACAATTAATATTCAGTAATACCATCGATTCAATTGCACTGACACTAGCGGATGAGAAAACAATTTGAATAATAATATTAAATAATAACTGAATAAATGACACTTGTCTTGTGTAGAGCTGCTTATACCTGAATTAAAATGGTTTCATAATTGATTAACTGCAACACTGACACATTTACTGAACTAAACTGAATTAACACTGACGAGCTGAATAAATTACACTATTGTCTTTTGTAAAGCTGTTTTACAGCTGAACTGATGAAATCTGCAAAAGTAACTGTTATTTTCCTGTTAATTACTGTGAAGCTGCTATATAAAGTGTAATATAACTTGACTTAACCAGTAAAAGTAAAACCTAAATTATGGTGTTTGTATCAGGACAGAACCAAATAGAAACCTACCTAATTCAGAATTCTTCTCTATATCCATATCATCATAGACTCTAGTAAAGGTCTTGCTAAGCCGGTTGACGTTCTCTGGCAAGAACAAGCTGTTTTGGGTCCTGAAAGGATGAAGAACATGAAACTACTTCAAACACTGTTACAATAGCAGAAAAACAGTACATAAAACAAGCTAACATGATTATTTTCACATATCTAATGTCTTATTTTGGAAGCAACATTTCCTAATGTACCTGATGAGGGCCAAAAGGTTGGGCAGAAGGGCCTGCACAGGCTCTGCACAAGGGTTTCTGTAGATGGGGGTCCCATCAGACGTAGTGCTGATCACAAAGCCGCCTGCTTTTGCCTCCTCAGGATCAGCAGGCCAACGAGCACGCTTCACAACTCCAAGCATGGTGTACACACAAAAACTAATCTGCCATAAAAGACACAAGCCAATCAAAGCCAGAAATGAATGGGTAAGATTAAGTGTGCTCCAATCAGGATTTTTGGGGTCGATCACCAATTACTGGAAGCAGAATTGGCCTATATGATCAGCGATACTGCTCACTGAAATAAAAAAATACTATTCTATACTATTCTACTATTCTTAACAATGTTTAAAAAAGAGATGAAGAGATGAGAAAGTATCATGAATTGACAACTCCTTATTTATTGGCAAGCAACATGTGCAACATATTCCATTCATTCTCTTAGAGGTGATTAGGAACAGCTTAGAGATTAACAAATACAGCATTATAGCAATACCGGTAAATAATAACAATAAAAAACAGAAACTTTTTTTATCAACAGAAAGTAATCATCTACAGTGAGGAAAATAAGTATTTGAACACCCTGCTATTTTGCAAGTTCTCCCACTTAGAAATCATGGAGGGGTCTGAAATTGTCATTGTAGGTGCATGTCCACTGTGAGAGACATAATCTAAAAAAAAAAAATCCAGAAATCACAATGTATGATTTTTTAACTATTTATTTGTATGATACAGCTGCAAATAAGTATTTGAACACCTGAGAAAATCAATGTTAATATTTGGTACAGTAGCCTTTGTTTGCAATTACAGAGGTCAAACGTTTCCTGTAGTTTTTCACCAGGTTTGCACACACTGCAGGAGGGATTTTGGCCCACTACTCCACACAGATCTTCTCTAGATCAGTCAGGTTTCTGGGCTGTCGCTGAGAAACACGGAGTTTGAGCTCCCTCCAAAGATTCTCTATTGGGTTTAGGTCTGGAGACTGGCTAGGCCACGCCAGAACCTTGATATGCTTCTTACAGAGCCACTCCTTGGTTATCCTGGCTGTGTGCTTCGGGTCATTGTCATGTTGGAAGACCCAGCCTCGACCCATCTTCAATGCTCTAACTGAGGGAAGGAGGTTGTTCCCCAAAATCTCGCAATACATGGCCCCGGTCATCCTCTCCTTAATACAGTGCAGTCGCCCTGTCCCATGTGCAGAAAAACCCAAATCATGATGCTACCACCCCCATGCTTCACAGTAGGGATGGTGTTCTTGGGATGGTACTCATCATTCTTCTTCCTCCAAACACGTTTAGTGGAATTATGACCAAAAAGTTCTATTTTGGTCTCATCTGACCACATGACTTTCTCCCATGACTCCTCTGGATCATCCAAATGGTCATTGGCAAACTTGAGACGGGCCTTGACATGTGCTGGTTTAAGCAGGGGAACCTTCCATGCCATGCATGATTTCAAACCATGACGTCTTAGTGTATTACCAACAGTAACCTTGGAAACGGTGGTCCCAGCTCTTTTCAGGTCATTGACCAGCTCCTCCCATGTAGTTCTGGGCTGATTTCTCACCTTTCTTAGGATCATTGAGACCCCACGAGGTGAGATCTTGCATGGAGCCCCAGTCCGAGGGAGATTGACAGTCATGTTTAGCTTCTTCCATTTTCTAATGATTGCTCCAACAGTGGACCTTTTTTCACCAAGCTGCTTGGCAATTTCCGTAGCCCTTCCGTAGCCCTTTCCAGCCTTGTGGAGGTGTACAATTTTGTCTCTAGTGTCTTTGGACAGCTCTTTGGTCTTGGCCATGTTAGTAGTTGGATTCTTACTGATTGTATGGGGTGGACAGGTGTCTTTATGCAGCTAACGACCTCAAACAGGTGCATGGACCTCAAACGAGTGGAGGTGGACATTTTAAAGGCAGACTAACAGGTCTTTGATGGTCAGAATTCTAGCTGATAGACAGGTGTTCAAATACTTATTTGCAGCTGTATCATACAAATAAATAGTTAAAAAATCATATATTGTGATTTCTGGATTTTTTTTTTAGATTACGTCTCTCACAGTGGACATGCACCTATGATGACAATTTCAGACCCCTCCATGATTTCCAAGTGGGAGAACTTGCAAAATAGCAGGGTGTTCAAATACTTATTTTCCTCACTGTATAAAACAAGACTACACAATCTTTACTGTATAAATTAAATATTGATTAATCCTACTAAATCTACTGAAGAGCAATGAGTGATTTTCTCTATCTTTTGTTGTTTGATTTACATTAATGACAGACAGCAGTAGATTTTCAGTCACTTTAAGACGGAATACACTGATCCAATATACTGTTACACATGCAACTTATTTACCAACAGTTACCGTACACTTAAAAGGGACCTATTATGCAAAATTCACTTTTACATGGTGTTTGAACATAAATGTGTCGGCAGTGTGTGTAAACAACCACCCTATAATGGTAAAAATCCACCCACTCCTCTTTTTTAATTCCCATAAATTATAGCAGTGTCTCAGAACAAGCTGTTTGCAGATTCTATTATGTGAAGCCGCAAATGCTTAGGCCCCGCCCATGACTGCTGACAGACTATAGTGAGCTGTACAAAGTCAGCCATGTTT
Source organism: Vimba vimba (assembly GCA_022828995.1). Classification (NCBI taxonomy): domain Eukaryota; kingdom Metazoa; phylum Chordata; class Actinopteri; order Cypriniformes; family Leuciscidae; genus Vimba; species Vimba vimba. The sequence continues at coordinate 4,263,261 of CM040834.1, read as the reverse complement.
AGCTCCTCCCACAGAATTTAACAGCAGCATTCAATTAAGAAATGTTTTCTTATTAAAGCTACTAAAGTTCTATTAAAGGGGTCATATCATGCCATTTTTGCACAAGTTTTGATGATTCTTTAGGGTCTAAATGAAAAGTTTGTAATACACTTTAATTAAAAATTCTCATTAGTATTGTAAGAAAACACTCATTTTACCTGGTCAAAAACAGCTCTGTTTTCAGCACGCCATTTAAGTGCATGTGTCTTTTGCTCACCCCGCCCCTCTGTTCTGTGCGTACACAGTTTTAATAACACAATAACCATAACGCGTTGTTCATTATAAACTTGGGATTATGAATTATATTGAGAACGTTGTACATAGAAAACATGCAGTAATGTACCCTGAGTGTAAACCTTAGCCGCATTCATTGTGAAGCCTGCAAGCGATTTGCAAAGATTAATATAAAGGTTAATAAAACGTTGCACTCACTTCTTCTGGAGGTGCAGCAGGAACACGAATAGTTGGTACCGATCCTTTTTTCAGGAGCAGCTTCTTAGCAAAACCAGCTTTATACTGCCCCTCCTTTATAAAGCAGTCTGGTGAGAAATGATTCGCGCAAACATGAAAGCATTGACGTTGATCGTGGGGAATATTCCCTTCGAAAACAAAACTCAGCCACTGCGTCTTCAGCGGTTCGGATTTAGGAACATCAAAATGACTGCTGTGTTCCTTATTACACCCAAGAACAGAACACCACAATCGCTTAGACGCCATTCTGCTCCAGCGTATCAACAATGTCCGCACGGACTATGATGACAGCTTGCTCAGGGCGGGTCTGTGTTGAAACGCTGCTGTCAATCAACAATCGTGGGAGGGGCGTCCGACCGTGTGACGGGCGTCCGACCGTGTGACGTCACACGGTCAGACGGCTCGACTTGAGACGGGGGAAAACATACAAGGAGATTAAAAAAAGACCACTGGATGGATTTGTATCATTATATGATGGTTGTGTACAGGCACTGCCAACACACATTTCAGTACAATCAACTTGTAAAAGTGCATGTACCATTATATGACCCCTTTAAGAGAACAGAGCAGTAGGTACGTAGGTACTTTTTTACATAATCTTGTGTGCATTTTACAGTTAAAACGCAATAAGACGTGAAAGAGAAATTAGTTTGATGCTCACGGGATGCGCCGTCTGACATCCAGCTCTCTCTGTGCCTGCTTCGGATGTGTATGCTCAGAAAACCATATATCAGAAGTTTAGACCGATATGGCTTTAAAATGCATACAGATAATACACTTTCATGACGATAAATAACTGCAATGTCAAATGAGCGTGACCAGGAAAGAGATGATAATTAAAACCAAACTGATTTTTTAGTTTTTGGCAGAGACTAGTATTCCGAGGCAAGAGCTGCAAAGGCTCCACACTCTCTTCTGGAAAGCGGTGTTGGACGAGTCTGGAAAAACTTGAATTTTTGTTTTGTTTTTTGAAACTTGGGTTTACTCTTTACAAGAAACAATTCAAACTAAAAAAGATTTCCACCAAAATTGGCTCACCTCATCTTCAGACTATGGTGGCAAAAAGGTATTAAAAGCTTTATGAGAAACCCAACCATTCTAAACCCAAAAGCGCAAACAAATTTGACGAAGAGCATGCCAAAATGGATGCGAGGCTATTTCTCTGCAACGCTTTAGCGCATCATGACGAGCCTTGGTACATGTCTAAGCATGAACTGAGGCTACATGCAGAATTTCGGGACACAGCGCAACCTACTAATTAAAAAAAAATGATTTTTTTTTTTACCTAAATTCTGAACAGTTTGCCCAACACTCTTTTGATTCAGTGCAGCATAACGAGTCGAATGATATGCAGTTTTCTCATATAAGCCAATTTGAATTTTGTCGTAAAATACGGAATTTTATGAATTAGGGGTGTGACGAGACGCTTACTCCACGAGACGAGACGAGACACGAGATTGGGTTCACGAGAACGAGACAAGACGAGATTTTTACACAATTTTTAAGAAATCCTCAATGATGAAATATATAAATGGAAAATAGTCTTTTATTCAACTGAAAATCACAAAATGCAAAACAATTTAGGTGCATTTTGAAATCAACTTGTAATGAATATTATTTTACTTCTATTTTAATGAATTCTATGCAGTAAAGGACATGCAAACACTGCAAAATGTTTTGCTATAAACTCTACCGTCTGGCTTCTCCCCTGTACGATTTCACATGAGAAATCTAACTCCTTTCCACAAATCGAACAAAAATAAAACAGTATAAATAAAATAAATATAAATAACTGAAATAACACTTTAAATGCAAACAGTAAGTGTGTATCCATAATCAAAGTACTGCTCTCTCAAAACTACAAGTTCAAACAGAAACAAATTTTTTCTTCAAGCATGAAAAAGAGATAAATTAACTACACAGAACAGCCTAAGATTATGGTCATGTTCTTTTTCAAGAATATAAGCATGACGACGATTTCTGGCAGCAGTTGAGACCTTTGGGCAGTAACTAGGGCTGCACGATGTGAGGAAAAGCTGTGATGTGCGAAAACATTGTTTAATATTGCGATGTCGATATGACTTGTGATATGTGAATGTTAGCTATACTGTTCCCATGTCTTAAGACTAATTAGTGCTTTAATAGGTTCTTTGCGTGATAGGTCAAATGTTTAGGTCTGCCTGGTTCAGATTACACTATTTTAGCGCGATTTTGGCAGGATCCGTTTCGTGGAGATTCGTAAAGGACAACGGGCGTCGGGACGCAAGATTCGATCGTTTCATTTCGTATAGTGTGTCATAGTGGGCGACAACCTACGCGTCTGCGATGCTTTAGGACATCACGACAGAAAGACTAGCATGTTTAATTTTAACGGTCCTCCACGACAGGTTGAGTGTGTGCGAGAGTGAGTGTGCGCGAGTGAGTGAGAGTGTGAGCAACAGTGAGTGTGCGTGTGTGCGCGGTGCGCGCGAGTGAGCGTGTGTGTGTGTGCGCGCGAGTGAGTGAGTGAGCGAGGGACAGTGAGTGTGTATGGGAAGCCAAACAAACCAAAAGTGGGACGAGACAGCGGGGGTTTACAGAGCTCGCGCCGCGCTGACATGTCATCTGAGCGGTTCAATGGTCCGAGCCGCGCGGCCGATTCGTCAGCGCGGCGCGGACGTATTTCCTAGCGACACCCAATGGGCAGCGCGGCGCGAACAATCCTCACCAGCGCTGCGCTGACCAATTTATACAGCGCAGCGCAAACCATACATGCAAATAAATGTACAATAAAGAAAGCCCTCCTTCCTTACAAAAAATTGGTTCTCTGCTTAAGTTTAGGAGTTTTTCCCTACAGAAGACAAAGAAGAAGAAAGACAAGATGAAATGCATACATTTCTTATGTTTATTATCTTTAATAGTGTTAGTAAAGAGTAGTGTTGTGCGTCGATACTTTGAAGAACTGCACATATGTATAGAGGCTACGGAAAGAGCTGTACAAAGCTATACCTCTAACAGAAAATATGGATATAGTACAATCATATATGCACAAGGCTAATTAGCCCTGGCATATTTAGATTTTGTCTATTCATCAATGCAAATGCTGCTATGAAAATTTAATAGGATGTGGATACAAGTTATTATTGTTGTATTTAATTATTAAAGTTATATTAATTAATTGTGTATTTATTATATGAATAACATAGGCCTACTTATGCATTTGTATAAATTAGGCTGTTCTATTTATTTATTTTTGCCCAAGCATTTAAGGTTGTGAGGATTTGTGTAAAGTTTATAACCTAATGTTGAGTTTTATTATTTTTGTGAGTTGTACTATATTCACAGATTGGATTCTTGTATTTATTACAGTTTTTCCACTTCTGAACAGCGAAAAGTTAATACAAATTGAATTTGACTGTTCTTATTTACAGCATTGAATAAATGCCATTAAAAATCTCTACAGTTTTACATATAAACACAACATAAGATTGGCCCCACTGTATTAATTGTGGCCCCTCTTGTGCCCCCCAGTTGAAAAAATCCTAGAATCGCCCCTGATTGAAAGTCATTGAAGTTTCTGCTTTGTACAGCTCTTTCCGTATACATATGTGCAGTTCTTCAAAGTATCGACGCACAACACTACTCTTTACTAACACTATTAAAGATAATAAACATAAGAAATGTATGCATTTCATCTTGTCTTTCTTCTTCTTTGTCTTCTGTAGGGAAAAACTCCTAAACTTAAGCAGAGAACCAATTTTTTGTAAGGAAGGAGGGCTTTCTTTATTGTACATTTATTTGCATGTATGGTTTGCGCTGCGCTGTATAAATTGGTCAGCGCAGCGCTGGTGAGGATTGTTCGCGCCGCGCTGCCCATTGGGTGTCGCTAGGAAACACGTCCGCGCTGCGCTGACGAATCGGCCGCGCGGCTCGGACCATTGAACCGCTCAGATGACATGTCAGCGCGGCGCGAGCTCTGTAAACCCCCGCTGTCTCGTCCCACTTTTGGTTTGTTTGGCTTCCCATAAGTGTGTTGTGTGTGCGCGGAGTGTGTGTGTGATTGGCCCGGCACACAAATGATTTAAAAGTGGCAGGGGCACCTTCAATACTAATTTCACCATCACGCTCCATCACGCTGACATCACAACAACTCACGAGACAAAGTTTCACCTCGACGAGAAATCTCGTCGCGTTTTAATCTCGCGGGATCTCGTAACACGAGATCTCGTCACACCCCTATTATGAACACATTAACGTATTGTAAAAAAAAAAAAAAAATCTGTATGTGTCATTAAGACCTTCCGGTCAAAATTTATAATGAAATTCAAAAACTCTTGATTAATTTAGCCTATTTGAATGATTCCTTGAGTCATACCAAGAACAATGATACCAATAATGCCAAATTTACTTTCACCAAAAATCGGCTCAGATCATCTTCAGACCATGCTGGCAAAAAGATATCAAAAGCTTTTTCAAAACCGTCCGTGAATAACGCATCAACAAAGTTGATGGCATGGTGCCAAGGTGATTCTGAGGCTGTAACTTTTTGTGTCATTGTCTCCTCACACTGACCATATAACATTCACTAGGTAACAGCGTCACCTATTGGTTAAAAGTGATAAGCAATTTGTTCATATTAAAAGTGATTGTATTTGATTTTTTTCAGCCATTTTGACTAAAATAATATAGACATTTTTTAATCACTCATTGCTCTGAAGCTCCCAGACATGCTTGCATGACTTTGTGCCCATTCTTTTGAGCTGCTTGCAGATATATTTATTAATAGAATTTTATTGTGATTATTATGAAATACTTTTAAGAAAATAAGAAAAATATTCTAATAATATTATACTATAAAAAATAAAAAGAGTAATAAAATGAATCATATTTTACTCTGAAATTACAACACTAATATTAATGTCTTGATTTCTTCATTATCAAACGGTAAACCATCAAGCTTTCATTTTGATGGGTTGCCGGCATATAAATAAATGCGCTGCCGTTTTCAGAGTAAAGGCACTGTATGTTCATTTACATGCTCAAAGCGTCTCATTCACGGTAAATGAACCAAGCTGCTCTGAGACACAAAAATACAGTGTATCATGAACTACATGTGTAAATGATTCACTCTGAATCTGATAGCAAATATATTTACTTAATTAAATTGAAGCCTGAGCAATATGATAATCACACTAAGCCATATAGCGATATTCATCTTATTTCAATATATCATGTATCCCTAGGGCACACTTACCCGTGACCTGTTGATACCCATCTGGTCCTCGGCACCAACATATGCCAAGAAGGTAGCAGGATCCCATAACACGCTACACAACACAGAAATAAAAGAATGATCACACATCATTCATTTATTTCAACATCTGTTTAATAAACTCAGTAAAGGCCAGTCTGGGTAACAGCACCCATTCATACCTCCTCATCTCCTCTGACAGCCACTGGGCAGTAACAGGTGCCATGAGTTCCTCCAGGAAGGCTTTCTGCTTGTTATAGTCTTTAAACTGATTGCTGATCAGTATCAGGGCTTCCATAAGAGCACACTTCTCCATCGGTGTCAGCAGCATCTCATTTGAGAACAACCTCTTCACATGCTCATACATCATGTCGAAGCATGGCTGCAATGCATGAAAAATAATCTATTACAGTTAGTGTTTATATCAAAAGAGAATGCTAATATATCACAATTACTTGAGGCTGATATTATCAAACTGAAAAGTATCTGTTTTGAAATCCTTTTCCAGCATTAAAACGAGCAGAACAAAACATAACTATAATTAAATAGCATGTTTTGCATTGTGGAGAACTGTTTTTTGTACCTGCATGCTTTAACTTACCAGAATAAGGTCAGAATAATCTTGACACATCCTAATGATGGAGGAACAGGCATGTCTTCTGACGTTCTTAAGCGGTTGCGTTTGAGGTGCCTGAACACATCCACTGAACGTCAACAAGAGTGTTTGATTAGAGAATGATATGCAGATATGTTTACAAGTATGGGCACCTTACCTTGCGTTCATCAACCCATTCAAACGTGATGACAGTAAATATCTTAGAAGGGAAAAAAGATATGTTGGTAGGTCTTTAACAAATCTATAATGCACTAAATAAAACATAATGCAGGCTATTAATGCATAAAAACAATAGGTAAACAATATGTAAATGCATGACATTTTATAAATACAACAGCAGAGAGAGGACAAAAAAATCTTGGTTTTGAGAAGGGGAGAGAATACAGGGGGTTAGAAAACATTGTTAACCAGATTCAAACTCACATATTACTGATTGATTGTTTCTAGATCATAAGCCGTATATAACTGCACCACAGGCAAGCTAGATGACATTTTTCGCAGATAGATACAATAGATATACATGATACCAGCTGCGCTTTCTCGCTCTCCCATCTCTCCGACAGCGAGTTACACACAAACCCGCCTCCCCTCACTCACTCGTTTCATTTACTCCGGATGAAAATTGTTGGTGTAACAGGGCTTGAATTTCAGTGTGGGATTGTGCGTATTGCGCATAATTTTACTCATTCCAGCAAATTTTGTGCTCACACCCAAAGTGCGCAAACATAAAGCCGCCTCTCAGTGCTACATTGAGTTATTTTTCGCTGCTTCTCGCACTTAAACAGTCAAAATACACACAATGTCAAAATGACTTGGCGATTATTCACATAAACACAGTCAGATATGTGTTAAATAAACGTAAACAGTTGAGAAAGAAAATACATGTGTAACAGTATGAGTGGGTGCATTAGCTCTTAAAGTGGGTGCATTAGCTCTTAAATCATTAAAAATATCTATATGACAGTTTTTCCCAGTGGCCAGTGAAAATGCTGAGTGGCTAGTATCTTTGGAAAACCACTAGCCACAGGGGCTGGTGAGCAAAAACGTTAATGTCAAGCCCTGACCACAGGTATAAAAAAAAAGAAGTAATTTGACCCAAACAACGAAACATCCTAAAACTACAATTTGTTCGACACCCACCCCTAAATGAGGGGTTAAGATGGTGTTTTAGTGTGTGCAAAGCACTTTGCTGTCATCTCGGGCACAAAAAATGCTTATACCTAAAGGTGAACTGCTTTTCACCTTGTTAGTTTTTCATTTTGCTTTTATTTCGGCATTTCAAATCTATAAAGGTGTGATCACATTAGCAAAACCGGGCAAAAAAAAAAAAACATTTTCATAAAGCATTATAAAGCATGTATAAAGCATTCTCACACAGAAGCTCAAACCAAGCAGCTTCCTGTTGGTCAGTGTGGTGAATTCACGAGACCAACTTGAACATTCATGGAACTTTTTCGCTCAAGCAAAACTTTTGATCGTGCAGATTACTGTGCAAAATGTTGCCATCCAACAGTAAATATGACCGAACCTTAATGCTTTACAATTTTGAAACACCAGATTATATCTCTTACCTTATAGAGTACTTGAGGCAGGAAGTGAGGTTGGTGTTTGACGAAGGGAAAGAGTGTGGATATGATGGTAAGAACACAGGACAGAATGAGAGGATCTCTTGTCTCATAGTTTACAACCATCTGCAGCAGCTCCATGCCCTCATCTATGGGAAGTTTCTACAGGAGTGGAAAAAAAAGTCTCAATGACAAGATCTGCTTTAAATCCCTCACTGCTGCACCATGAAAGAAATTGGATGGTCTTGCCTCTTTTTCGAGGATTTTGAAGAGCTGTCCAAATACACTTTCAGTGAAGAAAGTCATGGCATCCCACTGAACCGCTGAAGGGGACAGAGCAGAACAGAGAACCTTCTCTATCTTAGCTTCAACAGACAATAAGACACAAATAAAGGCATGTTAAAGGAACGTTCTAAGGTAATACACAAGTACCAGCGATTACCATCAATCGATTATTGTCTGTGGTAACAAACATCAGTGGAACTTAATTTGTATTGTAAGAATTGATAAATTAGGAAATTCCAAACAGTCTGTTTTGGGGGTGACCAGGCCCTGAGAGGACAAAAGGACCTTTCTGGAGATTAGCATTTGAACTGGCTCTCATGCACCATCGAGACGAAAGTCTCACCTCCGAGTCATCTAATCTACATCTTTTTCCCTCTCCCCTCACCCCTCTCTCTCATGCTCAGATGATCACCTGAAATCACCCAAGAAAATGTATAGTTTAATGTGAATGATTATCACAGAGTATTTTCATGTTTGGTATCATTTAAAATGTCACAGTGCGACTGGTACAGATATCTCATATCCAGATAGATAAAACAGAAGGTAATAAGGTTTTTAAGAGCTTATGGATAACTGACTTACAAAGGAAGGTGGTCTCTAAGCAAATGGTCCCACACCCCCATGAAGATGCGACCACTGCATGCAAATTTCTATTGTTACATGTTTCCAGGTAAAAGGTTTGTCTATTTAGGGAATTGCAGCAGGGAGATCGAGGCCTTTTTCTGTATTTCAGATGGGTCCGTTAGGCTGGGAGATATAGATCTCTCAGCCTAACGTATTTCTTAAATGTTGGGTTTGCATTTTCTCTCTATTCCAGAGCATTTGATGTTTTGTATCGATTATCTTTGAATTGATTATGAAATTGGCATGATACATTTACCTGACATAATAAATCCTAATGTGATTATTCTAACTGATTTTGACATTGTTCATTTAATGGTTAAACGGAATAGTCAAACATTCACTCATGATTAATGATCCACAGATATCATTAAACCTTTTCATTTATGGAGTCAGATGAATTAACGAGAGAATAGATAACTAAATGTATTGTAAATTTAACCAACCAATACTTTGCATGAGTGAGGACAAGAACACGTGATAACCTTCCCTGTGTATTGGTGGACTGGCAGATTGGGCCAATTTCACGGGCCTTACAGTATAATGGTGTTTCAATTGTGAACATCTGTGTTTTAAGTCTATGAATAAAATGAATGAACATGAACATTTGTAAACAAATGAGGCTCCTCCTCATGAATGAGAATCTGTTCATTTCAGAATGTGAATCAAACTCAATCTCATTCCACAAGGAATCAAAGCGTTATGACATAGGTACACCGATCAGCCAAAACATTAAAACCAATATGCAGCCAAAACAGCTCTGATGAGGGATGGACTCCACAAGAGTCTGAGTGTGTCCTGTGGTATCTGGGACTAAGATATTAGGAGTGTACGCTTTAAGTGTGACCTATTATGCCCATTTTCACATGATGTAACATAAATATCTGATGCCCTCAGAATGTTTCTGTGAAGTTTCAGCTCAAAATACCACCCAGATAGATTTTTTATTATAGCTTGTCAAAGTTGCCCCTTTTTGGGTGTGAGGGAAAACGCTTGTCCCATTAAATGCAAATGAGTTGCTGCTCCCTGCCCCCGTTCAGAAGACGGGCGATCATTTATGAGCTTCGGATACTGGAACAACATACCAGCCGAATTTCTCTCAGGCAAAATGTCAATAATACCCAGTAGCGGAGTGCAGCCTTACATGTTTTAACCGGAGTCAGACACAGATGGACAGACTCAGGAAGAGGCTGCAATTGTTAGACTGTACATGGACGTTTCTTAATGGTTAGTGGATACATTTATGTAACTTAGTTGTTGTGAAGTTACGTTTATTCATCTCATCGACTAGCCTGTACCGTCATGTTAATCTATAAACTGTTGTATAGGTGCTCGTGTGGGAACTGTATTAGGATGCCCACAAATCGTCACCAGTCGTGGGCAGGGTTTCCCAACTCTTACGTAGGATGGGGGGGAAATTTGACACAGCTTGTTCTGAGAGATTGATAATGATATATGGGGATTATAAAAAAAAGTATTTGGGTGGATTTTCACCATTGTAGGCTGGTTGTTTACACACACTATGGACACACATCTTTGTTCAAACACCTTATAAAAGTGAATTTTGGTCCCCTTATGGTCCCCCTAATAGGTCCCCTTTAAGTCCTGCAAGTTGCGAAGTGGGGCCTCAATGGACTGGATTGTTTGACCAGTTCTGACGCTCCCCTCGTGCATGAATGAGCCATGACCCTGATGCCAGTTCACCGGTTGTCCTTTGTTGCGCTAATATTGGTAGGACCAACCACTGAATACTGGGGAAAACCCCATTATGCCTGCTACAGACTGTGCGATTTTGGCAATCCTATAATATCATTACAAATCACACTGTATGACATGGATAAATTAAACTTGTGTACGACATGTATGTAGACTGTACGATGATGACACCTATTGAATCGTAGGCTACGATGCAAGTTTGTATAGAAGAATAAAACGTCATCAGCATGTGCTAGTGGTAAACAAAGGTTGCAGATATAGCAAGATGAATCACACTTTGGCAATTGTGGTTTTTATGTGCGCTGAAAAAAATAGGAGGAAGCGAAAGAGGACAACATGGATGCAGTCGTGGCTAGGGAAAAGGGCATCTTTAAACCTCTCTAACTGTGTGACATAGGACCACCGTTTAGGAGCCACGACCACAGAAAATCGCCACGATTGGTCATCTTTCGTCGTGGACAGCTCAAAATAATACAAAGTGTACCAGGGATAAGACTTTTGGAGATGGAGATGGGGTTTTGGAGATGCTCTGACCCAGTCATCTTGCCATCACTGTAGGGCCTTTGTCAGAGTCACTCAGATCTTTTTGCTTGACCATTTTTTCTGCTTCCAACACATGAAATACAAGAACTGACTGTCCACTTGCTGCCTAATACTGTATATCCCACCACTTCTTGACAGGTGCCATTGACACAATATAATCAATGTTATTCACTTCACCAGTCCGTGATTTTAATGTTGTGGCTGATCAGTGTATGTACATAATCCCCAATTTATAAATTTGACCACATTGAAATTGTGTAGGACAAGGCAAGGGTGATGGGTCAAAGTAAGAGTACAAATTTGCATAGTTTACTGGATTAAAAAAAGACTGACCACTCTGATAAAGCAGAAGCATACATATTTTTGATACACTCTTTGACAATTTGTTCAAAAGGACACAGATTTTGTATATAACTTGTATGATGGTCTGACAAACCAAAAAGAAATGTGATGGACTATTGTTCATGAAATGTTTTTCTGCTCTACAGTGATTCTTTGGAGAAATTTTAAACAGCGTTTGGAACCTGCCATATCCTGAGGTTATCCATGATTATAGGTTTGTGTCTGAAAAACAGGTCTAATTCTTGTCAGAATTCTACCTCATTATGTAATCTTTGCTTTAAAATAATGTTTCCAATGCAATGAACAAGGGCTCTGAACCGGTTATGAAGAATATGCGTCACACTAGCATAGTTGTGACCAAAAAATAAAAAAATAAATCAGAAAGCAGCAGCACATTTACAAAAACAGCACAAACTTTTGGCAGATTACAGAGTACCTACCATAAGAAAGTGTAGTAACAATACTCACATGTTGTATTCCCAGTATCTATAGGTGTGTTGATCTGATACTGCACCCACTCCCTTGCAATTTGAAAGGCCTCAAAAGGGACAATTTTACAAGCCAGACGAACTGCTTCCACCTGATGAGACCTGAAAGCTGTTTAACAAATATTGTTAAGGGGTAAACCGAACAGTTGCACATTTTTATAGAAAGAGAAAGAAAAAAATATCAATGATCTTTAAAAATACAATAATATAGGTTGTATTCATATTCTTTCTTTGTGATCATTTTCAAACCATTTTATTTCTGCCATAACTTTACACATCACACAGGGCATGCACTGGTTGGTGTGGGATTTTTCTTCTTCTGTTATTAATTTTCCTAACCACATCAAATTCAATCACATCATATTCATCATCCACCTAGAAGTCCATGTTCTCTCCTGTCCTCTACAGTCAGTGAATGGGCAGAACCAGCTGGTACCATCAGAAGGTACAAAATCAATAACTGGAACCTTTAATCTCTCTCACTCTCTCTCACACACACACACACACACACACACACACACACATCCACACGCACACGCACACACACACTCCCTGTGGTGAAACAAGCTACAGATTGATCTGACTGCACTGACACTATTTGATGAGAACTGAGCTGGAAGATGACTTCACTGTTTTCTGCAGAGCTGCTTTATAGCCGAATTAAACTAATTTAGTAATTGATGATCTTTACAATGAAACTAAATCAACATTGAACTCATTTCACTTGATGTCTGCTCTGTCAAGTCTTTGTCGTCGGTTAGGAACCTGGGTGTGCTCTTTGATACCAATCTTTCATTTGAAAGTCACGTGTCTAGTATCTGTAAAACCGCATTTTTCCATCTTAAAAATATATCTAAATTACGCAATATGCTCTCATTGACAAATGCAGAACAATTAGTCCATGCGTTCATGACCTCAAGGCTAGATTATTGTAATGCTCTACTGGGTGGTTGTCCTGCACGCTTAATAAACAAACTACAGCTGGTCCAAAATGCAGCAGCTCCAGTTCTTACTAGAACCAGGAATGATGACCATATTAGCCCGGTTCTGTCAACACTGCATTGGCTCCCTATTAAACGTAATAAATTTAAAATCGTATAAATTTTAAAATATTGCTGATTACTTACAAAGCACTAAATGGTTTAGCTCCGCAGTACTTGAGCGAGCTCTTAACGCATTATAGTCCTTCACATCTATTGCGATCTCAAAATTCCGGCCAGTTGATAATACCTAGAATATCAAAATCAACTGCTGGCAGTAGATCCTTTTCCTATTTAGCACCAAAACTTTGGAACAGTCTTCCTAACATTGCCCGGGAAGCAGACACACTCTGTTAGTTCAAAGCAAGATTAAACACACATCTTTTTGACCTAGCATTCACATAATACATTATAGACTTCTATAATTCAATGTTAGGCTGCATAGATTAGATCAGCCGGAACCGGGAACACTTCCCATAAATCCTGATGTACTCGTTACATCATGAGAAGAATGGCATCTACGCTAATTTTAGTGTCTTTGTTTATCCCGAGGTTTTCCCGCAGCCTGCCGGATCCAGGCCGTATCCAAATCTGACGAAGGACCTTCGCCTGGACCCGATGACAACGCAGTGCTGAAGTGCCAACTAGTCTCTCCCTATGGAGGATCCCTCTACCACTCTACAGATAAAGCGTTTTCGGGAAATTCGTTTCGCGTATCTACCCCGAATTGATCAAATAAAATAAAATTCTGTATCAAAATTTATAAGGAAAGACCAGTATTTTGTTTAGGCTTGGCTTGTAGGGAATTACAAACCTGCGTATATATATTCAAACGCACATAACTATAGAACCAATTCAGCGTTTCTCACAGGTTTGCGTTTAAAGTCTGTGTAGAGAGAATGGTGTCATCTTAGCGGCCCCTAATTTAATAACAAATGATCGTTGCGACGGAAGCGAATCAATCAAAACTAACTTTAGCTGGAAAATAACTTTATTAAAGAACCACTATAAAGCCAAAACAATCTCTGTTACCTTAAATTATACGTTTATCTCTGTAAAGCTGCTTTGAAACAATCTACATTGTTAAAAGCGCTATATAAATGAAGATGACTTGACTTGACTTGACTTCAGCTGAACAAAGGATTTGGAAAATTATAATCAGATAATTACAGGATTGTATATGTTTAGTTCATGCTCAGTACAAGAGTAAAACCATTTATTGTTAAAACAAAGTGAAAACTTTGGAAAAAAAAAAGAATTTTAAATAAGCAATGTTGTCAGTAACTGGGTTTCTGTGTTGTCACGTTGTCATCAGCTAAAGATTCTTGCTGTTAATCAACATGAATTGCTCTGCAATGCATTGATTTACTTTTAAAAGTGTGCATAACCTTTAAAACTGATGTGATAATACTATTTAACTTACTAGTTACTAACCAACAATAACTCACAATTAAAGAAGCAGTTGAAATCTTCATCACTATCAAAGTCCACTCTGGAGAATTCACAAGCTGGACAATCATTCTGCGAGGGAAATCCAGTCTGTAAAAGGCAAACAGAGCAATTAAGTATGATTAAAAAATTAGATAGAGCAGTTTTGAGTAATTTCTATCTTTTTCTGTGTCTGGGATACACAGCACTTACTTTCACAAGATTGATCCTTGCTGATCTTAAATATTTTATGGTCATTGGGCCAATTACAGGATCCCTCGAAATAATTTCATGACGGAATAAGTTTCCCCAGGTCATTTGCGTGGACGACCTCAGAAACTGTTTAGAGTAATATATAAATACATGGTTAAATATGAAATGCAAGATTTAGTAAAAAATCTTAAAGGTTGACCACTGAGTAGCTATAATGCAGTTCAACCTGGCTGGGATGAGTAGTGAAGGCAAGAAGAGTTTCCATGTATTTATTCAGGTTAACAGGAACTCTAAAACACTAAAGAGAAACATAAAAATCATCTGCATTTCTCATAAGAGGAAAAAAGGATAAATTATACACAACAGTGATGCTCATGTGACCACCTCACCACTAGAGAGCAGATCTGGCTACCCAGGGCACAGAGAACCTGACACAGCCTCTTCAAAAAAGTGTATCTTCTTTCCACGACGGCACCCGATGATCTGAATTGGACGACGGACGGTTTTGGTTAAAACTAACAGGAGTGAACTCAGTTGTTCTGAACTAAGCTTGAGTTGGTTTCAATAGAAAAATGTAAACTCACTGGTTACACAGAGCTGCACCATCTGCCGACCTACAATAAAATAAAATCCAAACAGCATTTTGCAGTCATTCAAATAGAATCCAGGTCATTTAGAGCAGGGTTCCTCAAATCTGTTCCTGCAGGGCCACTGTCCTACAGAGTTTAGTTTCAACTCTAATCAAACACACATGAACAACCTAATCAAGGTCTTCAGATGTCTTTTCACACTTGACATAGTTAACCCTGGGTCATGCTTCACGTTTCACACTGCTCATAATTTACCTGGAGTTAACAATTAATCCTGGGTATTCATAAGGAAACGTTTCACATTGTACATTCCTAAACCATGGGTTAACGTCCTTATTTGCATACTCGCGGTGCCAGTGTCACTGACTGGACAAAAGCAGTGCATCACCTGTTTACTTAAAGGCTCTAGCTGTCACATTCACGTTAGTTTGGACTCGTTATGTTTTGTCATCATCTGCCTTTGTCCTCATTTGTTGTCACGGACACTAATTATGTTCAGTTGTGCACTAATCAGTCACCATCATTACCACCTGAATATAGGTTCAGTGGCCCTCATTTATCAAAAACCAAATTTCCAGCGTACACCTGGCGTACACCCAAAACCACGTTGACTTTGAGATTTATCAATATGGACGTTGGCGTACGGCACGCTCAAATCCTACGCCAGCTCAGGAGGTGGTGTACGCACGTTTTGAGTGCGGGAATGCGCAAAAAAACAATTCCTAACACCACAAAACGCACTGACAAACTAAAAGATATAATATATTATGACCCACTGTAAAAAAACAACAACATAGTAATTATAAACTTCAGTGTTTATTTTTGTGCAACATGGACTTCAATGTTTAATTTGTGTGACTTTACCAAAGCATTTGAATTGTAGGCATATGTATTCCTTAAGTTGCGAGCCTGTGCGCTTTACCTGACGTTTCAAGCCTTGTTTATACTTTCGCCTGGCTCCGCAGCGCGAGTCTCCGCAGACTGCGCGCGCACCTCCCCAACCGGACGAGGCGTTTATACTCGACGCGCTCGCCGTTGTACTATTCTTTGAAACGATGGTTAGGCCAGGGTTAGGCCCGGCAGGTATGCACGGACTGGGTTTAGTAATGAAAGGCTTTCAATGACCAAAAAAATAATTCAGACTGACAAAATAATAAAAATGCCATTCTTCTTCTTTTAAATAATAATAATAATACAAATAATAATAACGACATTCTTCTTCTAAATAACAATAAGTGTCATTAATAATAAAAATCTAGAAATCAATTTTGTTTCTTTCCACTTCCCTGGTTTCGCTTTCTCTTTCTTAAAGAAGTTTCTCTTCTTTGCCGTCTTCCGTGTGTCCATGGCGTAAAATGTGGGCGTGGGGGGAGCGGAGACTTGAATATATTAGGGGCGTGTTATTCTAATGACGATCGTTTTCAGCCGCGGCATTTATCAAGGGCAGGTATTGCGTACACCAGAATTTCAAAGGTACGCACAGCTTCATAAATCAGGCGACGAGAGGAGTGTAAGCATAATCTTACGCCAATATATACGCCCGTTTCTACGCAAGATTGATAAATGAGGGCCAGTGTCCGGTGTCGTCTATGTATAGTGTGTGTTGCTACTGCCTGTTTGTCCATCCTGTGGAATATTTAGTGTTATTAAACTTGTTGGAACTTTATTCATCGCCTTTTTGTCAACAACCCGTGACACTAGCATTGCGCATCCTCATATTTGCTGACTGTAATAGTGTAAGAATTGAGAAATTAGAAAATGCCGGACAGTCTGGTTGAAGAGCGACCAGACCATGAGAGGACAAAGGACCTCTCTGGAAATTAACATTTGAACTCCCCCTTGTGCACTATCGAGACGAAAGTCTCACCTCTGTGTCATCCTAATCTACATCTCTTTCCCTCATCCCCCTCTCCTTCTCCCCCATGCGAAGATCACCAAAACTCACCCAAGAATATATGGTTTAATGTAGGGCTGGGCGATATACCACATGACATTGTTATGCGCATCTCATCAGTAAAGCCGGTTCCTTGATTAATAGTAAATCGCCATCACCTGCTTTCAGATGGAGCGGCATTTATAGATGAGCGGCTGAGCCATAGTTCACTGACAAGCTGAGCCATATCGCATTAATTATCAGGGACGTATCGCTTGCGATAATTAATGTGATATGGCTCAGCTTGTCAGTGAATTACGGCTCTGTGTAGTAAATGCCGCTCCATCTGAAAGCAGGTGATGGCGATTTACTACTAATCAAGGAACCGGCTTTACTGACGAGATGCGCATAACAATGTCATGCGATATATCGCCCAGCCCTAGTTTAATGTGAATGATTAACATCGAGTATTATACATATTTAGTATCATTTGAAATCTCTCATTGCGACTGCTACAAATGTTTCATTTCCAAATAAGTAAAACAAAAGATAATAAGGTTTTTAAGAGTTTAGGGATACCTGGGATGAAAAAAGGAAGGTGGTCCCTAGACACATGGTCTCCTATCCCCCCCAAAAGGTGTGACCTCTGAATGCAAACTTCCATGTTTCCATGTGAAAGAGGTGCTGTCTATATAATGGAATGCAACGAGAAGATCGGGGCTTTCTGTTACTCAGATGAGCCCATGATGTTGAAGGACCTCAAAGAATTCAGCATCATGTATTTCTTAATGTCGGGTTCGCATCTCTTCTCTTTAATCCAGAGCTTTTGATGTTTTGTATTGATTATCTTTGAATTGATTATGTAATTGGCATGATACAGTTACCTGACATAATAAATTGTTACATTTGATTATTCTAACCGTCTTTGACATTATTTTCATTAAAGGCACAATATGTAACTTTTTTGCTTTAAAAATTGCAAAAATCACTATATCTATGTTAAATATTTTTTTTAGTTGTGTACTTACATTATCCCGACTGTTTCCAACAACTTTCAAACCAGGAGAAATTTGTAATTTAATTCGAGAAACGTCCCGTTTCTTTATTTCCGTTTTGTCGCCGCCAATGCCGTCATTGTCCCTGGTTTTCCGCTCGTACTGCCATAGCAACCAGAGCTATGAACCAGAGCCGTCTGATAGTAACCAAAGCGACTGTCGCGGACAACTGTGTAGTTCGCAATGTCTATTTGCACGCTGTTTTTGTTTCGTTCAAACATTATGGACCATGGCAAGCAGACTTTGGATAAAAAAGGAGACCTAAAACGAGAATCAATATCAGCGCGGTGTTTTCGAGATGCCGAGAGCTCCCACAGACAGTATATAAACGAGAGCTCCACGTCCGAGACTTCGACCACTCCTACATGTACTTTATTAAACAGGTGAGCACATTTACATAAAACTAATCAATGTTATATAGTTTAACAATGATAAAATGTTAGAATATGATCTGTATGTTATTCTAATGTTGATCTAGCTTACTGCTAGTCTCATACAGACAGACTAACACATACATTTCAACACACTCAAATGCAGTTTAGTGTGCTAGTGTAATGTTAGACCAAGTGAAACAGCGCTGCGTTACCTCACAAGTTTAATTTGTCTAATAAACTGACCTGTGAGTAGTAATTGTGAGTAGTAATTCTGCGTGTAGTTCGGTAGAATGAAATGTCCATATTCCTTTTATATCCGCGGGACTCGCGTCGCGTGTGGAGCTGATAGCTGTCTCTTAGCAATCCCGAACTGCTTCATATCACAGTCATGATAAAAGCATCGATGTATTCAGTCATCCATAAACATTATTAAATCAGTCGGCTTGACGTTGACGACAAGATCCATAATTGTTAGCAAATGTTGCGTCATCAAACTACGCCTTTGTTATTGTAAAGAGGTTAGCAACCCCTAGTGGTGAAAAATTCCATACTGTATTTTTAAAGAGTTAAAAAGAATAGTCAAACATTCGCTCACATTTAATGATGCAAAGATATCATTAAAACCTTTTCATTTACGGAGTCAGGTGAAATAACGAGAAAATACATATGAGAAAATGTATTGCATTTAATCAAAAAATACTTTGCCTCGAGAAAAGACAGTAACACGTAGAGACCTTCCGCGCTGGTCGGATGCCGGACTTTTGGCTGATCGAGCGCCAGCTTACAACAGCAAGTTTTTTCTGAGAGAATGTTTCTAACTACAAAAGGTAAGAATGAAACGGTCTCTTCTTCACTCCAATTGTCGCGTACAAAAAATGGGTCCAGAACAGGGTTTCATATCCAAGAGTAAAAAGCGGTCCTAACCCGCATCTAAATTACAAGTGTGAAACGCTCTTTTACCTGGGGTTAAAAGCAGTGTTTAGAACGACAATAACTCATGGTTAAGCGCAGTGTGAAAAGTCCTAGAGATACTAGAAAATTGCTGGTAGGTGAGTTTGATCAGGTTTTAAGTTAAACTCTGCAGGACAGTGGCCCTCCAAGGCCAGATCTGAGGAACCCTGATTTAGAATAAGCTTAAACGTTTACTTACTGTGCAGCAGACAGGATATAGTTCATGATGACATCATCAAAGAGTACCAAAAATGGCTTGCACTCCTCTAAATCACCCTGTGGAAGAAAATAATTTGCTCAATCAAAAACACTTCAACTGATCACTCAAACATAAAGTTTTGACACTAAATAGCACTGAAATTAACTTCACACAACATAGTGCTGCTAGTCGAGGCTTGACAGTAAAGGGATAGTGATAGTTCACCCAAATATGAAAATTAGCCCATGATTTACTCACCCTCTATCCCTCCTAGGTGTATATGGCATTCTTCTGTTAGATGAATACAATCGGAGTTATATTAAAAAAAATGTCCTGGCTCTTCCAAGCTTTATAATGGCCGTGAATGGACGGTTCTGTTTTGAAGTCCATAAAAGTGCATCTATCCATCATAAAAGTGCATCTATCCATCATAAAAGTGCTCCACACGGCTCCGGGGGCCTTCTGAAGTGAATCGTTGCGTTTGTGTAAGAAAAATATCCATATTTAAAACTTTATCAACTAAAATAACTAGCTTCCGACAGACGGCCGTACGCATCGATTTACGGTGAAAGAGTAACCCTTGACTTGACGCATTGATGAACGCGGAAGTGCAGAGGATAGAGCAAAACAAAACACCAATCATGAATTAGAAGTCTAAAACGAGAATTTTTAAAGATTAATGTCAGAGGCGCTTGAGTTTGTTGCCCAGCCCTGTTTGTTTGAACCGCTCCTACATCCTACGTCATACATCGCCAAGTGTTACTCTTTTGGCGTACAGTAAGTCGACTTGTGTAGGCCGTCTGCTGGAAGATAGTTATATTTTTATTACACGAACGCATCGCTTCACTTCAGAAGGCCTTTTTTAACCCCCCAGAGCAGTGTGGATTACTTTTATCATGGATGCATGCACTTTTATGGACTTCAAAACAGAAACAGCCATTCACTGCCATTATAAAGCTTGGAAGAGCCAGGACATTTATGTTAGTCTCTTACTCAATTCTCAGTGCCACTTGAGTTGGAAAAATAGAATACAGTGCAATCAGTCGGACGTACAGTGGATAGTTATAAAAATAATTAAAATAGTAAAAAGATGACTCATAGATAAACTTCTCATCTGGTAAAAAAACGCTGTATCATATTTTGCACAGCTGCTTGTTTTACTGTGAGATTTTCCCATGTTGATTGTACTGTGACTGTGGTGTTCTTTCGGCGCGCATAAGTAATCTTTTGGAGATTGGAAAAGACCTTTCAGTTGACATTTCAATTAAAGAATGACACCAGATTGCGACACCTCTATAGCTCTTGCTCTCTCCCTTCGTTTTGCTTGAGTGTAATGACTGAATATCCTCAGTTGTCTGACGCTGCCGTGAAATTATTTCTTCCTTTCGCCTCTACTTATCTGTGCGAGGCCGGATATATTGACTGCCTTAAACAAGCTTGCCCTGTCCGACATTGAACCGCAAATTGCGCTTCTTTGTAAAGGGAAGCAAAAATTACCTGCTGATTCCTACAATCAACATGCTATTTTATTCAGAATGGTGGAACTTACATAGAACATACAAACTCAATTAGTAAGTACAGAAAAAAGCAAGTGGACTTATGGTCTATAGGCTTATTATTAGAGTCTTATTGTACATTTCCTGAATGGCTACATTTCACACTTTCCAATGTCATGTATGCAAGTGAAAAGTACGGTGGCCGAGAGAGCTCAACGCGCTGCAAATAAAGAAAACACATGCAAATAGAAAAACACCTGCAAATTAAGAAAACATCTTCATCAGTTTCACAACACATGTGTGCTCCAAATACTCAACACATCCAAATACAGAAACTCGCTGCAGACCACAGCGGAAATATTTCCAGGGGACCCCAATAAGTGTCGAACATGGCTGGGACATGCTTATTGCTCAATACATAGATGCCATGTTAATAATGACATACAATTTTGTATACAATAAGCAAAATGTATTAGAGTTAACAAAGAGCTGAAAACTAAAAAAAAAAAAAAATAAATAAAAAAAAAAAATAGAGAAAAAGAAAATGAGGGTAAGATATTAATCTTATACATCAGTAACATTGTAAACATTCTTGGAATTGTATGTTTAAGTAAGTTTCATAGGTAAGAAATTTAAGGTAATGCAGGGTCCAAAGATGAGACAGCAATTTTTAAAGTTGAGACACTCACACACAGATAAATAAAGCATATTATAAAAACGTTTTTGTATAAAATATATTTATTTGCAACAGTTTTGTTAGCAGCAATAAGAAGAAATTTCTATCCCAAGAACAGCTACTCAGCTGATGGACACCGTGCTGTGTTGTCATGGGGTGAAAATAATGAGGAAATTACTTTGGCTAAATCCGAAACTGCCCCCTAAACCCTCATTCACTATTCCCTATGTTAGTCCACTTATTCAGAAGGAGTGAATGAAAACGAGTGAGTGAATTCGGACAGCCGATAATCGTACATCGGCTGTACACAGCCGGGTTTGTCACTTATTGTTTGTGTTGTGAGTATTTGGAGCACATCTGTGTTGTAAAACTGATGAAGATGTTTTCTTAATTTGTTGTTGTTTTTTCTATTTGCATGTGTTTTCTTAAGTTGCAGCGCGTTGAGCTCTCTCAGCCACCGTAGAAAAGTGTTAGTGTACTAGACTCCAATGACAGCAATGAGTTGCAGCATAAATAAATAAATGTGGAAAATTATATTTCAGAAAAGCAGCTGAAAAGAGAAAGTAGTATAATGTAAATGCAGCAGTAACTCACTTTCCTACTAATGGCAATTAGCAGACACTCTGCAGCTTCCAACTGAAGCTCGGGTTCGCTAAGCAACAGGCACAAGATCTCCAAAAGACGGCAGTTTTCATTGGTGATGTGGCTCAGAGCAACCCAATTAATGTAGCCAGCCAGAGTGTTGAGAGTGGCCACACCAACTCGCCAGTGAGCTTTTGTCTGGGAGTAAAAGACAAAAAACACAGCTAATTTCATGTGACAAATACGCTACTAGATGGTGAACGTAGAGCAGATAGATTGCATTAAGAAACTGTAAGAAAGCATTTAAAATTTTTAAATATATATTTTTTAAGAACTTAAATACAATTACTCAGCCTCAAATCCTTTGTGGCATCCTTCCATCAAATGTGTTTAAGCATTACCCGAGAACGGATTGAATGTTATATTTGAATATATATAGAAAAGTTAGCTTTTAGCAATTATGGTCTAAAGATCATCAGAGCCAAATTTGATGCATATCTGGGGCCGTATTCACAAAGCATTTTATCTTACCACTAGGAGTACTCCTAAATCGCACTAAAAGATTTTAGCTAGGAGTTTTCTCTTAAAAGTTATTCACAACGCCTTTCAGACCTACTCTTAGTAAAGAAAAATGACAACTCCTAAACTAAGAGTGAGTCTTCGTTACTATGGATGACATCATTACTCATGCACGAGCTTGACTGAAGTGACCACCTTGATTGGCGGATGATTTTAACGCGGGAATGATTCCAAACACCTCCCCTATTATGATGAGTGACAGGTGACAGGTCTGAGAATGCGTGCGCTACACAAGTAGTGCGAAGGACGGAAGATGATGAATAACTGAATAAACAGCCTAAATGAATAAAGAGTAAGGCAAAACAAATAGCCTAGTAGCCTAATGAAACATATGGATTGATGCAATATCTTTACAACATTATTGAATTAATCTGTCACTATATGCCTCTGCCTACGTTTGCAAAGAGAAGAACATTTTAATTTGATTCACAATGAAACGTTACAATTAGTTTACATGCAATGAGTAGCCTAGTTTTGGTTGTTGTTGGTGGCGTTATTGCATTATGCCTACAATGCAAAATTGTTCCCTCGCGATTGGAAGCTCCTGTAGCCGCCGCATACGCATTTCAAAACATCGCAACGTGAAATGCCACAAAAAGCGGTTTGTGAATAGGTCTTAGTGAGTTAGGAGTCCTCTCGACTTCTTTTAAGCTGTCCCAGGCTTAGGTGCTACTTTTAGGGCTAAAATGCTTCGTGAATTACTCTTAGTCAAAAAAATTAGGAGTCCTAAAGTTACGAGTGACACGCCCATTATTTTTAGGAGTTGCTCCTAAATTCGACAGTTAGGAGCTACTTTTAGCCTTAAAATTCTTTGTGAATACGGCCCCTGATGAACAAAAACAATTCAAAATGCCTGACAGGTAATATTGAAAAATCGGATAAAAGCCAAGTTCCTCCACTTGGCTTTTGTCCATTTACATTTACATTTATCAGGAGCTTTTATCCAAAGCGACTTGCATTGCATTTCAAGGAAGACATTTTACATTCTTTTCAGTTCTTGCTTTCCCTGGAAATTGAACCCATGACCTTGGCGTTGCAAGCGCCAACGCTCGACTGTTTGGGCTACAGGAAAGCTCAAATACATTACTGTAAGAATTTGAGAATATATCAATCATAAACAATACTGTAAATTTTTATCATTTGCTTTGCTTATTTTACATCTGTTCATTTCTCAAAATGCATGAAAAGAAAATTCTACTAGGCCTAGCTCTGTAACCAACAGAATCTCAAATTCATTTTTACAGCAGAATGCTACCATAGAGAACTTCTATCTGTGAAAATAACAGGCTCCTCTCTGGTCCCTCAGCAGAGATAATCAACGCCAAATTGAAGGGAATAAAAACTAAAATTAAAAAAATTATTCACACATATTGTTACGGCAAGTATACACAAGAGAGGAAGATGGGTTGTGAATAGTGAGTTTATTTAACAATAGATCAGTGATGAGGTGAGCAGGTGAGGGAGAGTCCAAACGAAGATCTTGGTGGAGACACAGAGAGAAGGAAGACGCTGGAGACAGGGAGATCGCTGGAGACAGGGGGAATAATGGAGCCCTGGAGGCTGACGAGGACGTGGCTTATTCGGAGCAGGAAGCCTCCAGGGTGGTGCTGGTTCAGGTGGCTAGGGCGGAGCCGGCAGCTCAGGGGACCTGTTCAGAGCCGACAGTAAGGGTATATGGCCCCCACAAAAAAAATCTTGGGGAGCTCCAGGTGTCGCTGGGATGAACTCTGGACGGGGACAGAAACTTGAGCTCCCATTGGACCTTGGGCAAGGATGGAGACTGGAACCCCCAAAGGACTCTGGACGAGGGCGGTGACTGAAGTCACTTCTGGGCTCTGGGTGAGGACGAAAACTGGAGTCACTTCTGGACTCAGGACGAGGACGGAGACTGGAGATTCAGGTGCGGCGGCGGCCATCTTGGACGGGGGCTCAAGCGCGATGGCAGCAGCCATCTTGGCAGAAGGCTCTGGCATGGCGGTGGCCATCTTATAAGAGGGCTCTGGAACGACAGCAGTCATCTTGGGACAAGGCTCTGGAACGGCGGCCATGACGGGACGAGACTCTAGAATGGCGGCGGCCATCTTGGGACGAGGCTCTGGAATGGACATGAGTTCACAATCGCTTGAAAGGCCGATGGTGAACGGGGACTCACAGCTGGCCAACACCCACTCCACAAAAGCCTCGAAGTTCTCTCGAGGTCCCAGACCGGGCAGGCATGCCTTCGTCTCCGCATTGAAGCTAGTATGGAAAAAGACACTCAATGATCGGTCGGGGAAGGAGGTAAGGCACGCCAGGTCGAGGAACGCCGCGGTGTGGGCCTCGAGAGAATGCTGGCCTTGGTCCATGCATAGTAGAAGCACAGCAGGATCAAAAAAAAAAAAAAATACATGTCTTCTTTAATATTTTCACAGTGGACGCTCTTACAGAAAAAATAAGTGTTTTCAATTATTGACATTCAAGCACATTTCAAACCTGACGGTTCTAATATCGGATATAAATAACCAATATAAAATCAAGCATTTTCCAAACTCTTTACAAACCCTGTTAGATGTAGGAGAGTTGACCAGATCTCAGATTTTCAACAGACTACATTTGAAATTTACTCAGATGCTAACAAATCCATTCTCATTAACGTGTTTTAGCTATTTGCATGCATGCAACAAGGTTAAATCTGTGCCAGATATCAGTAAAAAAAAAAGTAAAGAAAAAAAAGATTTTGACAATTACTTGACAGTGTAAATGCTGCCTATAAAGTTAGTTGCGTCTGGAATTTACATTCAAGCTAATTGGAGTCTCTGGGTTCTAGCACTTTCATTTAAGCTTTGGTCAGTCAAAATCATGGGTTAACAAAACCCTGGGTTATCTTTATCTATGTTTCACACTGTTCATTTGTTACCCTGAGTAATTAATTAATCCTAGAAATTCATGTTATGTTTCACACTGTAAATGAACCTTTTTTGGCCCCTAATAAGAACAGCACTAACCCCTTCCAAGAAATTATACCTGACAAATAAAAATAAATAATCTGACTCACCTTCAAATCCAGACCAGCAGCACATTTCTAGAAAACAACATGAATAAATCTATTCAAATCATATGAACGTGACAATATTCTGTTGCATGCGCCAGACTGTAGAAAAAGCACACAAATCATTTAAAAAATGTTTTGCATATGATCATGAATGTCTGAAGAACTCACCAACTTGTTGTACTCATTCATATGAAGCTGCAGAATCAAAATGCCACGCAGGAAGGAGAAGATGCTGTCCATATTCTCCGTAAGGTTGTGCTGGATATCTCGCCGTCTTTCAGTGGGTAATGTCTGAAATGTGATCACGTCCTCAGCTAACCGCAGCAGGACAAGCATTACGAGTTCCGTCTGAGCATCCTAAAGAGAATTAGATAGTTTATTCAAATAGACAATGATTATTTTACGTGCCATTATTTACTAGGGCTGATATATATATCTCACATAGCCTAATCAGTGCTCAAGCGCACACATAAAGCTTGCCACAGCGCACCGGCAAAAGTAACAATTATGAATGTGTCGTGAAAAAAAAAACCAGCAAGGATACTGTCTAAACATTTTAATAATTTATTGATAATGTTTTCTGTGTTTTCGGCTGCAGAGATTAAGTCGACGATGTTGACTCATCATCTCCGCATTAGTGGACGTTCCTATATGCACGTTTCATACGGATTAATCTGAGAATATTTGTTTTCCCCTTGAATTGGTTGACAATCGTTTGATATTTCAAGCTTTCTATGGATATATTTCTCATGTCTGTGAGGCAAGCATCCTATATTCTGAGTTTTGGTTCATTTATGTGACGCGCTGCAGTTCAGGGAGACAGAGACGTCAGAAAGAGCATTGTATTTGTTTTCAATATTTATAAAGTACAAAGTTGTTATTGTGAGTTTACACAAATAAAAGTAGATAATTTCCAGTTTGGAATAATGTATTACTCTTATCTGTATGACCAAAAAAGACGGAGTATTTTAAGGAATGCAAGTGATTGCACCGGCACCTCCGTCATGCAGTAAGTGTGCTATACTTTAACTTCCACACTCCGCACAAACACTGCGCCTAATAATAGCACACATTTAATCTAGGTTAACGTTAGAGTGAGCAGCCATGTAAAGTCTATACTAACATGTTTCAAATGATAAGCCATATTTGAGGTTGATGGATGATAGGCGAACGTTTGGATTTTCTGCCCCACAGACTGTAATTACCACATGACCTGCCGTTAACGATCTGTCCCTGACGGACTGCGTGACTTCGCCACTTCCTGTGGAGTTTTTTTTCTGCGACTTACCGACTAATAAAATCTTGGTCGACTAAGCCTGTTAGTCAACTATTAGGGCCTATTACTTACTAAATCTGAATGCAAAATGCTTAGATCAACAGAATGTTCTCACACTGACTCCTGAAGATTCCTGTAGAGTTTATTTCCAACCAGGTGTGTCAAATTTGACAAATTATATCTCAAGTTTTTGCCAATTACAATAATAATAAAAAAAAATTGTTTTTTTTTGTTGGTGTCTTGGCTAGTTTGGGCTTGTCGTGTCCAGCTAAATCCCAAAGCTTTTAATTTTCTTCATATTCTGTGCAGTACTCTATGGAAGCTTACATCAAAGCAGACTCTCTCAACATGTTGCAGACACCCAGAACTCTATCCCAGAACCCATCATTTCCACATCCCTAATCGTGGCCCGAGTCGAGAGGGACCACAAGATTGAGACACTATGGCCCTGTTTACACTTGGTATTAAGATGCGTTTTGGTCGAACGGATCACAAGTAGACGAGGGAGACACATTCCCGTTTACACCTGGTGTTTTAATCCGTCTTTTTCAACCATTTCTGTCCTGTTTTCAAGGGAGGGGTCTATGGGCGGGTAAATGTATGGGATTTTGCAGATCTTTCGATCTAATGCACTAATCAAGTTCAAGCTATTTACATATGAACGAGCCCGGAGACGATGAAAAAAACATACGGAGATTAGGTATATTAGAAAGCAGGAAAAAAACAGACCCTGTTTTTTAATAAACTTTCTAGACCTTAAGTTCAGTGTGTAGACATCCATTCTTCTTCTTTTTTCTGCACCGGAGTCTTATTCTGGGTTTTGGATGTGCACACCTACTTTGTTTTTGGAACTAAACTCTGACAGGAAGGCATAACTTCAGGAGCAGGATGAAGCAGACCTGTCCTACAACATCAAGCCAAAACTCTTGATACCCCCATAGCAGCCAGGGTCTCCATCTCATTCAGCATATCGGGCCAGTGCTGCGGCCACTCTCTCTTGATCATCTCAACTACTATGCGTGAGAGCGCATCCTTAACATGACACTCCTCTTGCAGAATTGGATGTGTACCCTAAAACAGAACATTAAGGCATATAAAAAAAAATAAGAAATCTTCACAAAGCATGCAATAAGATAATTAAGTAGACAATTCCAAGATGCTCACATTTGACAACAGGCCCATAGTGCAGTTCTTCAGCCGGAGCTTTTCTTGTGGTGCCATGTTATTCCACCGAAACCTGTTCAGAGTTCAGTTTAGTGTTCAATGTTCACTATACCCGTTTCCATCCACCCAATTTGGGAAAAAACTCATTCGCTCAACTGAGGTGGATATTTTCTGTATCAAATAAGAAGACATGCATATAAACAATGAAGGAAAACCATTTACAGAATAAATTCCTTGATGCATTATCTCGCGTGACTTTGTCCCAACAGAGGATGTGATTGGATAACTGGACTAACCAGCAGACCAATTTACACCTGGTATTAAGACGTGTTTTGGTCGATTGGATCACAATTAGACGAGGCAGACACATTCCCGTTTACACCTGATATTTTAATCTGTCTCTTTTGTCCACTCTCAACCACTTCTGTCTGGATTTCGTTGAGGGGAGGGTCTATGGCTGGATAAATAGGACGCAAGACCACGTCGAACGCTGCGAGTGCGTGTTAGATATCAGGAATGGTGAGAGAACATTGTGCTTTGTATGTTTTCGTCTTCAAACCAAACTTAGGTCAGTAGTCGGAGAGTAGGCATCTTTTGTGGCTGTTCGAACACATTCGACCACATGAGCGTTTACACTACAAAAGCCATCCGGTCTAAAGCAATTTCGACTACTTTTGGAAGTGGTTCAAATATTTTAGACCCCATTTACAGCTGTATTTAGAGAATCGTCCACATGTGATCCGATCGACCAAAACGATTAATACCAGAGTCCTGTTTCAGAAAGGAGGTTAAGTGAAAACTCTGAGTACGTTAACATTGAAATGAGGGAAACTCTCAGTTTTCCGTTTCAGAATGGCAGGTATGTTAAACCCGAGAAAGCAAGGCAAGTCAAGCCCGTTTCTGAAAGAGCGATTACTTGTTACCACGGTAACTTACCCTGTGAACCTAACCCGGTCCGGAGCAGGTTTTCTTCGGTAAACCCAGTTTAATTCGCTCTCATCCCCGTAAGTGATGTTTAATTTTAATGCTTATTTAATGTTTTTCTTACTAGGTTTTTTTGTCTTATTTTAAGTATTTGCATTTTCTATATACAATGTATATTTGTCTTGTTTCCTGTGGGGGGAAAAATCAAGTGCATTTTACTTAAAACAAGTAAAATTATTTGCCAGTGGGGGTAAGAAAAATAATCTTAATGCAAAAGGAAACAAGATTATTTTTCTTACCCAACTGACAGATAAATTACAAAATAGGAAAAATGCACTTAAATTAGTTTCCGAAAATGAAAATGATTACTGTATGGAATGGAAGGATGCCGGATGGAAGGGTAGAGATATATGCTGTAACCACCACAGCTGTTAAATAATGTCTATGTGGTGTTTTATTATTGCGTATTTACATAATTATTTACATATTTTTAATATGTTTTAAGAAAACCCATGTGCAAATTCAGTATTTTCTCCATAAAACTGCAGTGAACCAAAGACAGTCAAAAACACGGTTTGAAATCGCTGGTGTTTCTGATGTCACAAATTACCTTGTAACCAATCAGATCAACGTGTGATCGTCAACCAGTGGATCTCTGAGCTACTGTGAGTGAGTGGAAGCGGGGCTCATTTGCATATTCATAGAACCGCGTATACTAAATGAGGCAAGGGTGTAGAGTTACCATTCAAGCTATTTTAAGGCATGAAGAATTTTCTTTCAAGGAAAAATATTTAAATACGTAATTTTGGAGATCAAAGAGTTTTAAGGGAATAAATTATTGACTACAGGGGGACTTGAATATTGTACCAATACTTGGTATTGTGGCCATCTCCTCTTCATCCCCCCCATTTTACAAGCTGCTGCCTTCTAACTGTAGGCTGAGAAGTTGTCAAATGTTAATTTAATTTACCCTAATTAAGAAATGTAACAGATTAAATTAAGGGAACATTTAATTATGTGAAAAGAGCATCAGACTATGTGGAAAAAGCTGCTGCACATTTAAATAGACGCTGAATGATATTTATTTAATATGTCAAATGTTTGTAAAGTCATGTAGCCTACACACATTAACCTTTTTTTTTTTTTTTGCCCGTTGGATGCCATGAAAATGAATACTAGTTCAATAACTTACCATTCTGCCAGTTTACACCTCTGATATTATAACAGTGATTAAGAATTAAACTTACATAATGACTTGGAAGTATGCATACGTCTTTTTGTCGGGTGCTGTTGCCATGGTGAATCGTAATTTCAGAGCTCCATTGATCATGGCTTTTCATAGTCGTGGTGCAAGCGCTCAACTCAGTGTCAACCTACTCAGAGTTGATTGAACTAACTCAATTCAGCTGTTATGAAACCGAAAACTCAAGAGTTTCCCAATCTCAGAGTAAATCAACTCAGAATTCAAGTTTTAACTCAGAGTTGGTTGAACCTCCTTACTGAAACAGGTCCCAGTTGTAAACAGGGCCTTCAGTGCACAGCATCTCAAATGTGGGTTTGTTTCTTCTGAAATGCCTGAGCAAAAGTCTGTCATCAGAAGGATTTGGCTTAATTCCCTCCCAGAAGTGTCTCACATGATTGCATTCCCAAATACCAGCATCCGAACGCAAGAGAACATGACAGCATTTATTGCATTTCGTCTGCGTGCTCTGAGGCTCAAGTTATTTATGATGTACAAAAAAAGAGCCACAGTTGCTTCACTGATTGCAGAAATTTCAAATTTTATTACAGATATTCTGCGCAAATTTCCCAGGAGGTGACGATTTTAGTCTCTTGATCACATGGGGTGGAAACAGTGCTTTATTCGCAAATGCTTTACGCGCTATTTAAATTTTGCACATAAGTTAAATTCTCAACTTAGGATGGAAAAATACAGTAGCTATTGATGTACACACACACACACACACAAAAGTGTTTTAGACACTTACTTGACTACATGCTCCAGTATCTGCAGCCCAAAGTGTCTGACCACTGCCGTCTGTGATTTCTCCGCTAACTGAAGTCCACATTCAACACAGAAGGGACATTTCTCTTTGAAATCTTCAATAAACTATAACAACAAAGAAACCTATTAAAACATTTAACAACTTAACATCTAGTAGGGCTGCAACACAGAATTCATGGATCAGTATACCTCAGTTTTGGGGTGACTGTTCAATACAGCAGTGACCAGAAAATCTCCCTTAAATTACTTGTTTTATAAACAAAGTTCTTAGCACAGTCATATGCAATTAAAGGGCCTAGTTCACCCAAAAATGAAAATTCTGTCATCATTTACTCACCCTCATGTCGTTCCAAACCCGCAAGACTTTCGTTCATCTTCAGAACACAAATGAAGAGAGATTTCTGTCCCTCCACTGGCAGCTACGCAACTACCACTTAGCCTAAATTAAATCTGTTCATCATATAAAGCGATTGAGTCTCTTCAGAAAATTTGGACTAAACTGCTCGATTCACATGGTTTAGCTTTTCGATCTCTTTACGAACTTTTTGAAGCGTCAAAGTGGTAGTTGCGTAACTGTCAATGGAGGGACATAAATCTCTCAGATTTTATCTAAAAGATCTTAATTTGTGTTCTGAAGATTAACAAAAGTCTTACAGGTTTGGAACAATGGGTGAGTAGATGACAGAATATTAATTTTTGGGTGAACTATCCCTTTAATTATAATATTTCAATATATGGATAATATCAATATAACTTTTTTTTAAAAATACATTTATTTAAATATCCTGCAACCCCCTTGTAAGTTTGCTGAGGCCCCCTATTGGGCCCCGGTCCCCTGGTTGAGAATCACTGGTCTAGTTCGATATGTTTATTTTATTTTTGTATATTGTATATTTTTTTTTACATTTTGGTCTTGTAATTCCAATAATATTCATGTAGCGTATCTGTATCCGTTCGGCAGCATCCCTTGAGTAAATATATTATCATGTGCATACAATATTTTATGTATGAGAGATACTCATTGACACAGTGTCACCTAGTGCAACCTTCTTTATGCTTCCGGATTGATATCGCTAAGGTTAGTATTAGGCCTATAAAGCAACACATAAGAACATAAACATAACCAAAATAAGATTATGATTTGATCATTTGAATAAACATGAAATAAATGAAAATGGGAGTTTCCAAAACAATGTTTTTCTAATGTGACCTCATAATATGGATGTACGTATCAATACATACATAATTAAAGCTGCAAGAAGCGATGAAAGAGCCCTCGCACGCCAGTGCCACGCTACTCGTGGTTTTAGGAAAAAAGAGCATGTTGGACAATATGCATTTAAGTAGGTTAATATAAGAGGACTACGTCAAAGCCATTTGTATTTGCCACAGTTCCTGCTACCAGCTGGTGGCGCTATGACCTTTGCTAAATTTTAGCATGTAGATGTGTTCAGGCCAGGACTCTCACCAAAAATGTTAAGTTTGGGGGAGATTGGATATTGCATGTTTCTGTAACAACAACTTCCTGTTTCATGGCATTAATAACCTGCATAACACTTAGCTAAGTATTGCTAGCATGTTTTTAGCATGTTTATCACTCGCTGTCAATTTTTATTATGTTGCTAGGAGTGAATCACAGTGTTAAACATGTCACTTCCTGTTGCCAGCAGTTGGCGCCATGACTAACTGAATAAGGGCATTCAGAGTCAGTGTTCAGGCAGGACTCTTATCAAACATGTTAAGTTTGGGGCAGTTGAGCATTGCATGCCTGAGTTAAATAACTTCCTCTTTCATGGCATTAATAGCATGCTTTAGCACTTAGCTACATGTTGCTAGCATGTCTTAATAGGTTTCTAACATGTTATGTGTGAAGTTTGGGGCAGATTGGACATTGTATGCGTGAGTATCAACAACTTCCTGTTTCATGGCATTAATAGCATGCTTTAACACTCAGCTAAGTGTTGCTAGCATGTTTTAACATGTTTCTAGCCTGTTTAACACTTGCTGGCACTTTTTAATGTTGCTAGGAGTGCATCACAGTGTTAAATATGTCACTTCCTGTTGCCAGCAGGTGGCGCTATGACTATAACTGAAAATGGGCATTCAGTGTTCAGGGCAGGACTTGTTAAGTTTGGGGCAGAATAGACATTGTTTGCTTGAGTTACAGCAACTTACTCTTTCATGGCGAAACAAAAATTTTGTCCCTTTGACGAAAACTCAAGATATTCGCAATTTATCACAAAGGCCTTATGATTAAACTCACCAAATATGAAGATAATCCGATTAAAACTCTAGGAGAACTTTGTTAAAGTAGTTTTTATTGCATTAAAAAGAATATTAACACACACTTACAGATGATCACAATGTTTTCAACTGTGACATTCA
This sequence comes from Vimba vimba, assembly GCA_022828995.1. Lineage (NCBI taxonomy): Eukaryota > Metazoa > Chordata > Actinopteri > Cypriniformes > Leuciscidae > Vimba > Vimba vimba. Next base: position 4,229,564 of record CM040834.1, on the reverse strand, counting down.
TAATAGCATCAAGGAAACAAAAAAAAGATTAAAAAAAAAGAACAAAAAAACTATAAAGGGGATAATGTAAAAGGAATTACCAAGAGAAAAGTATATAAAAAAATGTATACATCTGTTTTGCTTCTCCGTTTCTTGCATCTTTCAGGGCCTCAATATAATACAGAAGTTCAGTTATAAATAATATGATGTTAGGTTTATTATTTGCTCAAAAGAACAGAAAAGCAAACGCACACCTTATGGGGTACAAAAAGCTCCTTATTGTGCCGAAAGGTTGGTAATAAATGTGCTTAATTCTTTCCCCGCCATTTACAGAATTTTCCGGCTTTCAGTGTTTTCATTGTTATACACTAGGGGGCGTTACTACACATCTTCTGAAAGAGTACAGAATCTCCCGATCAAAAAACAGGTAAATAAGAAGCAGAAACAAGCCATAGCATTAGGCTATGTAAAATAACGTGATCATCAACACTAAACAGCATATAAATCAAAACTGTGTAATGTTACTGAATAAAGTGTCGACCCAGGACGAGCTTTAGGACCGTGGATGTGGGGGTGTTGATGGACTCGATCTACTCCATCTGTGTTTTGATCATCGTTCTGAATCCGATTCAGATGTAGTCTGACAAAAACGTGAATTTTGGTGGCGACATTACAAAATGTTGCTTTAAAAAAGAAAAAAAAAGAAAAGAAACTTACCCATTCAAGTGTTGATAAAAAAAAATGTATGAAGCTAGAATAAAACTTTTTTTTTTTTTTTTAGCAGAGGGTCTGTTCTTTCTTTTGACATATTGCATAGTTCAGATATATTCATACAACAAAATAATTCTGGGGGGGCCATGAAAATTGTGAAAATTATCATACTTTTTTAAAAAACACTGGCAGGGAAAGAAAGTGTGCAGTTTTCTTTGCATACGGTTTATTATTTGTTCATTTTTCTTTGTGTAGGCTGTATAGCAATTCCCATTCATAATTATTAAATTAATCACCAAACTTTGCTCCAAACTCTTCTTACACAATAAGAATCTTATAACAGATAACCAGATCTTCATATTGTGAGTTTAAATATTAGGTATTCAATGTAAATCCCAAAAATTCCAATCCCATGTCTCTGAAACATCTTGAGAAATCAAATTAATAACTTTATATCATATAACTTCTTTAACTTTATTGGTGAGACAGTTGGTAAACTCCAGACCTCTTCCCATTCAATCTGGTTATTGAACTCCAAAAGGGTGTGCATTTAGGTCGTGATGTATTTCTGCATGTTTTAGGAGTTCGTTAAAGTAAGTTACGACACCTGGAAATGGCAAAAACTGCAGAAGAAATGAAAAACGGACTTACTCTTGCGTTTAGGGGTTTGCTTCAATATACTTTTTGAAGGTTTTATTGGGACATTACATGTACCGAATTTCGTAGACCAACGTGAAACGTAGCGGGAGAGGCGCTTCGTTGAAATTTTGTAGGTGGCGCTATCGAGCCATTTTGCCACACCCAATTCTGAAACCCACACCTTTAATACATTTTCGACAATTCTGACGCATGTGCAAAGTTTCATGAGTTTTCGAGCATGTTTATGCCATCAAAAATGCGATTAATTTTATAATAATTTCAAAATAATAATAATAATAAACCAAGCAACTCCAAGACGGAATTCCTAATAACCGTTTAATCGTGTTTGATAGAGGATAATTCACCTGAAGGGCCTCCAGGCGGTATGTTTGACTGGATTCTGCCTCCATCGTCACATTCACAGCCTTTATAAGCTCATGGCACAAAGCATGTATCGATTCGGCCATGGCTTTAAGCACGTCCAGCGGCTGGGATGTAAAACACCAGCACGCTTCACTCCTAGTTCATCACCTCTATGGATGTGCATGAAAACAAACACACGGGTCTCTGCTGTCTGTGGACCGCCTTAATCAAGATGGCGGAAGTTCCGTGCCCTCTGGGGATTGTAGTTTTTTAATGTTATTGACAAGCGTCACGTTATTTTTACATTCGCTATTCGCTGAATATACACTTTTTTTGTCTATGTTCTGTTGAAGTATATATAAATGCCACAGTTAGTTTAAATAACATCCAACAATAGTTTGGGCATTATACCTGTGCACCTGTAAATGTTCAGATGGATGTGTGTGAGTGTGACCGTCTAAAATTCCTCCCACTTCGTTTTCAAACATGCCAGATCGTTTGATTTTAATTTAGAAACAAAATTGTTACTTCATATTTGCAAAACCATATGAAATTGTTTTATAAAAGGCGCCATTCTGCAAGTTTAGCCTGCGTTATTGTTTTATTGCTGTCTTTTCTTGACCAGCAGGTGTCGATAGTACACTTTGAAGCCGAATCAAATGGTTGTTGATTCAGAGTTTCTAAAAGCAGTTTCTTCTCTCCCATCACTACAGATAAACAGCAGGCAGCACCGAGCTGGAGTGGGCATATTTGTTGGAGAAGTTTATCCTCAAAAACTAAGCAGTGTTTGTTTGTTTGTTTTTTTATTTACTCGCGTCCCAGATTTACTGACATCACACCAAAGCAAAAGTATAATTTCGCAGTCAGCCATGTTTAATTCGTTTCATGAGCCTTTGTCTTCTTCCATATGAAATATGGCCCATTAATTAAACTTAAATGTAGGTTATTTTAATAATAAAAAGTGTTTTGAAAATATAGAGAAAATCTAAATGGATGGTACAGGCTGTATTTATTACTTTGCAATTATACATGCAGTAGGCCTATATCCATACAGTAAGCTCAAACACCTGGAACATTACTTATGTTTAAATAGGAACATTTAAAGGATAAAGTCATGAATCATTACTCACAATAGCCTACCAAAACAAGGCAGGGCATTCCAACAATCATAATTCAACAAATGAATTAGTAATTAAAAAAGACTTTCATTTTTAAATCACAGACACAATGGTGGCATCACAAAAATGAAGGGTTTGTAGTTACATCTCATTTCAACCAGACAATAATATCCAAATACAGCAACTCTCTGGAGATCTGAAGCCATGTGGAAACATCATACAAACAAAACACCACATCACACTTAAACTGTCTACAGTAAATCACACAAACAACAGCATGAACAAGTGCAATCCAACAACAAAATTAAGTTAATGGCTGAGGCAAATATAGGGCAAATTCACTATTTTACAAAATTAACCAATATACAACATATGCAACATTACTGAAGGAACAGCACTCATCTGAATGATATCACATGAAGGAGTGGATGAATTATGAATTTGTTGTTTTTCATTTTTGATTTAAATCTGAACCATTTAACTATCAAATAACCATATAATAACCTTTTATGCAACTCAAAATGTGATGCTAATGAAACCTTTAAAGAACACACACACATACACACACACAGGTAATTTGACAGTGATTTATGCAGATTTAAATTGTGGATTACAGCACTGATTTTTATATATTATGTTTAATAATTACACTGTCAGAAAAAAAAAAAAAAAGTGTAAAATGATATCTTCAGGGGTACGGCAGCTTGTCCCTGGAGCAGAACCTCTTTAAGGGACTTGATCTCTGAAGCTCATTTACACCTTAAAAGGTGCATTTTAGTAGCTTAGAATGGTAATATATACTAAAATGCACATTTTAAGGGGTAAATAAGCTTCAGAGATCAAGTCCCTTAAAGAGGTTCTGCTCCAGGGACAAGCTGCCGTACCCCTAAAGACTAAAGAGAGAAATACAATAAACCTCAAAGGTTTGAATTCCTATGATTATCTTAACCATCACAGCCATGACTATTAATATAACAATAAATAATCTTTTGAAAAATATAATAGCGTAGTGCTTTCTTTGGATTTGGGCGTGAAACGGGACGTATTTCATGAGATTCATCTAGTTATTTTCTATATTCTGTCTTTAAATGGTTTCCTAATCTGAAATTATAAGCATTTTTAGTGTCCAACACATAATAATCCATTTTAAAGGTTCTTAAAATGTGTTTTTATTAATTATCGGCATTACTATTATTTTAGTTTGTTTTAAATCACCATGAAAATATATATTTTGGTCAATAAAATAATTACAAGAACAGGTTTGGAACACATTACAGCAGGATAACGTGTATTGAGGGAATGTTTTTGGATACAACACACCTCACAACCAGCGCAGAGGCTTAAAAGACAACTATGAAACCGTTTGAAACTACATGAAAATATGCGTTTGTGTTTGTTGACTACTTGCATGCTTATGGGTGTTATAAGGATGAGATTTGAAGATATTGCATCTTGCTTTTTATGGTTTTCATCACATATCCTCTCTCAGTCTATGTTGAGAAGAGGTCTGTCCACCTCCTTCTCCTCCTCTTCACTGGGACTGGGCTCTGGTCCCATTCCCTCTGTTTGGGAGAGCTCATCCAGCAGCTCCTTCCCTCTCTCTCCAGCCCGAGACGCCCAAAGCACAGCGCCCTGTTTCAGCCCGATGGAGCGAAGCAGCTTAGCATAGTCCACAAACGCAGCACCTATGAGCTTATGTGGAGATGCTGTGGTTAAGGAAGACTGGGAATCAGAAATGAACACAAGTAAAAACAAAAAAAGTTCAAAAGATCAAGTTACCGCTATCTCAATACTACTTACAACCTACCGTGACACTTAAAAGGATGCCAAGACACTTAAGCAAAGTGTTTCTTGTAAGCCAGTGGTCAATTTTCCAGTGTTTTGAATTTCAAAAAACATATTTAAAGGTGAACCAAAGGCTCAACCAATAGCATATGTCTGGGGGCGTGGCTACTGTAGCAGGCGGAGCTTGAGAGTGTTTAGCTGCAGTGGGACCATGACTGACACGTTACATGGGAAAAGACATTCACCTTCGGTTACAAAAGTGGAAGCCAAAACTGCATTTATTTAGACCCTCAAAGATTGAACTATCCAAGTCATCTACGTTAAATGAGACAGTCGAAGAGAAAGACTGGCGTTGAAGAGGTTAATCTACTAAAATTGTGTCAACATTTAGGAGAACATTACATATAGCCTCAAAGCTAACAGACATGACCTAAATTATTTCATGGGGTCTTCATTATTTTACTTAAAAAAAAAAAAAAATTATATAAAATACTAATAATAATGGAAAAAAAAAAAAATCATGCAAAATTAGTTTTAAATTCAATAGAGCCCTGCTGCATTCTGCTGTTTGAAAACCTGGAAGATGCATCTGAAGGATATTAACGTCGTCATTTGTCTCCATCACACCATATTTCAAGCAGGCTTCGAGAAACAGTGCAGCACGGTCGAAATATCTCATGCTGTCAGGAAATGTAAAGATGTATTAGAGAAATATCTGAGCATTGTGTCATTTATCATGCACATTCAAATGTAATGACGTTTAGGAAAGGATATGTCAATCAATATTGTTTGTGTTTGGAAAAAATGCATCATTGTGAGTGACACATTGAGACAAAATCTCACTTAAAAATTCATAATGCAATTTGTTCACTCAAAAAAAAAAGATTTGTTCACTCAATTATTTACCCTCATGTCATTCCAAAACCATCTGACTTTTAGAACAAACAAAGGAAAAGTTCTGAAGAATTATCATACTGCTTCCCCCCAAAAAACACCATAATGTACTATAATCCACATCTTCTGAAGACACTATATTTGAGTGAAGAACAGATCAAAATGTTGCTTATTCAAAACTTGGCATATGCTGTGTCAAGTTTGATGTAATCGATGCCATACCAACATTCTGCTAAACATTTCCTTTTGTGTTACAAGAAAAAAGTAAAATTCCCATACGGTTTTGGAACAACATGAAAATTTTGTTTATTTATGTATATATTTATTTCATATTATTCCTGTGGGAGTAAACAAACTAAACCACAACAGATATCAAATTATCATGGATGAATGGGCAACATGCTACACTGAATGAGGCAAAACAAAAAAAATCTAACAGGAGAAGCAATGCCCACCTGTGGAGCATCTCGCCCACTTTTTGAAAGCATCCTAATGAGAGCAGGACCAGGATGGCCTTTGACTTCAGATTAACCTGAGGAGAACAGAGATGCTCTGCCCAGCGCTTCAGCACATCTGAACCTTCTGCTGGGTTCAGACGCACCTGAGAGAGAGAGAGAGAGAGAGAGAGAGAGAGAGAGAGAGAGAGAGAGAGAGAGAGAGAGAGAGAGAGAGAGAGAGAGAGAGAGAGAGAGAGAGAGAGAGAGAGAGAGAGAGAGAGAGTTTGATGCATACTGATCACAACAAACTGCAACCTAATTGTCTGGCTTCCACATTATTTTCCAGTGTCAGGAGGAAGGCTTTTTATTAATCCATCAGATAAAATAATCTGCACCTGTTACTTTAGAGAAATGGAAACTCACTAAGCCTATGCACGCTTTGCCACTTCCCACGTCTAGTACTGTGGCACCCTCAATTTGAGATTTATGTGTTTGCTGCATGAAAAAAATTAATTAAAAAAAACCTATAGTTGGTTATCTAAATACATGCAGGTAGTTACTGACCAGAAAAAGCGGCAAAGGCTTTTTGTCACCAGTCAAAAGTCTGGTTATTATAGCTCTATATAATGGAGTGGTTCCCAAACCTTTCCTGCCGGCCCCCCTTTTGTAGAGAAAAATATTTTTAAGCCCCCCACCTGCATGCACCCACATAAAGACACTCTCAGACATGACCTCACTTGCAAAATCTGCTAGGATTTACTTATAACATAGTAATTATACAGTACTGCAACGGGCTTCTCTGTTCCGCTTCATACTGTCAGAAGCGCATATTTTGAGTCACGGCACGCAACACACTGTGGTCTCTCTTAATTACCCATCGTTTTACTGGTAAAGCTGAGGGCGAAATCACATTTGTCTTGTCATATTTTCTCATCTTCAGGCTGTCTACACTGGATGAAGTGAATGTTGCAAATTAGGGGTGTAACAATATATTGTGTCACAATATAGCGCAATACAAAAATGCAACAATATGTATCGTGTATAGTTCCCCCATAATAAAAAAACGTAAAAAAATTACGTTTTCAGAGTTTTAGTGTCAGTACTACATTAAACTACTATATATAATGTTGAATATAATGTATAATAATGCAATGGGGGAATATTTGTGGGTCCTAATAATGCCAAATGTCTGATGTTACCGGTAAAAAGTGGCCTACATTATTTTAAATATATCTAGTCAGTGACAGAGTGAAAGCATATTCGTCTAAAATAATTCTCTATTTTCAGCTTCATAATCATGAATATTGTTATTCTGGTGTCTCTTTTGTCCTGTGCTTTGGGTTTCCAGCACCAAGTCCAAGCCTATTCACTTAAACACACAATGTAATGCCAAATTTAGCATTTTAATTAACAGTAAATGTGTTGTTAACCTTTTATCATATGTTTTGGAGTATCGCAATAATATCGTATCGTGAGTTCAGTATCGTGATATTAGTGGTGCACGATATATTGGCCGCCGATATGGTAATTTTTTTACACATCGGTATCGTTCCGATGTCAAAATAGGGCCGATGTGAACAGGCCGATAATCATTCCTGTGTATTTGACGTGTGAAGTTGAAGATGAAGTTGAAGATGAAGTTGACGATGCTGACTCGCGATCTTCGCAGTAGTGAACACGCCTGAGAGAAATGCACATTTCATACAGATGACATAAGCAGAGAACAGTCTGTTTTCTTTCGTTTTGAATTGTTCTGTTTAAAAGTAGGCTACACATTTCAAGCTTTCTATATATCTCAGGTCTGTGAGGCAAGTAGGCTACCTTATGAGTTTCAGTTCATTTATGAGACAAGCTCCAGGTTCACACGCCGGCGCCTCCGTGTTGTGATTAAATATTTTCTACTATATACTTCTTATTTATTAAATCCAGGCAATTGGTTAATGAAACATTGATCAAAATTAAGATACAATTAATACAAAACGAAATTAAATTTAAAGACAGGCTTTGTGCTTTCTGTTTGAGGTCTCTGTGAAAGTTTTAAAGCAATCTTTTAGTGCCGCTGTCAGAGTGCTCACGTCCGTAACGGAGAACTGTCCCGTCCGTAACATTGTTTTTTTTGTGTGAAATAAATTTCTAAATAAATGCGACTTGCAGTGCGACTTAGGCTATATGTTTTTTTCCTCTTCATGACGCGTTTTTTGACTCGTATATATTCGAATACATTGCTTGATATTTGATACCCGTTCAAATTTGATTTTTCTCAAAAGTGACAGCACGTGTGATTTGTGGATTATCAATAAGCGGAAGTTGGAGTACGTCAGAAATAGAACAGGGCATCAGTTTACTGTCAGAATTTGTAGTTGCGTCGTGCCGCGTCCAGTGTAGACAGCATCACTGATTATAATGGGTTTTATTTGCTTTGGTCGCGTATCACTGCTAGCTTCTGGTGTAGACATGTCGTGGTAGTCGTGATGTTTAAAGTAAATTCATCGTCTGCTTTATGTTTACTTGGCACTGACAGTCCTATCCATTCTTATCATTAATTTTTACACGGCTCCCTGCAATACTCAATTCTGTTCTTGTTCTGTTCTTGTTAAATGACTGCTCTTCAATCGTGCGGTCTAGTGGTCTGTTATGGTGCGTTCAAGTCCTCCTGGAAAGTTCGTATTTACGAGTTGGGAAGTCGTGTTTACGACGTCAGGTGCGTTCAAGTCACTCCCGTCGAAGCAAGATGGTAGTATACCTTCTCTTAATTAACTGCACAATAAAACAGCAAGGTTTTTAGACTAAACTCTACTTCTAGAAGAACAAAGATTGTGCATCAGGCGTGTTTTGCTTTTTAACTTTTTTTATTAATTTATGAAGCCGCTGTAAACTTTATCATTACATATTATATTGTTATATTACAATGCAATTATATTTTGTGCATGGAATTAGCTAATTTTTTTGGAAATTAAAAAGCCTGATAATATCACTGCTAATTACCATTTTTCTCACTGACATGCCGCCAACTCTCGGGGCTTAAAATCCCAAGCTTCCCACTCGTATTTATGACTTTGTGGTGGCGTTCATGTGCGCTCAACTTGTGAATACGATCTTTTCGACATGGCTTGAACGCACCATTATTCCACGACAACCCAGAAGAGGTTTCTTTTGCATAATGTTCTGACTGTACAATATCCCTTAGCCTTGCCCCGCACCCTTTTAATAACTCGGATTTAATAACTCGGATTGGGAAATTATATAATGTATAGCTCTATATGTATAAGTACTGTAGATTCAAAATATTTTATTTGTGGATATGAACTAATCAATTCAAGTAAGTCACAGTGAATATATCCTGAACAGTTGATATATCAGCTCTAGATTGTGTCTGGTTGAGGTACCTTGGCCAGCCATGCGGCACGGTTCCACTCTCCATATGTCTGCAGATAACGACAAGCATCCGCCGCTTTGTCAATCAGGCAGAGCAACTGCACACCCTCTAAGAGTCAATAAGGTGAGAAAATAAAACACAGTCAGAAGCATTGGAAGTGGAATAGGGCTGATGTGCTTTTGACATGTTTCTATGAGTTAATAAGCTCATACTAATACCCATTAACGCAAACTCTAACAAAATAATAAACAAGCAAATAAATAAAAGTCTAGACATGTTACAATGTCCATATATACACATATATATATATATATATATATATATATATATATATATATATATATATATATATATATATATATATATATATATATATATATATATATATGTATAGTATCACAATGCAAATATTTTTTAATAATTTCAAAAGGTTACATTTCTTCATGCAAAATATCCAATATATCATTTAATAATTTTCTTTATGAATAAAAATATCTATTTATCTTTCTTCTTTTTTTTTGGTTTGAAATAAGAGCTAGATAGCATATTTTGACTATGTGCTGTATCTTTTATTGATAAGGCAATCCCAGAATACAACACAATAATGTATATGGGTCTGTTCCTCACAAAATGCTGTCGTATGGCTTGTATCCTATATAGTGAATAAGTAGTACAAACTGTTTTTAATCATACTTTTCTTTTTGGAGTTTACAGCAATTAATAAATGGCTGTATTCAATGTATGGAAAAGAGCATGGACAAACTCCTTCAGTGCTCTATAGAAGAAAGATAATCATACAGTTCACACCCTACCTGCCAGCTTGCCATTGGCGATCATGTTTGTGGCCACCAGTTTAATTGTGCTCTGAGACGGGCCGGATGAGGTGATGGTGGTCACCAGACAGGCTTTGAGAGAGTCACAGTAGTAACTGGAGTTATCTGCACTGGTCTCCAAAAGCAACTGCACCGCACGGTCCGTCTGATGAACAAAGAGAAAATAATTGTTTATTCTGAATATTATTAGTCAACTGACAGGGTTTAAATTTAAAGTCCCCATGTAGTCAATCATTTTATCCCTTAAAACTCATCTTTGATCATCAAAATTACATAAATAAGCATTTTTTCCTTGAAAAAAAAAAAAATGCTTCATGCCTGAAAATATCTTGAATGTAACTCTACACCCTTGCCTCATTTAGTATACGCGTTTCTATGAATATGCAAATGAGCCCCGCCTCCACTCTCACACTCAGCTCAGAGATCCACTCGTTGACGATCACTCGTTGATCTGTTTGGTCACAAGGTAGTTTGTGACGTCAGAAACACCAGCGATTTCAAACCGTGTTTTTGAGACTGTCTTTGGTTCACTGCAGTTTTAAGGAGGAAATACTCAGCAATGGTAGTGACTTATAAATTTGCACATGGTTTGTCTTAAAGCATATTATAAACGCCACATAGACTTAACAACATTAAAAGCTTGATTTTCACCACAGGGGGACTTTAAATTAATAGAACATTGATGTTATATCCCAGATGGCCATATTAGATAAAAGTAATAAGACTCTAATGCACGACTTTCAGAGGCTTTAATCAATCATGTTGTGTTTACCATCAGTTTTGAGATCACTAGTAATCTCTCATTTCTTTCAACTAAATACACTTTCTTATTAGTTTTTCTTATACTACATTTCTCCAGGTCTCATAGTTTACGACTCTCTAAAGCATTCTTGAAAGGACAGCTATGAATGATGGATTTCCACCCTACAGGTCCTGCAGACGGCAGGAGACTGCAGAACAGGGTCATGTGTGAGGTGTGCTGTTCATGGGGAAAACAACTACTGAACCATTAACCATTAAAGCCGCCCAGGCATATTAACGGCCAATGCATTTTTCGGCCATCTGAGTGAACAACATCATCTGCAATCAATTAATTAGTGAATAATCTCCTCCTGTACATGTTCTTTCTGCAATCACGAGAAGGGTCTACTGATAAACGCACATGTGCTGCAGAGACACACACGCTGCATCCAAAATCGAATGCTTCCCTACTATATAGTATGTGAAAAACAGTACGCCAAAAGAGTAGTATGTCCGAATTGCATACAGTAGTATTCGAAAACAGTTAGCGAAAAGTTCCCAGATGGCTTTCGCTGAGATTCTGAGGTGTGCATTCGATGGACACTTTACTATCCCATAAGGCCACGGGAGAGGACATGTGAATGGCAGTGCATCGATGCAACTGACATCCCCATGTAGTCAATCAATTTATCCTTTAAAACTCATCTTTGATCACCAAAATTACATATTTAAGCGTTTTTTCCTTGAAAAGCGTTACACATACTATATAGAACATACTTTTTAACAGTATATATATATATATATTGTGATGGATTTTTAAATAAATAAAATAGAAAAATGTATATCAAACTAATCTTAATTCTAACATCTAACCTTACTTCTCCTTTAGGCCTAACACTCCACCACTTGAACAAAATGTACTCTGAAGATTGTGTCGAAACCAGTGGAAAATTCAGAGATGCTGGCTAGAAAATATCAAAAATATAACAGTCTAGAATAGTCTCATGACATATTGAGTAATCAACTGAACTTCTAACCTTTTCCATTTTTCTAATGATTTGAGATCTAAGATTGCTTCTAACTAGTAACAGAAGGGTTTGCATATGAAGAACCAATCAAACTGTAGGGAAATTAAGTAATGTTTCATGCCATTTTGCCATGCTCCTATTCTATAAAAACTGTTGTATTATTTTTGCTGGTTGATTCTTTTGCTTAAAGCATCTTCGAAGGCATGTCTAGTCTGTCTAGTTAATGCTGCACAGCAGGTTAGTAAGGGAAGCTTACCAGACACTTTGATAGTGTTATAGGAAAAGGGACGTACGAGATGTCAACCAACTCAAAGTCAGTTGTCCACTGTAGACGCAGTGCTAGAGTATAAAGTGTCGACTGTAGACGCTTGGGTGTCAAAAAAAGGAAATATTTTTGGAGAAAAGGAAATAAATACACCAAATACTGTATATTTACCTTAAAGTGTTAACAGATTAACAAAACAAAAGAAAAAACTATGCGACAAGTAGTACACTATATGCTGCATTTTTGCTCCAAAAACAAGTTCACTGAAAGGAAACAGAGACGGCAAAAAGCGGCAACCTGTTTGTTTATTATATAAATATAAATATAAATATAAATATAAATATATATATATACATATACACGTATATATATATATACACGTGTATATATATATACACACGTGTGTATATATATATATATATATATATATATATATATATATATATATATATATATATATATATATATATATATATATATATATATATATATATTAATGATTTTACTTTACCTTACTGTAACAAATATTTTTCTTTTATTGATAATGACGTAATGTAAACTCCATCAGAAGTGTGCAGGTACTTGCCTGTCCCAGCAGCAGCAGTTGGTCAGCACACTTTTTGGTGTGTTCGTAGCTGGACCTTTTCACTTCTTGTAGACGAACTCGCTCCAGCTGAAACCTCTGAATGACAGAGAAAGAAAATACGATTTGCATGTCATTTTGTGTTCCGTAAAGGAATGTTCTGAATGAAATACAAATTATTTTAGTAGTTCATTACAGAAATCATTATTGGGGAAAGTAATATTATTACTGTAACACATTACTAGCCAGTGCATTTGCATTCATCTCAAGTCATCAAAAACATGCACAGTGCATGATCGAAATCAGAACTCGGGTTCAAGTTTCAAGGAGTCTTTATTATCCCCAAGGGGTAATTCGTTGTGCAGCAGCATGTGACATAAGTAACACACAAATTATACAAATCAACAACCATACAATCAGTAAAAAACAAAATAAATACATACTACACAGAAGTCCACAACTCACATTGACTTATTAAAACAACCTATAGCAGCAGAGACAAAAGAGTTTTTATGTCTGTTTGTCCTGCATTTAGGCAGACTGAATCTGCGGCCTGACGGCAACAAAATGAAGCAGCTATTCAGGGGGTGACTTGGGTCAGCCAGGACTGATTGTGCCTTCTTGAGGGTCCTTGTCTCATATACAGAGTCAGTCAGAGAGTTGTGGGAAATTTTGCCACACACATTAACTATATATTCCAGCCTATTCTTGTTTTTAAGCGTAAGGGGCCCAAACCAACTCACAAGGGCAAAGGAAAGAATGGATTCAGTAAAACAACAATAAAACATCCTCATAAAAGTCTTACGATAGTTTACGATAAAAAAACATGCGTTGATGTGATTTCTTACAGACAGCGTCAACTTGTGGCTCGAAGGTGAGTTTGCCATCGATTATAATACCAAGATATTTATATTGCTTCACCACTTCTATAGCTTGATCATTAATAAGGGTAGAAGAGGGGGTGGGGGGGGGGGTTCTTTATAAAATCGATCAACATTTCTTTAGTTTTTGCCACGTTAATGTTAATAAAAGACGACTTACACCACTCCGTAAAATAATTTAAAATAGCGCCATGCTCAGGGTCCTTGTGTGTCAGCAGCGACACTATTACCAAGTCGTCAGCAAACTTAATGATATGACGCCTAGTGTGCTGGCTTTGGCATGCATTTGTATATAAAATAAATAAGATCGCGGAGAGGACGCAGCCCTGGGGGGAACTAGTGGAGGAAAAGAGGACATCAGATTAAATACTTATCACTCTCACGCGTTGAGACCTGTTAGTTAAAAAGTTCATCAACCAACAGATAAGACAAGGATCTCTTTAAAATCCCTGCTAAAATATGTGGTTGGATGCTATTAAAAGCTGAAGAAAAGTCAATAAAAAGCAGCCGCACAAAGCTCTTTGCACCCTCAAGATGTGTACAGATCAAGTTTAAAAGAGTACATGCTGCGTCTTCCACTCGCCGGTTCGGTCTGTAGGCAAATTGAAACGGATCTAGTAGATCCTGGACAGAGTTCAAAAGTTCGTCCTTCACAATCTTCTCTAACGTCTTCATAGTGAGGGACGTGAGCGCCACAGGCCTAAAGTCATTAAGAGACTCTGGAGCTTTATTTTTAGGCACCGGGACAATAATTGAGTCTTTCCAAATGCGAGGAACAGTGTGGAGATGTAAGGACATTTTGAAAATAAAACAAAAAATGCCTACCAGCTGTTCAGCACAGTTCTTTAATATATGGCCTCCAATGCCATTGGGGCCGGGACTTTTCCTTTCCTTTATACCTCTGAAGAGTGTCAGGACCTTGTTTCTGTCAACCTGGACTTTACCTTGCCCAGGGGCAACGTTATTAAAAACTGACAGCTCCTCACTAAAATCATAAATATTAAAACGATTATAAAAAGTGTTCAAGTCATTTGAGAGGGCAAGGTCTGACATGCCATTTAGGGAAATCAGACACTTCTTAGGCTGCATCCCCATCATGGCTTTCACACACTCCCATGCAGGACATAAGTTTTGCAAGCTTAAGTTCCTTTTTAGATTGTTTTTGAAGTACTCTGTATTGAGTCGTGCTACCTTGATTGAAACTAATATTTTGATGATTAATTATGCTTTTGACAGATTTGGAGACCCATGGTTTATTATTTGGATATATGGAAATGGGTTTATGAGGGATGACTAAGTCCTCACAGAAGGTGATGTATGTGGAAACAGTCTCTGTGAGTTCATCAATGTCCTTACATTCATTTTTGAATAGATCCCAGTCAGTGCAGCCGTAACATTCCTGTAGACACTGGATTGAGTCCTCTGACCAAACCGGAACCCACTTCCATTCCTGCTTGTTTCTCTTCAGTACCGGTTTGTAAGACGGAACCAAATAAACAGAGTTATGGTCAGACATGCCGAGTGGAGCTCTGCTGTAGGATTTGTAAGGACCTTTGACGGATCCATAACAGAGGTCCAAACTTTTGGTCCGCCGTGTTGCGCAGGTGACACATTGATAAAAGTTACACAGGGACTTCCCTGGTTTACAGTAATTAAAATCGCCCATGATGAAATTTGGTGCTTCAGGTGAAATCCCCTGAAGCCGCTGCACGCACTTCACCATAGGCCGAGTTGCTAAATCTGCATTAGCCTTCGGGTGAATGTAAACATGACGAATATCTGTGGGAATTCCCTGGGCAGATAAAAGGGGCGTAAAGACAGACAAAAGTTCTATATCAGAGGTACACAATGTTTCTCTGATGATCACCGTATTGCACCATTTCTTATTTATATAAAGACATGTAAACAATATGTCACTATAATATATATATATAGACAGGTCAATATATTGAGATTTTTTATTAATTTGATGCTACTATACGCAGCAGAGTGAACAACACTTACGTCTACTGAATGTGCGTTGCATGAAGGCGTATTTCTGCTGCTTGCAAACTGACTCTTTTGAGGAGAACTTATGTTTCAAAAGAATGAAAAAAATCCTGTTTTGATCTGATCCATATTTAGATCAGGTATTTAGATCAAATCCATATTTAGGTTTTAAGCAGCCCAATCAGGAATGAAATAATTAAAATAATAATAATAACTCTTCCTCCCCTGTGGAGAGAATGTTTCTGAAGATAGATGTACCTTTACTGATCCCACAGGGGGAAGTCATATTTGTTTCCCCTTATGTTAATACTAGAGAACAGGCAGAGATTAATTTGAATAATCAATTAACACTTCAAATGACACCCGACTCTTACAGCTTCATTATGCTGTTTTTCAGTTTTCCGTTAGACAAACAGCTAAAATATGCAGTGTGATTTTACAAAGCCACTTTGAAAGTCGTGTAGACAGCTTTATTTCACAATATCTTGGAAATCAGCAAATAATGAAATATAGATGGTGTCTTTAAATACATGCTTGTTAGAAGCATAACATTATCATACAGACAGCTTTCTCAACCACATATTGGAAAAACAAACTTTGCTAATTGGGCCCTGCAGATGAGTCTCATTAGTCTGGCTATCACCAGACCAAGCTCAGTCTTTTAAGATTGAACATTGGTCTGGGGAGTCTGCTCTGTATTTTCTACTGCACACGAGGCGTGATCAACCGGCATAGTTCAAATGACTCTGTACACAATTGGATAGTCCTTCAACCAATCAGACCAACGATCCGGGTAACGTACTTTGCAGAGCGACACGAAAACTCCAGGCAGGAAACGTGTAACCAAATGTGTTGATCAGCGGTTTGCAGAAGCAGCAATGGAACCGAGCAATTTTTGCAGGTTATGCAAAAAAAAACAAACATGAAAGTTAGTGGTATTTACACCCACTCGAGCGTTTGCTAAAAAGAAGCTATTGAGCATCGTCGAGAGGTTAAAAGGAATTGGACAGAGCCGTAACGGCCCTGGAATTGGATTGGATTAAACCCGCCAATAGCGTGCCAGGTGGATAAGCCAGTTTGTGATTGGTTCCCGCAAATTTGTAAAGGAAGCAGCAGAGATAAATGTACAGATTTCCAGCCTGAGCTGCAGGGCGAAATCAAATCGCCAGCCGATCACGCTGGGTTAGCGCAGTCTAGAGTCTCATTGCATTCTGCGAAATTCAAATCTGTTCTAATATGAAAGGCCATTTCTTCAATGCATTTTCCCTTAAAGGGGTATTTTACTGCTGGCAAAATTGGATTTCAAAACTTGGCTGCCTCTACAGTAAAAAGGCAGAAAAAAAAGAGCGAAGTCAGAGAAAAATATCTGTTGTCTTCCCTTTTGACAAATAAGTAGGAAAACTTCAACACCCATAATGCACTGGGCATGTTGTCGTCCAAGCCCACTCCCACCAGTCTGCTATGGAAAGGCTTAACCAGAGTCAAATACCACCTTGCTTTAGTAGGAAATACTTCTTAGCAAACCTTTAGTCAATGCAAGAATTCAAAGAGTAAATGTTTAGCGGGACTGAGTTACTTTCAGTTCAGTTTCAGTGAAGGATCCAGCGCGTTGTTGGCAGCGGCTAAATGCGCCAAAGAATCGTAAACACAGAGAGAATGCAGTGGTCAACATTTCCAGCTGATCATTATTGCAGTGATTATTATGTTTCTACGTTTGGTAACAGTTTTTCTAACCCTAATTGATGGAGTGTGTAGCTTTTCATTTCTTAAACAACCATTTAGGAAGAAAAAAAAACATCATGGCCATATTCCAAGATGACAATGTCAAGATTCATCAGGCTCAGATTGTGAAAGAACGGCTGTGAGGAGCATGAAGAATCATTTTCTCCTCTGAGTCCAGAGCTTAAATTGACTGAAAGTGTTTGGGATGTGCTGGAGGAGACTTTACAGAGTGCTGGACTCTTGCATTGACAATACAAGATCCTGACCAAACATTGATGCACCTTTTGATGGAAATAAATGTTGCAATGTCATATCCATCAAGAGGTGCATCAAGTTTTAGTATAATCAAAACAACAACTGGATGTGGAAGAAAAAATGTAAAAAAAGTTTATATGACTTATAAAACTTTTTAAAAAAAAGTTGAATGACGTATGGAGTAGGTACATAAATGTTCAAGTTAATGTGTATCTAATGTGTATGCTCATTTTAACCAGACCATTTCATGAAACAAAGCTGCAAAAACAGGCCCATGCTTGCAACCACAAAGTGATCAGAAGTCAATGATTATTAATGAGGGTTGGTAATCTATGGCACTGTGGACGTCAGACAGAATATAAGACAGATGTGACCAGGAGCAGTACGTAACTACCAAGCACCATCCAGAAAACCCACATACTGAAGCAACACCGAAAGAACTACACAGAATACTCAATAACCACATGGAACTCCTATTAACCGCATAACAACGCCCTGGCGATCACACAACAACTTTATTGCTGGAGCAATGCATACTGTGGCGTTAAGTTTTGCATTCACAAATGATAAAAACATATTTGGTTTACTGCTGATAATGGTGCAGCAATAATGTACTTTTTTTCTCACAATAAAGCAAATGCGTTCTGTATAATGGAGTGTTTTTAATTTTAGGTGTAAACTGCACTATTTACAAATAACTCAGCATGACAGTCTCTCTCCATTAAGGAAGAATAACTGGCTATATATTGCGGTGTTAATATTCATGGTCTCTCTCTCTGAAGACCTCTCAAGAATCATTGTGTCATAAATTTACTAGTATACTTCAAATCCCAGTCTAATCACTGATGCTCCATTGATGCCATCCAGTAAACTGTAGAATAGAACTACAACTGCACATTCAGTAGATGAGAGGTGTGCTTTCTCATGCTGGCACAATGGTAGGGTTTTTTGGGTGGTTGCTCGGTACATGTCTAAAGTGTCTCTATTAGGGATGCAGTGAAATTTTGTCTACTGAAAATGTTTGACAGAAACGGCTATTTTTAGTTTTAGGATGAAATGATTTTGGAGGGCCGAAATCAGAGACCGCAACAGACGTTTAATTAATGCTTCTCCGATGTCACGTTTTGACTGAGTTCAGCGTCTATTTAGCGCACACAGCGTGGATAAGCTGCAACAGTTGGTTTTACTGGATGCATATGATTGACATGGAGAGAAAAAACAAGCAATTTTTTTCTTTTTATTCGTGAACAGGAAGCATGTAGACGTAAAAGAGGAATGGTCAACCAGGAATCTGTATCGAAAACTAGAAACAAATCAATTTACAAATTACTGTTCAAATCCCTAGCATTAATAATATGAGCAATAATAATAACCATACATATATGAATATCTTATCAAACAGCTGTAACACCCCCAAAAAAACCAACAATAACAACAGGGAAAAAAAGGATGTCTCTAATGCCGCACACACACTGCACTCTTCCACCACCGATTTTCCACTCTGCAACAGTTAATGGAAATCCCTGAACAAAAGCCCAAAATCTCAGGCAAATCGGTGCTCGTTCACAATCACTATGTATGAATTCGTAAATTATTGCAACAGGGACTCAAAGCATTCTTGGTTCTGAGGCAGTAATATCCTCTTCCATAATTCTCATATTCATGTATTGTTCAGTACATGTCAGCAGCTCATACCTGGAAGAAGGAGCTTTCACAGAGGGTGTCATGGCAGATGTCCAGGTGGCTCCCAGGGGTGCTCTGGGGGCCCTCAGCTGCCGCTTGGCCTTCTGGGACAGATCCGCTGGGCTGGCAGCTCGGAGAAAAGGACTGGATGTAATGAGCAGCCACCGTCCAAAACTGAAGGTCTGATTCATCACCAAACAGCCTGATGAAATATTAATAATAATGAGAGAAACTCCAAGGCAAAAACAACAACAAAATGAAGGTGCTTGGACCACTAAATATGTATAATTAGAAAATCTTTACAAATACTGTAGGGTTCTATTTAATTTAAAGGATTAGTTCACTTCAGAATTATACTTTCCTGATAATTTACTCTCCCCCACGTCATTCAAGATATTCATGTCTTTCTTTCTTCAGTCGAAAAGAAATTAAGGTTTTTGAGGAAAACATTCCAGGATTTTTCTCCACCTTGCACTAGCTCTGGTAATCAGGTTGAAAGGTCACGTGTGACATAGGTGGAAGTACCGACCTAGTGTCTACAAAGCGAACGTGCAAAGACTAAGGCCCAATCCCAATTATATTTAACACCCCTTCGCCAACCCCTAACCCTTCGCCTACCCCTAACCCTAACCCCTAACCCTTCGCCTACCCTTAACCCTTCGCCTACCCCTAACCCTTCGCCTACCCCTAACCCTTGCCCATTGAAACAGAGTGGCAAGGCGTAGGGGTGAAAATATTCCCCTAAGAAATGGGACACCACTACTAAACCGTTACACGTCATTATACGTCATCGCTAGCGCCTACGTCACAGGAGATGCATAGCAGACATTCGGTAAAAGATAAGCCAATTCCCTGCCGCAATTACATTCACCAGTTATCAGACATGAAAATATGTAGCGGGACTATCGTTAGCGAACTTCAGCGATTTTTTTGCAAACGTTTCTTTGAAGAACATGACCGTATATATGAACACAAGACATAATGCAACAAAGCAAATGATTATTTGTCGTTAAAATACTTATTAATGCCAAAATTTTGCACATTTATGGGTCTCCTTTTTCGCTTGGGCAGCCATGTTGCCTCTGTAGCCGATGTATGCAGGGACATCTCTCATACCCCTTCCTTTGAAGTGTGGTCCCGAAAAATCTTCGTTTGAAGGGTTATCTGGCTCTTCCCCCTAACCCTACCCCTACCCCTCCAACCAAAAGAGAATCGAGACAACCCTACCCCTTCATGTGAATGTGCAAAACAGAGGGGTAGGGGAAAGTGAAGGGGTAAGGGGTAGAATTGGGATTGGGCCTAAGTCAGACGCCATTTACAAAAAGGGTAAAACAACGATGTCGGACAATTTTGAATTTGGAGGAAAACGTTTTTGGCAATACCCTACCTTTGTGAAACTAAACACGGTGACCTTTCAACGTGATTACATACTGCGTGGCGCATCGCAGAGCTAGTGCAAAACGAGCATTTGTAGTTAAAATGTTTATTCTTTTTAGAAAATAACCGATGGTTTGTCTAGATACAGGGTTCCTACACAATTTTAATTTTAAAATTCCATACTTTTCCAGACTTAAATTTCCAGACTTCCCTACAGATTTTTCCGACTATATTTAACTTGTTCTGATAAATTGTTTTAAAATTCAACTGCTAACAAGGATGTTACATTCTAAAGATTTAGTACTGGCATTTTTGCCTTTTATTAGGATAGGAAAGTAGCTAGACAGGAAGTAAGGTGGGAGAGAGAGGGGGCCTGGATCGGGAAAAGTCCATGAGCCAGGACTCAAACTCGGGTCTCCCAGAGCACAACAGCGCTACATGCCGACGCGCTTACCCACAATGCTATCGGCGCCGACAAGTATGTTATACTCTGAGTCAAAACCTCTATGTAGGCTATCATGTTAAATTTGAAAATTTGAAAATTGTAGCTACTGTTGCTCGTACAAGTCAATTTAACACCAAACCCAGTCAAGTTTAAAGCACAGCATTTTATTAAAACTTCAATACTAAAACAGTGCAATGTTATATATATATTTGTAATTTTGTACATTTAAATAACTGTAAACCCCTACAGAAACAGAAGGGATGTTCATGTACAATCAGGGTTTTTCCTGGCTCAAAATGAGGCGGAAAAATCCTAATAATGTATTTTAATAATAAGATAATTAAATTAGTATTTTTCATAGATCATCATACCTGTTACCTGTAGGGGGGTCTGGGGGCATGCCCCCCCGAAAGAAAATTTTGTACATTTTAAAGATAAATTCATTAATCTGGTGCACTTTGAGTCACCCAAATCCACTGACAAGCGTTATTGTCGAGCCCTAATATGTTTCCTTGATTTGTTTTCCCTGAAGAGAATTACATTGTTGAAAACGAAAGTAAAAGAGTCACGCACATTCATTGCGTTTTACTGTGATGAGAGTTCCGTGTCTTTATTAAACTCAACACGTTATAATGATTTATCGGTCATCCACCCTCGATTAATTGGAATGGAATGTTTTTATTACTTGGCCCGCCCGACCTGCGGATTATCCGCGCAGCACTATACATTTTGAGAATGGACACAAGCGGTAACCGCATCAGATCCGTCACGCTGGGAAAAGTGTATCTGACCATGACTGTCTTTCCGAGTTTTGTCGAGAGCCGGAGGCGGCACGAAATTTAACGGAGGCGGCCGCCTCATAATTCTCTATGCAGGAAAAACCCTAGAGCTAAAGTAAATTGATCATGTCATGCACTCCCTTATCTGTTGCTGGTTTGAGTGATGCGGATACGCGCACTCGTTCATTTAACGAAGGTCAAAGTACAACTGTTTTTGGAAAAAGACAAACTTGTGTAATAGGAATGTTACACGCATATTGAATTGATTCCCTGGTAATAATAGATCACTTAACAACAAAATACAATCTAATCTTAATGACTGTGTGCTCCTTTGATATTTTGCTTATTTGATTGTGTGACGCGGATGCGCGTGCTCATTCAACGGCCCAGATTTGATAGGCTACTCTAGTAAATATCGAAATTTTGCGAAATGGAAATACACAACTTTAATTTATAACACTGATACACTAGAAAATATCAAATATAATAGTAACGTTAAAGAGAAACAACACTCACGCCGCGTCACGTGAAAACGCAATAACCAATATGCAATATATAAAATATATATAAAACGCAAGTTTTTTTTAACTTTAAAAGTTTTTAACGTTTTTTTTAAGCAGGTTTAAAACTTGCCCCATTGAAGTCAACAGGGTGCAAATTTTAAAAAGAGGATAACACGGTGTAGGCAACACCGATTTTTGTCGTTCTCAAAAAAATGAGCTCAATGTTAAAATTGACCGGAGTTCTCCTTTAAAATTGCCGCCTCCCCCATGTTGGAGATGTCAAATGATTTGACACAAAGTTCGCAAAATAGCTTTCTTTGAAAATTTAAAATCTTTGGCTAACCAGGCTTTATATTTAGGATTGGCAAGCCAGCCCTCGGAAAACTTGCATTTTCATATTTTGTTTGCCGTGAAGTCCACACTCAAATGTAAAAATCAAGGACAACGTTCCAGGTGTTTTTAAGTCAAGCAGTTTGAGGTAGGGGGGCTGTGATGGCAACTGCCGCCTAACAACGTAGCAACTAATCACTGCAGACCTAGACTCCAGCAGATCAAGTGTAAAAACGATCTTTTGGCAGCGCTGGCAGACTGATCCAAACGCCATGAAAAAACGATTGTATATATTTTATATAATTATATAGGCCTACATTTAGAAATTCTTAGTTCTATATTTAGAAAACGAAATGGGGACAATAGTCTGGAAACATAAATATTTTTCCATACTCTGATTTATTTTTTCCATACTTTTCCAGACCTGGAAATTACTCAAATCAAATTCCATACTTTTCCATACTTTTCCAAACCCCGTAGGAACCCTGTAGATAAGACCATTATTCCTCGGCTGGGATCGTGTAGAGCCTTTGAAGCTGCACTGAAGCTGACCTTCAAACAGTTGGACCCCCTTGAAGTCCACTATATGGAGAAAAATCCTGTAATGTTTTCCTCAAAGACAGACATGAACATCTTGGATGACGTGGGGGTGAGTAAATTATCAGGATATTTTCATTCTTAAGTGAACTAATCCTTTAAAGCTGAACTGGAATACATTCTCAATTAAATTGGTGCACAACCCTGCTGAACCGGCACTTACCGTGACACTAGGAGGCAGCGTTGCAGCAAGTTCAGATTTGGGTCCTGGAGAACGCTTTTGATGTCACTTGAGTGGGAAGAAAAAAAACTAGTTAGACATGACCCAGAATGAAAACATCAGCATGCGCTTTTAAAAAGCTCTTGAGCTATTTGAGGATCATTTTGTTCCTGCTTTTAATAATAGGTACTTCTTTGAAGGCACAGAAATGGCCTTGAATACCATACTTGAATTAGAGAATTATTATAGAAAAAGTGCTGTGCTTATTTCTGGGAGTGAACATACTTAGAAAGAGAGTTGAGCTGTTCCTGGATCAGTCCCTTGATTTCATCTTTTTCTTTGTAGTCTCTAAGGATGGAAGCACACAATACAAGTCAGCAGAAGAGTTCATCTTTTGTCTGGAATCAAGTTGCTGTTCAACTATAAAAAGTATGTCAAGACCAACTAAACAAAAATAAACTGTCAAAACAAGGGTTGCCAGACATACTGATTGATCATTGGATTGCCATGACTTTTCTAAGACGCTTTTGGGCGTTCATGATTAAATCGTTTAAACGAAGACCCATGGGGAAAATTTATATTCGTATGTCAAGCACCAACTGATTTGATTTATTTAAACAATTATACTTACAGTATTAGTGTGTAAATTTCTCCAATACGACCCTCAACAGAATTTGTAACATCCATGCTACTACAAGACTTTGACTTTATATAATCTCTCGAAAAGGGCAATATATAGGTGAAAAAATATGTAGTTTATTATTAAAAGATTATGTAATTTCTATGACTTTTCCAGATCTGGAAATCACAATTCCATGTATTCGCTCTGGGAATCTGCAAATCTATTCACAGAATTGTATCTAAATGCCACAATAATAAAGAAAAAAGATCATACAATATATCTGTGTGAAGGGATGTATAGAGATACACATTTCCCTTTGAAATATTGACATGCATGTCTGTGAACTTTGTGAAAAGGCTTTATATTAAACTCTCTGAAGCATGAAATATGAAATCACAAATGAAAAACAAAGTTTCTTGTTCTTCAAAACAATAATAAAATTGCTTATGTCATGGCGTATTTTGATAGAGTTACACATTTCCAACTCTCCAAACAGAATGTGATGAAGCACGACCCGGAACTACTTGCTGAAATGATCAGCTTGTTTGTTGGGAGGATTTACACTACACAAGCACTCAAAATGAGTTCCTGATATTTCCAGGTTTTCCACAATCACAAGGACCCTGTAGGAAATTCCATTTAACGGATATGAATTAATTATTAGTAAATATTTAAAACAGGAAACAACCCAAGTGGATCAAATTGATGCATATGAAACAATATGCCATTTTTGCAACTGCAGGGAATATGTAACATAGTAAGGATTATAAATAGTAAATGTAAAAGCCTTCAACTTGGAAGCATGTTAAGTTATTAATGGGACGGGTAATACATGAAAAGTCATGTTTGTGTGTATAAAACTAGGAAAGAGTGTTGGCTCATTCATTCCTGTCACTGCTGTGCACACTTGATTACTATGCCATTTTTACTGTTTACTAAACTAATTGGGTCAATGATATGATTCCTGGTTGTAAGAGTAAGGGTGAATAGTATATTTTGATTTTATGATGCCTTGGTGATCAGTTATTGTGTCTTGTATTTGATGTTATTAATGGGGTTGACATTTAATGAAAATAAATAGACTATCTTCAATCCATCAGCCCCTCTGTACTGTGCTGGGAAACTGATGAAATCAGCAAGTACCAAAAAGAAAGCACTAAAAGTTTCATCACACTTTAGTTTAGGGTCCAATTCTCACTATTACATACGACCTTTGCCTCATTAAACTCCTAATTACTGCTTATTAATAGTTTAATTAACAGTTAGAACTAATATGTATGCTAATAAGCAACTAGTTATTAGTGAGACCTGGACCCTAAACTAAAATGTTACCAAAAGTTTTCTTTTATGGATGCAGAATTTTTTTTTCTTTAACTAGGCTTTTGTTCTGGTCAGATTTTGTCAACGGTTTCAGTGAAGACATAGTTATCACAACAGACTGGATGAAAATGTGCTGTGATTGAATGGAAACGGATGTGACAGAATAATGCAGCCGTCACGCACATTTGAGAGATGTCCATGGTGAATGTGTCGCACCACGGCTGCAGCAGCAGAAAGGCCTTCAGCGTGAGAGCAGCACGTGGAAGCAGAAGATAGGGACACCATACTGGATCTGAAACAGACACCACAGAGCCACGCATACATCACAGTCTATTCTACATCAACAAGTCTGTCTGATGGCATGACCCACTTAACCAAATTTCATAAATTAAGTGTCAGCATATGCACATACAAACATGAAGGATGACTGGTCCCCAACACATTTATCAGCTATCCTAATGGGGACTTCCCATTGACTTTTAGTGCTCTTAAAAGGATAGTTCACACAAAAACATTCACTCTCTAGCAAAAGTCATATTCTTAGAATTTATGTGTATGTTAAAGGTACAATATGCAACATTTTCTGGCGCTAGAGGGTGCTACATTCCAAACAACAACAACGGCGTAGCTTGATGACGATGTGAAGGAGCGTGGAATGATGGGAACTGTTGTTTTCAACTCCACCGTGGATGTAAATCAGTCAGACGGGAATCGAAAAATCATGTTCATGGATGAGGCTAAGTTCTATTTTTATAAATGTTGCGTTTAATGACATGCTTTTTGTGGCGAGGGGGCGTGGTTCAGCGTGATCTGTAATGGCCGGGAGAGAGAGAAACGAGACAAGCGGGACGTAAGTAGGTCAAGTGCAAATGACGAACACCTGTGTCTTATTGGCGTAGAGAGAGAGAGAGAGAGAGAGAGAGAGAGAGAGAGAGAGAGAGAGAGAGAGAGAGAGAGAGAGAGAGAGAGAGAGAGAGAGAGAGAGAGAGAGAGAGAGACTGAGGACTCGTACGAGAGACTGGAGAGAAAATTGGACACAGAGAAAGAAAACCGGTGGATCCGAGCTCTCATTTTTGAACTGTTTTGTGCCGTCGCGGTTGCCACGGTGAATGCGCGTTGTGCGCGACTTTTGTTTGTTTTGTATTATTTTAATAAAGTATGAGTCCCAGTCACTGTCTTCTTCCTTCCTGACTCTTGAACCTTATCACACTTTTATTTAATTAAAATGAATTAACAGCAAGATAAGTAAGGTTTAATACTAAATTGGTTATCATAGATGTTACTGTATTTGTCGAATTCATTGTTGTGATAACGCTGCGCAGTTTTACGTGTTCTAAACAATTGTTGTAAAAGTACATTCGAACATACCCACATCATTTTCCAAAATACTGTTTAATCTTTATGTATAACACATGCTATATTTATTTACATGGCCATAAACACCAGACGTGATAAACAATGTCAATAAACTAAACACAAACCTAAAGCAATAATACTTTCCTTACATAAACATAACTATTACCGAATGCTACATTTGGAAAATATAAAATTAAGCATGCTTTGTCGACAGAACCAGCTGCAATCGGTAAAGAATAATTGTGTTCCATAACGAGAGCACGAAACAAGCTAACGTTTGTTGCTTGATAGACGCTACAACTACAACTTCCGCGTTTGTCCAGGACTCCACGCAGTACGAGCGGAAACCGAGGGTAACGCGGATATGACGCAATTGACTGGCGACTCCCAGCTCACCCCTGCTCTAACGCCCCGTTTCCTTGGTTAAAATCGCAATTTTCTCACGATTTAAAAATAGTTGGAAACATTTGGGATATTGTAAGTAATCAACTTAACAAAATATATAACACTGGCCTTGAGATTTTGGGATATTTGAATGCAAAAATCTTACATATTGTACCTTTAAGTAAAGGGGGACAGTACTTGTGTGTCAACAATTGTTGTGTAAACAAATGTATTGTAATATGCATATATGGTGTGTATATTATTATTAGGAACACCATACTAATACTGTGTTTGAACCCCTTTCGCCTTCAGAACTGCCTTAATTCTACGTGGCATTGATTCAACAAGGTGCTGAAAGCATTCTTTAGAAATGTTGGCCCATATTGATAGGATAGCATCTTGCAGTTGATGGAGATTTATGGGATGCACATCCAGGGCACGAAGCTCCCGTTCCACCACATCCCAAAGATGCTCTATTGGGTTGAGATCTGGTGACTGTGGGGGCCATTTTAGTACAGTGAACTCATTGTCATGTTCAAGAAACCAATTTGAAATGATTCGAGCTTTGTGACATGGTGCATTATCCTGCTGGAAGTAGCCATCAGAGGATGGGTACATGGTGGTCATAAAGGGATGGACATGGTCAGAAACAATGCTCAGGTAGGCTGTGGCATTTAAACAATGCCCAATTGGCACTAAGGGGCCTAAAGTGTGCCAAGAAAACATCCCCCACACCATTACACCACCACCACCAGCCTGCACAGTGGTAACAAGGCATGATGGATCCATGTTCTCATTCTGTTTACGCCAAATTCTGACTCTACCATCTGAATGTCTCAACAGAAATCGAGACTCATCAGACCAGGCAACATTTTTCCAGTCTTCAACTGTCCAATTTTGGTGAGCTTGTGCAAATTGTAGCCTCTTTTTCCAATTTGTAGTGGAGATGAGTGGTACCCGGTAGGGTCTTCTGCTGTTGTAGCCCATCCACCTCAAGGTTGTGCGTGTTGTGGCTTCACAAATGCTTTGCTGCATACCTCGGTTGTAACGAGTGGTTATTTCAGTTAAAGTTGCTCTTCTATCAGCTTGAATCAGTCGGCCCATTCTCCTCTGACCTCTAGCATCAACAAGGCATTTTCGCCCACAGGACTGCCGCATGGATGTTTTTCCCTTTTCACACCATTCTTTGTAAACCCTAGAAATGGTTGTGCGTGAAAATCCTAGTAACTGAGCAGATTGTGAAATACTCAGACCGGCCGGTCTGGCACCAACAACCATGCCACGCTCAAAATTGCTTAAATCACCTTTCTTTCCCATTCTGACATTCAGTTTGGAGTTCAGGAGATTGTCTTGACCAGGACCACACCCCTAAATGCATTGAAGCAACTGCCATGTGATTGGTTGATTAGATAATTGCATTAATGAGAAACTGAACAGGTGTTCCTAATAATCCTTTAGGTGAGTGTATATGTGTGTGTATATATATATATATATATATATATATTCCTAAAAAAGTTGGTCGTGGCTTGATGACCATGGGGATATGTGGGTCCCCTGGCAAACCAAGTTGAGAATCACTGGTATAAAGCTATTCAAAACATTCAATGTAAATTGTGAAAATCATAATTAATAATCGCAATTACAATTTCAAGGGAATAATCGACAATTATGATTTTTGTCATAATCCTGCAGCCCTAAGAAGCAGTGTAGCAAATCTAGTCCGCCAAACATATGTACATTCCATTTACATAAATAAAATATTTTATAAACTACCGGGAGAGTTGTCATGATTGAAATCCATTTCAGTCATTTGAAACTGTGACATTTTTTTCAGCCAAAAACACTCGCCTGTCAGGTCCTGCTCATCCATTCTGTAACTGGCAGACTTCATGGCCATCTCCAGCACTCTCACACAGCCGTCATCTGATGCCAGCACCACTTTATCTGACGTGCACCAGTCGATATCCAGAATCCTATAACTCACGTTACGCCCCACTCTGATGCTGCTCACCATCTGCACCTGTGGGAGTGTGTGTGTGACAGAATTATCTTTCAAGAAAAATACAGGCAGTGAAAAGTCCAAACACTGAAACTGGTGGATCATCAGCACTCTCAAAGGCCTCTCATCCAATTCAATTTGAGGACCGGAACTACTGTAACTGTTGTGTATACATTATATAGCAACAAACACACTTCAGAGTTTCCCAGGATATAAAATATTGTATTCTGTCAAAAACCCTTGAAAGAGTTAAATCAGCTTTTTTGAGCTTTTTCAGCTGGATAGAAAATGGCTGCTATGGGGAACTGCTAAGATGGTGGCACTTGCTTCATAAGGACTTGAAGCAAAATGAAGCGGTGGTGCTTCTGTATCTGCATGTTAAAATGAAGTAGTGATGCTTTTTTTTTTTAAATAAATAAATACATAATAAATAAACAACACACACACCTCTTTGGTATCCCAGACCTCAGCTCCGTCTGTGTACATCACTAAAAGTTTTTGGTTGCCTTTCCCTGGAGCAAAACGAATCTTCTTCACCCACCCGCGGTGTGTAGGTACACCCCTGAAAAATATAAATGAGTGTGATATTATATCAACACGGTAAAAGAGTGTGTGATGAACACAGTTGTACTTTTCTCAACTCAGTCCCTTATGATGTGTCACTTCAGTTCAGTAAATAGTTCAACAAGTTTTGGAATTAAATCAGTTTACACACGTACATGACTGGAGACATGTTTGACTTGCTGAGTTATTAGTGATGTATACATTTGTACCTTGAAAGACGGGCCTTTAGATCCCAAAAATTGAGGTTTCCATCTACATCTCCCAGAACTAGAGTGTCTCCTTTCCATGCAATACAGGCAATACTCCCCATACTGCCCTGAAAGAGAAAAGACATTTAGTTTCTTGCATAAAAGACATAGGACACAGCTAATATGCCACAACACCTATAGAGCTGTCACAATGTTGCATTAAAAGAAAAGGTTTTAATGAAAAACAAAGTTCAACTCCAACCTAAAACATTTGGGGCCCTATCTTAAACCCGGCGCAATGCAGCGATAAGCGCAACACAAGGGTTTTTTACTAGTTTCAGCCCGACGCAGTTATCATTTTCACGTCCTGCGCCACGTTGTTTAAATAGCAAATGCATTTGCGCCCATTTGTGCGCCCATGGGCGTGCTGGTCTGAAAACGAGGTGTGTTCTGGCGCATTGTTGGCACGTTGCTATTTTGAGGCAACAGAAATAGACTGCGCCATTGACCAACTGAAACCTGGTCTAAAGTCAATGGCGCAATATATATATTTTTTGTTATTTTAAGAGCGCGTTAGTAATGTGCGCCTATAGGCGGGTCCACAACGCGCGTACACTCTGCTTATTAAACACACAGGGACGCAAAGCAGCACACAAACATGCGCACGAGCATATCCGTTTGCGCTCTGGAGACGCGTTCGGTCTTTCCACTATCAAATTCCTTCATGTACCTGTAAATAGCGAATCTGCCATGCCGCGAGCGTAACTGGCATTTAAAGGGAATGGGAGATGAGACTCTGATTGGTTTAACACAAGTAAATCCCAAAACACACCCAATTACTCATTAAGAGAATAGGGACAACCCTTTTAGACCATGCGCCTGGAGCGCCGACCATTTTACCCGTCGTTAAACTAGCAAAAGTGTATTCGGACTCGCCCTAAGAGAACTTGTGCCCTTGCGCTTTAGACCATGCGCTTAGATCGTTAAAATAGGGCCCATAGAGTGATGACAAATGCCAACAGATTAAATAAATTCAGAAAACATATTTAGTGCTATAGCTACATAGCAATTTTAAACATTTTGAAATATGCTGAGTACTACAATAAAATATATTGCTAAATATTGTGATAACATTTTTTCAACTGCAAATATCCCCTTTGTCCTCATGATAAAGTTCTCAGTCTATTCATTTCACATCTTCATATCATTCTTCTTTGTTTATTATTTTCCTTCCTCTTATTTTTTTAATAGAAATTACAGTTGAATGAACAGAATTAATGCAACAACTGAACAGGGAGCGTGACACTGGTGGCCAAGAATATGAGTTCTTGTGTCACTGCTTATGCTGAAAACATACAGTATATGGGTCGCTTACAAACTCAAAATACGAACAGTGAAATAAAAAGCAAATGGATCTGAACAACCGATCAGAAATAGGCATTGTGGCTTGTGAAAAAAAAAAGCCCTGCAGGAGATAAAAGGATAATGAGGATGAAGGGAGCAATTTTCTCTCCATTTCCTCTTTCATCTCAAAAGTTGAAAACTGCAGATTTTTCAACATTAGAAGGAAATGTTTGAAAAACTCCTTTGATCCATTCAGAAGAGTGTGTACAGCTGTATTCATGACATTCTGTATCTAGGACTGTTAATCTGAAAACAGAATCTGCTTTCATGTATGACTGATTATTATCTGAGTGATGGGACAAAACAGGCTATAGGAATACAAAAATAAAGCAATTAACTGGGTGCGACATTCACTTTCTCACAAAATCTGTGAGGAAATCTAGCATTCAAAATGAGGAATAAATTGAGTGTACAGGATGGTTTCAAACTGATTTTTAGCTTTACATATATCGAATTGTTACCAACAACATACAGATCATTTGACTGACTTGCTGAACACATGACCACATTTTGGTCACACTTTAGATTAGGGTCCAATTCTCACTATTTACTAACCTTACTCTCACCTAATCACTGCTTTATTAATAGTTAGTTAGTTGTTGAGTTTAGGCATTGGCTAGGATTCAGAGATGTAGAATAAGGTCAGGCAGAATAATGCATTAATATGTGTTTTATAAGTACTAATAAATAGCCAATGTACTAGTAATATGGATGCTAATAAGCAACTAGTTAATAGCGAGAATTGGACCCTAAACTAAAATAAACCCAACATTTTTAATATCACATGCATTACATGCATGTATTATTATTATTTCATCTTGCTTCATACTAGGTTCTATTCAAAAAGGAAATTGTCTAAAAATCCCAAGCAATTTCTTGACAAATGTCGATGATGTTGATAAGTGGCATTGACAGTTGACATAGATTAGATTTTTCCAGCTGTATATTAAGGGCCAACAGATAGATCGTGCGAGACCCTGCTCTGTTTATTGTTATTATTAGGGTGTGTACTAATAATAATTTGCCAGATCTCCATCAATCCTAGTACAAAGCAACTATAGACTATACGACAAAATTTATCAAAATAATTATGATACGTCCAAGCAGGGGTCTTCAACGTTTTTCAGCGCAAGGATCCCTTAGGCGATAGAGACATGGAGCAGGGACCCCCGATACAAAATGTGTCAATCAGAGCTACATATTAAGCATATAGCCTTCGATATCAATAGAAACTTACCATATTATGATTAAGACTTAGTTTTTTAAGACAGTAGATCAGAACTAAGAAGCAAAACACATAAGGACACTCACATCAGGTGGAATACGTGCCCCATCCTTCACGCTGTTGCCTTCCACGGTGATGTGATAAACCTGGCCATCTGTGTCAGTAAACACAAAGTGTTCTCGAGCCGATATGCCCTGACCCATTTCAGACTTACTCTCAGCGTCCTGCAACATACTGACAGACAGCAACACAGAGTTGTTGAGAGTTCTGATCCAAACAGCAAACCACTTAGACTGGAGTGTGTACCAAAGTGCCAGTGATTAGTGAATCAAAGCTAGACAAAGCTAGCAAAAGTCTAGCCAAAAAAAAAAAAAAAGACAAAAACTTTAAAAAATCTATAATTTACCCATCATGTAATTCCAAACCTTGGTTACTTAATTTCTTTCATGGAACACAAAATAAGAAATGCTATACAACAACAGTGGAGAGTTGGCAATGACAAAAAGCTCAAAAAGTTGAATAAAAGCATTGAAGTCACTTGAAGTCAAGTTTTTCAAGTTTTTTAAGTGTTCCCCTGCACTGTAATCTCATTCATACTTCAGCATGTTCAAACTTGCCAAGGCACATCTGGTCACAGGAGAACCAATGTAATCAATGTCATCAAACATGGTGCAGAGCATCTTCAAGTTTGAATGTGCGTAAGCGCAAATAACATTTGAGCTGCAGCGGAGAGGGGACTTCAATTTCAGTGTAGAGATCTGAAATGGTCCAAATCATTTTCAAATTAATTATAAATCTCTGTGTACATTAGAAGTTTTGTAATACAGTTCAGGAGTTATATGGTCATTTTTTGCTGCTTTTATGTAGATTTCGGAGCTTGACATTGCATGTTTTAATTCTTCAATAAATCTTTCTTTTGTGTGTGTTCTCCAGGAAAAACAAGAAGAAGATGAGTAAATGATGACAGTTGTGATTTTGACTCGTCAGACCTGATGACCGAGGACTCGACACTGCTCTGCTCCGCATCCGCGAGGGTGGTCTGTCTGGCCATGGCCTCGCGTGCAGCAAGCTGCTTTTTCTTCAGACTTTTAAGGTTATGCGAAGGAGACCACTCCTGTTTACACACAAATACATGTTATCATGAGTCACTGCACAGACAGTTTTAATGTAAACAAATGCTCAAAGAATACTGGTGAAAATTTTTGATGGAGGATTAAATGTTTTCTTTGAAGGGGGTCATAAACTACATTTGGTCATAAACCCTATTGTTTTTGATAGGATTATTATTATTATTATTATTATTATTATGTTCAAATTAGGATATGCAACATATGATTCTGAAGAAGCATACACACTTCTGTGGAGATCGGTAATAGGTGAGAGTGGTTTATGAGGATTTTCCCTCAAGCAAATTCAGATATTCATGCAATATTGCCTTTACAGTTTTATTTTGTATTTTGAAGGTTTTACAGAGGTGTCTGCACATATATAATTTGTCTAATTTTATATTACATTTTGGAAATGTTTTTTTTTTTTTTTTTTTGGCTGACAGTAATTTCTGATTTATGGACTGGTAAAAAAATACCTTCTCTAATCAAGTATGGTGATATCTGTTAGTTAAATGTTCTTTTCCCAATTCACCTGGTGTGTATTTTTTTTTTTTATTGGCTTCTTTTTAGGTTGAATGTTAAAGGAATAATGCAACAACAAATATAACTGTGAAATACATCCTCTGCTGCTTCATGAAACTTGTTATCGCCAGTTTTGGAACAGTGCCACCAACTGATCACGATTAGAGTAAATGTCTATTTTCTTATAATTTCAAAAACCTTTTGCTTAGAATCATGAATCTGGTCTCTATGGATTCTATGGGGCGTAACAGATCAAACATTCCCAATTTTCCTATGTCTGCCAAATGCTACCTAGATACTACTGTGCTTTAAAAGCACTTCAAACTCTGTCATTTCTGATCGCTAGAAGTCACCGGCACAGATTTTACCCCTAGGAAGTAATCAAGATGCAAATGAGCTAGCAGACAGGTTGCCAGGAGAGAGACTGCATTTATTACTAAGGTTATTGTTGGGGTTATTTGAGAGTCATCGCTAGCGGCGCCATTACAATGTTTACTGGCATTGCAGTCAAAACCCCACAGCGACTTCACCCTTCAATGGGTTTGTGTGGTGATAAAGCCAGTTTCTTTGCAGAGAAAGATTCAGAGTAATCTCTCAGTTCAAAAACTTGTAATAAAACTGCAGTGCATACTTAAAAAGCTAAACAGTAATGTAGACGGACTGATACATAGAAGTTCAAAACAATAAGAAACTATTTAAGCAATAAGCAGAACAGCAGTGTGAGTTTGATACAGTACCAGGGCAGTGACAGTAGGGAAGTTCTTGGCCATCTCGCGCAGCAATGTTCCTGTGCGGACATCCCAGAGCTCCAGAGGTTTATCTCTGAACACCACCACCAGGTACTGCCTAAACAAGACCATGTACACATACATTTACTTCATCCTCTGGACTATACCTGACATTTCTGAAAAAAAAAAAGTATCCTACATTAAAAGTAAGCATATCAAACTTTTTGGAATTCTACTGTAGACCGTTTCACAATCTGGCTTCATTAAAGCTAGCATTGATTAACTGACTGACCGGCCGGGACAGAGGCTCAGTGGGTAGAACTGTTGTCTCACATCAAGAAGGTCTAAAGTTAACTAAAGTCAGAAATATTCTTAACATGTCTGAATGTAGGTACAAATCTACAAAGCTTTTTTATTATTTATTTTAAGCGTCTTAATTATTTTTTTTCTTGTTATTTCTTGTTTATAAAAATGCATTCTTGATTTATTGACTTTATTGATTATTTGTTCATTGCTTATGTAATGGCCAATGCTTTGGCAATACTCTACAAGTCATGCCAATAAAGCTGATTTGAATTTGAATGTCCCTGGTTTGAGCCAGGAGGCCTTTCTGTGTTCCCATGTTCCCATGTTCTCCCTGTGTTGGCATGGGTTTCCTCCGGGTTTTCCAATTTCCCCCATAATCCAAAAGCAGGCAGCATAGGTGAATTGGAGAAACTAAATTGTCCATAGTGTGAGTGTGAATGTGTGTTTGTGTCAGTGCGAATGTACGGCTGTGTTAGCTCTGTGATGGACTGTCCATTTGTCCAGGGTGTTTTCCTGCTTATGGCCTGAAACATAGTCTCTACATAGGGTAATAAAATGAATAGATGAATGACTGACCAACAAAGCCTTCTGCACCATTACATATGCACCATTAGTTGCCAATTTATTCACCGTTCTGTGTTGGGTAAATAGCTTTGCTACTGATTTGCTACATTACATTTCTCAGCAACAAGTGAGTAACACTGCTGTTTTTAAAGTAATTACACTCACAGCTTCACTTTTTAGCATATTATTCCATCGCTGCTGATTTTTTTTGCAATTCAGAGACATCAGACAAACACAGGTAATACACACACACAAACTCTCTTTAAAACTACTTTATCTCTGTCTTAATTAAAGTAGGCAGAATGCTAGATATAATGATTCATAGCTAAAATACCCGACGGTCATTTCCAGTCAAAGTATAAGCGGGATAATCCACGGCTAGCTGTGCATTAAATTATTTTAATTAAACGTTTTATGTATTGTGTTGCTCTAGACTAGACCAGTGGTTCCCAGCCAATTTATTATCAATATTAGGAACCACTACTACACAATGCTAAACAATGTAAATAATTGTTTTGGACTTCTTTGTTCATAAACATCCACTCTAGCAGGATTTTAGGGTTTAAGAAAAAAAAATATTATGGGTAATTTTCACCTTGTGCGCATAGTCTTGATTTGAATGGAACGCATCACACCCATTTGTAAGGGTTGCAATACGGTGTAAATATTTCAACTTGAAGCTCAAAATGGATCTAAAAATTCACATTCACATTCACAGAGCTACACAGTCACTGTGAGACTCTCCAATGGAAATCAATATTGTCTGTCATTTGTTTTAAGGAGTGAAAAGGTGTCTTTAGGGTTGGCTGACAACCAGCAGACACTGACTTGCTCATGCTTGACTGAACGGTTTCAAACTGCAGTTTGGAAAGTGATAAAGGAGATAGTTTTGAAACGATGGCAAACAATAAATAAAATCCCCTCTACTGCAAGGTTAAGGAATGAGACATCACTCAGGACGTCCCCATGTTGAAGTACTGCAATGTGAGAGTGGAAGTAGACACAGATGGTGAACGTGCACCCCAGACACCGTCCAGATAATACTAAATAATTACAGAGAGTAGTTTGTGCATGTCCGTATTTGACACCACTGATGAGGGAAACGTGTTTAAGTGCTCACTGAGGTGTTTGCGCCAGAGTGAAAAGAATTTATGTTACTTACTTCAGATGTGACACTTTAATCATTTCAATGGCTGGTTCATCATTCCCACGCTCACCTCGAAATGCAAAGCACCGCCCTGAGAGAGAAAGCACAAAATATTCATTATTCAAACAAACAAACAATAAATAAATGAATGTTCTCTTAAATATAAAATGAAACATACAAATTATGGGACCGCTTTGTATGGTAGATTTAGGCCGTGTGTCCACCAAAGTGGTTTTAGCTGAGAAAATGCTTCTGAAATGCTTCTGAAAATGGCCAGCTGGGAAGTGCAGTGTTTAACTGCTTACCTGGTAAACCCATGGCTAACAAAACCTTCTTCCAAGCATTATTTTTTATATTAATACTCTGGGTAAAAAGCGACAGGTCCTGCATTTTTACCCATAGTGGAACATTTTTCATCTCTCATTGACCAGCAAAAAGAAAAAGAAAAGAAAACACCAAGCATGCAGCACCTCGTCACGCTGCTGGCATTGGTAATTACGCAGCGCTCCTATTGAAAAAAAAAATTAAAAATGATGCTGGCCTCTGAGGGAAAAATGCTTTGGTGGACACACAGCCTAATTATACTGACAGTGAAACTATTTGGACACTTAAAACACACTTAAAAATGTCAATATCATCAAATTATAAAACAAAATAACGAACCAATTGGTACAGTATCTGCACACAAATGCAGGAAAGAGTTTTTCTTAAAACTAACGTAAAACAGCTAACTGTGCCATTTTGGTGTCAACTGGTGTCTGAAATCTCTCACTTGTTCATCATTCACACTATTCCCTCAATAATCAACACAAAGCAGAATAAAAAAAAAAAAAACAATCACCAATTGCAGGAGCAGACAACTTATTTATTACACCTCAGTCACATCCAGTTCAGGATTTGGCACTTCTACCAATGATATAAATTATGTTTGGTAAATCAGAGACACACCAGGACTGAGAGCCACTGGATTGTATGTGTGTGAACCTTGTGCGGATCTGACCGTCTGAAAGAGACTCTTTTGTAAACGCAAAGAACCTTGGGAACCAAGTGTCCATTGGTTGAAGTTGTCAAGTGGATATATGTCCGTGTCCGAATCTGCTCGCTTAGTTTTTTGTTTACATTTATTACCTATATAAACATCCTGTGCCCAAAAATAAATCACTGTAATACACTGCCTTAAATTACTTATTGCTTCATTGTCTTTCTAACTGCTCATTTTTCTCCAAATACTTAAAGGGACAATGTGTAGGAATTTCTCCCATCTAGTGGTGAAATTGTATTTTGCATTCAAACGAATATTGCTCTCCAGCGCCTCGCTTTTTCAAATGCGTGTTGCATCTACGGTAGCCGTTACGTACCATAAAGCTATGACAGGATGTCTTTTAATTGCACTTCATCGAGTTCTACTGTCTGTCTATATAATAAAGTACACAACCAAGCAATGAAAAAAAGCTTGTAATTAAGACCGTAACATTGACTTGCCGGTCGAGAAGAAAGCAGGCAACTTCAGCGTCTCTTTTGAAAGCTTTCTCCTGCATTAGCTCTTTCAACCTGGAAAAAGCTATCCCAACATTAACCCTTGTTTTTTGTAATCTCCGGTCACGTTTCGTTTTTACGGTCTACTTTGGACTTTTTCGACTATGAGGACTCCTTATCCTGTGATGAACCGTACAGTGCAGCATTTTAAACTTGCCGGGGCAGTGACAAGCACCTCTCACTGCTGCTCCTCCGTTTCTGCTGGTTTCAGTCACGTGACGCTGGCTCTGAACAAAAACGCGTTGTGGAAACGCGTTGGGCTTGTACTTTTTGTCCCTCTCTGCTATTATAGTTTTTCAAGATGGCGGAACTACATGGAAGCCTCCGTGGACTTACCCGTCCCATGTATATAAAGATAATAAATTCTTCGTTTACGAGGATAAGTCAGATCATTGGCAGAGGTATTTGTACACCATTGAGGACATATTTAAGAATAAAAATATTGATTTTAGATAATAAAATACCTAAAAAACTACACATTGTCCCTTTAACATGGACCTGATTGTTTGGAGGAGTGCTATGAAGCAACATTTAAAGAAAGATGGTTAATAAATCATGCATGTCCCTTTCCAGCACAAAATTGCACTGCAAAGTGATGTAAAAGCAATGGGCCTCATTCATTAATTGCGTACATTATTCATATTTATACGCACATTTGAACTTCTCACGAAACCTTTCGGCCTAATTCACAACACGTGCGTACGCACATGAATTTGTTCTCAACTTCGTTCTAATGTTGATGAATTCGTATTCTAAATGAGCGACCACATACCCGAGGTAAGTAATTTATATAAAACATGCACAAACCATGTCCATATAAATCCTCAATAAACACCTTACAGA
This sequence comes from Vimba vimba, assembly GCA_022828995.1. Classification (NCBI taxonomy): domain Eukaryota; kingdom Metazoa; phylum Chordata; class Actinopteri; order Cypriniformes; family Leuciscidae; genus Vimba; species Vimba vimba. The sequence goes on along the minus strand of CM040834.1, from coordinate 4,190,274 downwards.
CCTCTGATTAGCCAGCTGTACATATGATCACAGTTCACAGCTAGAACAGCATCAAAGATTTACCTATGCATAGCTCACTTTTCAAACCAATTGTGGATTAACCTACTGTAGGCATTGTGCTGAAAACATAGTCTCAAAAACATGATTGCGTAATGTTGAACTTTGAAGAATTGTGAAGAATTCTGTCCTTTCTTTGTGGCTTCAGCCTTATGGTAAAACTAGTTTTTCCTAAGGAATTGATGATCATTAGAATCGGGGGGGAAAGCAGTTCCTGTGATTGAGGGGGTCGTCTGTGATTGAGAGATGTTGCTTTATCTGAAGGCAAAAGGTATTTGTTTGTGTTGTCCACAAAACTCCAATCCCATTATATTGAAACCTTTCCACACCGTTGTGAGGAAATGGAAATTAAAAATGTGCCATCCTCTCTGCCTGCTGTCCACTACAATGGTAATAGCACCATAGCAAATTAATTTACCGCAGAAATAACAGGAGGTAAAAAGCTTATTCTGTTTGAGTACCATCAGTATATTGTGGATTTTTATGTGGGTGCTATAATTGACATATGTACAGTACAGTATACTGTTTACACGGTCTATCACAGTCACAAAATGTTATGTTGCTTGGAACTGCATCCAAGACTTTCACTCAGTGTTTAACTTGTGTCTGTGGTTGAGTTACAATGAAAGTTATTTGATTTAAGTAACCCCCTGGGGTCGATGAACGTGCCGGTGCATTTTGGTGGATTTTTTCCACATATAGCAGCTAAATCGACTTAAAATACTAAATTTTTAATACATCATTTGAAACTGTAAAGGGTTTACTTTTATTTGAGTACACTCACAATAACAACAAAACGTTGTGCTTTTGTAAAATAAAGAAATTAAACAGGGTGTGCTTTCTGCCGTCTCTGTGAACTTTTTCTCTGAAATGCGTCCAAAAATGTTCCTGAAATTCAGCGAATACTTGCCACACAGACATGAGAGATATGTCTTTAGAAAGTTTGAAGTGTCTACTTTTAAATGAAGTAATTCATATGGAAAACACATTTTCTCTGTTTATGTAATACATATGAAACCAACAATCTTTAGCATCTGAGCTCATTATTTTGAATGTGAACACACCCACGCGGAGCATAAGCTAATCACATGGTAATCGCCCACGTAATCGAGGCACGCAAACCTGTAAACGCCCCCATCACATCGATAAATAAACCATCAAGCTTCATTCCTCTGCTTTTCATCGAGTTTGGAGGATGCGCTGTGTGGCTTGATCCAGAGGAGGATATCATCGTAAGTCATTTAAGCCTATTCTTACTTACATTAGTTAACATGTTATTGTTATATAAGCTTGTACACATTTTACTAGTTGAACTATTGACAGACTAAAATGTTTAAAATCGACTGAAACATCATGAAATATAGAGGCAGGTAAGCAACCTTCCAATGCTAAATAAATATAAATGTACAACATGCTTTTTATGCTCTATAAATAAAACACAGTACGATATAAAAGTAATTTAATTTCGCTATATTTCTAGATTCTTGTAGATTATCTACAGCATATAGTAATGGTTTATTTCATGAAAATATATAAAAAAGTACCTTTTTTAGTTAACATTCAGTACCTTTAAAAACATTTTTGTGGGTTGCTGTGATTTGTATGTATAAAATGCTAAATATTGTGCTAAAATTAAGTCGATTGACATTTATATACAGCAATCTCCTACTCTCTCGACTCAATGATTTGAGAGTTTGCAGAGCCCTGATTTGCTCTCCAGATTGTCAAGTGTTTAGCTAGTGTGTGAAGGATTGTGTAAGTGTGTGCAAGTGTGTGATATTCACTGAGACAAAGTTTGTATGGGAAGAGTGGCCTAATTAAGGTCCTGTTCTAATGAAGACAGGGAGCTAATCAACCGAAAGAGTGCAGACTGTGGAGGAGAGTTAACAACATCAACAACAACAAAACACTGATGAAAAGGCCATGTCAGGATTTGCATGCCGTACACAATCCACGCACGCACACAGATGACCCAGAAAACACTCAATCAGGCTGTCACAAGCAAGCTGTCGTAAACAAGTAAAGTTCTGTAAACATAAAACAGAATGAATATAAACCACTTCAACTCAGTAGACATGTGCTGGTCTCCTGTAATATGATGTATCGCAGTAATGAACATGCATGGTATTGTTATCATGGGCACTTTAATATATCATAAATGATTCTAGATACCTTATTACGAATTGTTTCGATTTTTACAATACTTTTTACATCAGCCTGTTAAATTTAACAAAACTGTGTGTATGCTGTGTAAAAGAGGTAAAAAGATGTGTATTCTGATGTTAACAAACTGAATGAATCTGAAAGTCAAAGAAAAGAAGTCAAAGGGCCCTATCTTACACCCGGCGCAATGCAGCGCCAAGCGCGACACAAGTGTTTTTTGCTAGTGTCAGCCCAACGCAGTTATCATTTTCACATCCTACACCACGTTGTTTAAATAGCAAATGCATTTGCGCCCATTTGTGCGCCCATGGGCGTGCTGGTCTGAAAACGAGGTGTGTTCTGGCGCATTGCTATTTTGAGGCAACAGAAATAGACTGAGCCATTGACCAACTGAAACCTGGTCTAAAGTCAATGACGCAATATATATTTTTTATTATTTAAAGAGCGCATTAGTAATGTGCGCCTATAGGCGGGTCCACAACGCGCGTACACTCTGCTTATTAAACAGAGTGTTTAATAAGGGACCCAGGGATGCACAGCAGCACACAAACATGACAAATATTTAAAATAAAAGGATTACAACGTAAAAGATTATTATTGTGTACATAAAGATATGGTGGAATCCGGCTTGTCCAGTAGATGGTCTGCTTGTGCACTTTTACCTCGAGCACGAGCAGATCTGTTTGAGCTCTGGAGACGGCTTCGGTCTTTCCACTATCAAATTCCGTCATGTAAATAGCGAATCTGCCATGGCGCAAGTGCAACTGGCATTTAAAGGGAATGGGAGATGAGACTCTGATTGGTTTAACGCACGTAAATCCCAAAACACACCATTACTCATTAAGAGAATAGGGACAACCCTTTTAGACCATGCGCCTGGAGTGCCGACCATTTTTCCCGTCGTTAAACTAGCAAAAGTGGATTCGCACTCGCCCTAAGTGAACTTGCGCCGTGTGCTTTAGACCATGCGCTTAGATCATTAAAATAGGGCCCAAAGAGTGTTTAAACAGCCCTTCAGATTTTTGTATTTGATATAGAGTTTATCAAACCATACCAAATACTTACATTTTGGTAAAATTTATTTTCAAATGTTTGTTTATGCTTAAACAATTCAAGGAAAAGCGATTAAGAGGAGATGGCAGTACCAAATAAGTGTTTGCTTAATAGCCCGTTTCTGTCGTTAAGATGAATATTTGCTGCTAGGGAGGATTTATTTGTTTTACTGTTTATTGCTTTTTCCTATTTTTTATTTTAATTTTGTATTTGTTTGTTATAATAATGTCTGTCAGCAAGAAGCAGCTATTTGTTTTTTTGGTAACACTTTACTTAAAGCCTTTATGTATAATGCATTATAAACATATTCATAATGTAAGTTATAAAGCATTCTATCTTTTCATAAATAATTGTAACTAAAGTTGAAAAGCATTATAATATTCACATATCCCTTGTTACATCTGAAATGGGTTGTTTGTCGTTTTGTTTAAGGTGTATTATATAATGTATTATAATTCTGGTTACAATTATTTAGACCATACAATGCATTATACGGTGCATTACAAAGCATCAATACTTTTATAATGCATTATACATAAAGGCTTTAAGTACAGTGTTACCGTTATTTTTATTGCTTGTTATATCTATTGCACTTAAGTGCCGAACTGTCCCGCAGGCAGTAGTTTCGATTAAAGTCATTTGTGTGCTATTGCGTTTTGGTTTGCTAATTATAAAGGCGTGAACAGCTGTATTAACACAAGCTTTGATGAGCCATATATTTAATTGGAATCTGTGTCAGTGTCAGCCTTCCTTGTGTCAAGACTTACTCGGGTAAAACCTGCGTGAGTCCACATTCTCCACAAAGCAAAGACCTTCTTTTTCTGCTTCCTACTTTTTTGTCCTTATTCAACATGTTTTCAGCACATTCCTCTCTACAAAAACACTCTAACATCCCACACAGAAGAGGACACAATCCTGCTTGCCTGTCAAAATTTCTCGGCGGCCATATTTGCAAAGCCTCCGGGCAGATATTTCAGGCATCCAAGACCAATTGATTTCCAATCCAAGTCCTATTTATTTGAATGTAGGAATCCTGAAATCTCAACTACTTGCCACACTCACATTTAAATAACATTTTTTAAATCAGCACCAAGATCTGACATGAATGTCGTTTCTAATGCTCATAGCATAAAAAAAAAAAAAGCTTATATTTCAGGTTGGACCAGTCAATGCACATCTCAAAACACCGTTTCAATGGCAATCAAAGCTTCTAAGGGTAGCAGCAGTGATGTAATGACTTTACCAACTTGCAACTGGCTCTTTTATTTAGAAGTTGGGACTTCTTCTGCCATATTGCACATTGAACTTTCTCCTATTCATAGTAATGTGATTGCACCGTCTTTGTATATCTAAAGTGTATGTCTGGGTCCTCTCTCTTTTTCTGTGGATCTCTAGAATTATCAGCCCCTCCACTACCTCCCACCACCTCTTTAACAGCTAAAGTTTTAGCACATTTTTTCACAGACAAATCCACATCCATCAGCAGTCAGTTCTTAACTTCACACATCTGGGAACTCAGACTAATCACATCCACAGCTAATAATCTCCTCCTCTCCCCTTACAGAGGCAGAAGACCTTCTTCAACCTTCCTTCTAGACCTGATTCCCTCACACCTTCAACAAGCTATCTCTCCTACACTTCTACCGCCACTCACACACTTCAAACACATCTCTCTTCATAGGCATTTTGAAACAGGAAGTACTTGTTGAGAGGTATAGGAATGCTCAAAAACACACCCGCACCCCAAATGCGCACCAAAGTGTGAGGTCCCGATCAATGCTGCTTGCAGCTTTAATGAATTAATTAAATTTTAATGTGACATTTGCATAGTAGGCCTAGATTATAGCCTGAAAAACAGATACACTGAAGTGTGAGACTGCTCATCATCCAGAGAATAAGCTGATTATAGTGCATCAATATTCATTAAGTTCTTTCACTGGAGTTTCCAAGCAATGCCTGCATGACCTAACTAATATTGATACACAAGCTTAATTAACAAAAATAGAGCAATGTAATTTAACACAATGTGAGAGTCTTCAAACATGTTTTTTTTTTTTTTTTTTTTTATGGAATTGTATTTAACTTGACATTACACACCGTTCATGCACAAGACCCAATAAGATTTCCAAAACCATCCATGCACATGAAGCAAATACAGGAAAAATGTAGCCAATAACAGTGTGAAATGTACTTGGCCTATAAGGTTAGACATAATCTGTTGTTTTAATTTGAAGGTATTTCAGTATATAAAAATTGAAAAGTTTTGATCAGATGTCATTCACACCTGTATGGCCAAATCATTGCTCACTCTTTAGAGCCATAATAGCAAGCCACACATGTGATGTGGTATGAGTTAAGACCCATTCACACAAAGGACAATAACAATAACTAGTTCAATAAGAAACAGTGACATCCACATCACAGCTATAATGATAATGACTCATTGGAATAATATAATTGGATTCACTTTCAGAACAATTCATTCCAGCTGATACCAATGAACATTGACAGTCAGAATGCACCCTACTTTAAGGAGATTGAGCAATGTACAATCAGGATAAAATACCAGTGTGTAATGCGTGTCAGTGTGTGTGATTTACCTGTGCGCAAGTCCACATGCTGCAGTTCATTCCTCACAAGTCCAAGGTTGTTGGGAACAGAGGTGGCGAAGGACAGAAAACTAGTCAAACTAACCCATTCAATTCCTCTGCAAGAGACAAGGATATCAAGGGAAAAACATTAGAAGAAAATGTATTAATCCCCCCTCTTTCTGACCTCTAGAATTATTTTTGCTATATTTGCTACTGTACATTCAAGACTTGAACCTTTTTTTGCTGTGTGTGACTTAATACTTTAATGTGCCCATGGTCTTGACATCAATACAATAACAAATTCTTAACAGAAAATGTTTGCAGGTTAGTTTTGAAGCTTAAAAATTAGAGTATGGCTATAAAATACTTTGATCACTTTTATTTTAATATATATCAGATGTTATAGCTCCTTAAGAGACTATGGGCCCTATCTTAAACCCGGCGCAAAGCAGCGCCAAGTGCGATGCAAGTGTTTTTTGCTAGTTTCAGACCGACGCAGTTATCATTTTCATTTTCATGCATTTGCGCCCATTTGTGCGCCCATAGGTGTGCTGGTCTGAAAACGAGGTGTGTTCTGGCGCATTGTTGGCACGTTGCTATTTTGAGACAACAGAAATAGACTGCGCCATTGACCAACTGAAACCTGGTCTAAAGTCAATGGTGTTTTTTTTTTTGTTGTTGTTATTTAAAGAGCGCATTAGTAATGTGCGCCTATAGGCGGGTTGGCCTGTAAACACACAGGGATGTACAGCAGCACACAAACATGACAAAAATTAAAAATAAAATGATTACAATGTAAAAGATTATTATTGTGTGCATAAAGATATGGTGGAATCCGGCTTGTCCCATAGATGTTCTGCTTGCACACTTTTACCTTGTGCACGAGCAGATCAGTTTGCGCTCTGGAGACGGCTTCGGTCTGTCCACTATCAAATTCCGTCATGTAAATAGCGAATCTGCCATGGCGTGAGCGCAACTGGCATTTAAAGGGAATGCGAGATGAGACTCTGATTGGTTTAACACAAGTAAATCCCAAAACACACCCATTCCTCATTAAGAGAATAGAGACAACATTTTTAGACCATGCGCCTGGCGCGCCGACCATTTTACCCGTCGTTAAACTAGCAAAAGTGGATTCGGACTTGCTCTAAGTGAACTTGCGCCCTGCACTTTAGACCATGTACCAAATGGTCTGTACCGAACTGTGATGAGCAACATCACGACTATGATGAGAGAAAACAGGTATGCATGAGCATTCTGTACTTTTTAGGGTCGCAACTTGTGACACCATGTCGGGTTTTTGTTTTTTTTACATGTCTTTGATCTTATATTTCATTCAAACCACACCAGAGTTGGTTTGGAAGTGGACCGAGACCCATCTTTTTAGCGATCCTAGTCCACTTGTTAGATGCGCACCAGGGTTCAGATGGCAGCGTTCACACTTATTCAAATGAGCCGCACTAACAGAGCAATCGCACCAGGGTTCATTTTAATCGAAACAAACATGCCAAGTGTGAACACACCCTGACTGTGTATTCCGAATTTCCTCTTTTTCCACTTACTGCACTTTTTTTACAACACTTGTATCACAACAGCATCCTCAGAATTCCTACTTATGCTCTTAAAAAATCAAAACGTGAAAGGCCTTCATTATAAATTGAAATGGACTGATAAAAACAAAACAAAAAACAACAACAAAAAAACAATGAGTCTAGAGAAGGTGTTCAGGAAAGGCAGAAAGTATAATGGACTTTCTGTGGGCTGGTGTGTCCTGGCTGGGGGATCCAAGAAGAGAGCACTAATGAGACATAAAATGGCCACTTGATTAATTAGGCCACTTCTCCTGAAAAAAATGCAAATTATATGGTAATGAGGAGCCTCTGTGGATTGAGGGCATAGGGCCGCGGAAAGTTTTAGACTTTGTGCATGTGTGGCATGATGACAAGCGAGCGGTAGCGGCTCCTGACCGTCATTTAGGTAGGGTAGATTCTGGGTCTTAGCGCTAGTTTATGATTAACATTTTGTAAGCTTTATATTCTAATCGCTCAACACATGCAGACACACTTTTGGCAGAGGTTCAGCATTTATATTCAGCCTGATGGAGGCACTCTGATGTTGATTGATAGGCACACATAGAATGCTATCTTAGAATTGCCTTAATGTAGTATTTATTGCCTTATGTTGTATTAAAATGTTTCAAGTTGTTGAAGAATTCCGGTGAGAAAAAGAAAGTAATTTCTATTCCCAGAGCAAACATAAAACTAAAACTACAGAACTATATAAAGACTATTCACATTCAAACTTTCATTAATTTGATACAAAGAACAGACATGCCAACTAGTTACTGATCTGATGCAGATTAATATAGACGTAGCTGAAATGGACTGATATTGTCTTGGTCTGGAGCGAGGTTTTTGTAAGGTAACGTGAAAATAAGCGGGGCAGTCTGAGATCTGCCCCAATGGCTCTTAATTAGAGAGCGCTGCAGTTCCATTTTTCACCACAGATTTACATTGTAAAATTGTAAAGAGCTGAGGAGGATTCAGGCATCATAATAATACAGTACATGCCTGCAGAAGCCATACACTAATTTTTTTTATATATCCTGCTCACTATAGGACAATTTTTTTAGCCACAGATGAATAAATAAATGCATCTGAAGGATTTTATGCATCAAGCTGAGGTTCAACAAACTCATTGAGATCACTGATTACCATGTGACTAAAGTGGTCAAATTGTGAAAATACATTTAACATCTATATTTCACCATGAACAAGAAGAAATCCCACACACATCCTCCAACAAATAAGTGAAAAGAATGAGATAAGCCTTCCCCAACACTGCCCCCTTGACCAATCTTTGCTTTCACCTTCTTTCTGACTGATGTCAATCCTTTAATCATTTTTTGGTTCCCTCTAGTAGTTATAGATAATAGAGGTATTAGAAAAGCAAGAGTGGGATGTTGGGTTTAAACAGTGAAGCCATATCACCCAGTAGCCTAAGACTGGTTGCCCACTGAAGCTAAGCAGGGTTGAGCCTGGTCAGTACCTGGGATAAGAGAGCTCCTGGGAAACCCAGATTGCTGCTGGAAGAGGTGTTAGTGGGGTGCTCACCCTGTGGTCTGTGTGGGTCCTAACGCCCCAGTATAGTGATGGGGACACTATACTGTAACAAGCACCGTCCTTCAAATGAGAAGTTAAACCGAGGTCCTGACTCTCCGTGGTCATTAAAAATCCAATGGCACTTCTTGTAAAGAGTAGGGGTGTAACCACATTGTCCTGGTCAAATTTCAACCATTGGCCTTTATCAATCATGGCCTCTTAATAATCCTCATGCTTTCAATTGGCTCTATCACTTTCTCTCCTCTCCACCTGTAGCTGGTGTGTGGTGAGAGTACGGGCACTGCTGTACTGTGGCTGCCGGCACATCTTTCAGATGCTGCACACTGGTGGTGGTTGAGGAGAGATCCCATGATATGATTGTACAGCACTTTGGGTGTACAGTAGTACAAAGTAAAGTGCTATATAAATGCCTCCTTTATTTTCATTTCATAGAAAATTTGAAAATGTGTTACAGAGTGCTGAACACATTTATAATTTATTATTGATTCAATTTATGTTTTGGATGAATATTTTGGTCGATACAGACAAGCCGCTGCAAGTGAGTATATGAGTGTTTAATACAGATTTTAGTATTCTGTTATGTGTGTTTGGAATCACTTAAGGTGAAGACATTAGTATGAGCCTCTGCAAGAACCAATGAGGTTCATTCTCGAGTTACGCAGCACGTTTGAGCTTTTGAGTAGCTAATGAGATTTGTTCTCAAGCGCAAAGCAAGTATGGTTTGCCTTCCGTTTACCAAATTTGAATGTGCGTTTTATATGGATCTCTTTTACAATGTCTTTATGACAGTTTTGAACTTAGTAAATAGACTTTAAGTGGAGAGACAAAAATCTCTCATAGTTCATTATAAATATTTTCATTTGTGTTCTAAAGATAAGTGAAAGTCTGGTTTGGAACGTGAGTAAATGAGTAGATGAGTAAATGACGACAATGGATTTTCATTCTTGGGTGAACTAACCCATCAAACACAATTTTAAAGCAGGATCAAGGTATCCTAAAATATGGGGGGGGCCAGATATATTTCAAGTGGAATCGAACAACAAACTGACATAATTTTGAACATAATCTGGCCAAAACAAAGCTCATTTGGAGTTTGTTTCGGTAGTTCGAAACAGCTCGCCAAAGCTTTACCATTCGTCCGTGATGATTATGTGAATAGGTGGGTGTGTTCTGCCGCTCCACTGCTGCCAATGTTTGTTGTGTGTTTGTTGTTAGAGTTTAGAGTTTTGAAAACAGTATACTGTCACTTGGCCCTCTAGCAAAGAATAAAAAATAACTATGCTTGAAAGTATACTTGGGGCCTTTGGTTACGTAGCATACAGGATACAGAAAGGCATTAAACAACGCTTTTTAAACAGAATTTTCATTGTCATTAGAGCAGTGTTGACAAAACTTCCTCAGTTAAAACTTCCCTAATAAAAGTTAACCAAACATTCTGAAAGGCTTACATTTCACAAGAAAGTGCCGAGACAATGCAGAGACAATGGATGGTGTTTGTTTTCAATCAATTGCTAAACGACTTAATTGATTAAATCTCTCGCTTAATTTATTAGGGGGAAATGGCGCCTGCTTAAATAAAGAGAGAGATAATTAATAAAAATGAGGGCGGCCGGTGTGTCATGGGGTCTGAGCTCTGCAGTGAACACACGAACAGAATGATTAACTTCATTTTATGAGTTTAGATTAGAAGGAGGGCTGCTTCATCATCTCTTGAGATTGTTTTCGACAATCCTCAGTGAATCATAATGCAAGTTGGAAACACTGCGGCATAATTTTTAGGGAACACGTTTACAGGAAACAAAAATGTATACAATGAAGACATTTACACCTGTTTGGAAGATTATAGTGATCCTAATTCCGCATTCGAGTGGTGTGAGGTGGGAATATCCAGGCCGAAATGTTCCACTTCCGACCTCAGTGCTTTCCAGTCATTTACACCACAAGATGGCACCAAGAGTCAGCGAGAACATTTCATGTGTGCCAATTATTTACGGAAAAATAATAAAATAATGTAATGTTCAGGCTGTCCCAAAATCAGTATTGTCATTCGTTATTCAAAACTTTTCGACTATCTAATGTGAAACATGTTAGCGCTAGATAGCTGTCTATCTAGTAGTTATTGAAAATTAAATTAAAATGTGTTAGTGATGCCAGCAGGAGGCTCTAACCCTGCGTTCTGCATAGGTTCTGCAATGCTCCAGATAGAGATAGGAACACTGTATAAAAAAAAAAAAAAAAAAAAAGCACATTGGCATCTATCCATCATGGTCCATAATTCATCCATGTACACACAGATAGGCTACATTACCCTGGCTCCTCTCCACTGATTCATGTAACACCTTTCTTTATCTCTCTGCACTGGCTACCGGTTGCTGCACACATCAAGTTCAAGACGTTGATGCTTGTGTAAAACAGCCACAGTCTCCGCACCTTCCAGCCTCCTCTTCTGTGTAAGAGTCTACATCCTCTCCAGAAGCCTGGTGTCGATGAGCAGGGCTCAACGCTACAGATTTTTTCTGAGCCGTTGGTAGACATTCGCCAAAAACAACAGAAATGTAGGAGGCTGATGTGTGTGGCTTTACTCCGTGCTGTCGTCTCCGCCGGTTTTAAAACATGTCTCCATTATTGTTAACAATTTTCTGCTCGACCGGCATTTTGTAACAACACAACCTTGTTTCTGCAGCGACTTTCAGCATGTTTCCTCCAACACCGTGACGTTTACGTTTCACATGGTGTGAGAAAGTGACAAACCACGCAAAATCAGACAAAAAAATGGATTTTCATCATTTGATTTGAATAGGATTCCAAACCACATATGAATGTAGCTCAAAACGGATTTGTAAAAATCACATTTTATGTGATTTTTTGCTGTTCACACTTGCTAAATATAATTAGATTCCAATAGGATACGCACAAAAATCGGATTTGGACTGACAGTCTGAACGAGGCTTTTAGGACCTAATGCATGTTTTCAGAGTAATGACATTTTAACTATTGTGCTCATCCTCAGAATTAGACATTGTCAATTTTTAGGTAATGCATTTCCCAATATGAATTATGATGCAACTTGGTGCGTTGGTCCATTAGGTTGGATTACAGATCTATGTGCACTAGAACATCTAGGCATTAAAACTGTTTTTTTCCCATTATCCCCACTATCTCCAGCCTAAACAATTAACACAGCAACTACTACCTGTTTCTATAATTCATACCACAGTACCTGAGAGAGGCAATAATTGAATATTATGTAATACATATACATATTTTAATTAATACAGCTGTATATACAGTACATAATGTACAAATCTGTACTTAAGTCTTCTGTTCCAGATGTATACCACTTTGTTACTTTAATTATTATTATTATTATTATCTTTCTTAGTCTTATTTAAATGTTCTTTCTAGTCGTGTCATATATGTCTATATGTCTGTATGCATCCATGCATTCAGAGCTCCTGAAAAACCACAACAAATTCCTTGTGTTTGTGCACACTTGGCGAATAAAACTCATTGTGATTCTTGATAGCTTTCTCACCACAAGTAAAACCACTCCAGAGTTTGTTGCACTCTCAAACCAATTATTTTGGTGTGGATCCGAGCGTGATTTGTATGCTCGTATGCCTAAACGAAACTAAAGGAGAAAATCCATCAGGTTCTGAAACGAATGCTCCAAAAGCGCATAGTGTAGTGGGACACAGCCCATGATCCCGTTGAATAAATTGCCTAGAGCAGTCTTTAAAGTTAGTCATCTAATTTTTTTCAAGGCTTCAAAACTTTAAGTCAGTTACATAAAAAGTGGTCTATTTTAAATTGAAACTTTTATCAAACTAGTTGTTAATACACAGTCTTAACATATAGGGACTGTTTATGCATTTGGCTGCCAGGATTGAACACCAGTGTTCTATTGTATGGTATGATTCTCATGTCACATCATGAATGGGTGAATAGGTATATTATTACAGAGTAAAGGTTTCTTACCTGACCTCACAGGAATGGACACTCAGCTCTTTGTGCAGGAGGCCACTGGTCAAGTTGTACACCAGCACAGAGCCATTGCTTGTACCTAATGGGTAAACATGCAAAACACACACACACGAATGCTGTAATTGGCTAGTTAACATGATTGAATTACTTGAATTATTCTTGTTAAGGCATTAACAATTGTTGCCTTTGATTACAAATACATAATAATAATAATCATTGTAAAACTTGTCAAACTACATTTTCATAAGTCATTTCTGATGACACTGTTCATAACAGAGCCTGCTCAGACTGAACAGAACATCATTCATCCCGTCAGTGGAGGTTGATAGATGTAGCACTGAGAGGAAAATGAGAGAAGAGTGACGGCGTAGTCTGAGAGGTAGTGAAGTGTTTCAGAGAGTTTCAGTGATGGGACAGACCTGAGGTGGCATGCCGGTTGACTTTGAGGGTACATTTTTCTCTAATTTGTTTGAGCGAGTAGAAATGTGCAGATAAAATTATTAAAGGGGACCTATTTATGGCCTTTTTCGAAGTGTTGTTTTGTTTTGTTTTAGGGGTCTACTAGAATGTTTTCACACTTGAATGTTCAAAAAACACATTATTTTTTCCCATATTCTCCATTGTTGCAGCTCCTCTTTTCCCAGTCTGTCAGTAACGCTCTGTTTAGTTCCAGTCTCTATGAAGCCCCTCCTTCTTAAAATCACACTGTGCTCTGATTGGTCGGCTGGAGCAGTGTGTTGTAATTGGTCAAGCGCTTCAAGCGAGTTTGTGAAATGTCCCGTACATTACCATAACTGCAAGTTTCAACACACTACTAACTCAGGGGATCCGCCCCTTTATTCTGCGTATGCCTTTCTCAGAAGAAAACTCAAGACTACATTAGAGGGTATGCATTGACGTCACTTTCCCGCTGGAACACACTCCCTCAGCCGGACTGAGTGGCAGAAGAGCTGCTGCAAGACTGGATTTAACAGGGGAAACTGCGAAAACGTGAATAAAACAAACGATTATCAGTTTAAACTTAAGGTTGGACTCGATATAGTGTTCCTTACAACTTAAAGGTCTCATGATCATGGATATTGACATGCAGCAGGAATCGCTTTTCCTGACATTTATATGTGCCTGATTTAGACACCGGGGAAATACATAAAGCACATTTGCCAGTGAATGCTTTATATAAATACATATAGGTCTAAATCCAGGTGATCACTTACTATATCAATGTTATATACAGTATATAATCATATCATCTAGCCTTAAAACTTGTACAATAGCTTTTGTCAGTGTTTATTTAAAAACATCCAATTATGCAGAATAAGATGGTAAATATGTAACTGATGTCAATAGGGTATGATTTTACCCCTAAATTCAACATATTGACACAAAATGATAACTGCAAATCCAACTTTCGCTGCCTGGATCCAGATGTTTCTATGAATTGCAGCGATCCATTTGCTTCTCTTTTCTGTAGCTTTCAGCAGTCTGTAAAAATATACCTCATATTTCTTGTCAAATCTAGTTGTACAGGCAATCGCAAAGCTCTTTCCCATTTTAGATGCGTTTTGTGTGTTTTCCGCGGCATTCACACTGAAAACAAATGCTGCCGCTCAGTCTTTTTGCCACTTAATGGGCGTGACGGTGATGCGCATACCATCTATAGAGGCATTTCAGGGAGTTCAGCAACAGTGCGCACTGATATAGAGAAAACTCCCGCCGGAGGGACTGTGCTTTGGAACTTTGCAAAGCCTTTTTGTGCTTAAACAGCAACATTACACTCAAAAGAAAAATGAACACGTAAAAAAACCTTAATAGGATCCCTTTAATCAATTAATCATGATTCTAGTTATTGCAGTTATAGATCCTTGCATATTTATTAATGTGTTTTTATTAAACTGTGATTATACATCAATTCAATTCAATTGAAAACAATCAAACAAGCCAATTCGTGACCAGCAAACAGCCGGCACAGACCCAATGCATCGACTAGTGTGCAACCCATAATCGAACTGTGATGCGTTTCAAAATATGTAGTAGCTCTAAAAGAGATGTTTGCTCAAGTCCATAGAATCATTTGGCACAGAATAATGTACACAGGGTAATTGTAGTAGGCACCACAGTGTCAGACTATATGCGCATAGTCTATTCAAAGAGAGATACATGCCATCATGTATTGTATGTAGACTAAACTGATTGACTCTGATGCATGCAAAATTGCACAATTGTCTGGCTTCAAATGTCACACATACAAATGTCGCATATGGACCTTCTTTCCCTCAAGTGCCAGATGACCTCTCGTCAAGATCGCTTCTTTTAAGTTTTTAGATGGTTAAAAAAAAGCCACCATTGGGAATGGTTCAGAAACGGTCCTTGAGCACTGAAGCAGAAAGAGAGTTTGAAGCTCTGTATCTTCCCTGAGGCAAAAAATGTACTATGGAGATACTTTAGAAATGCATCCGTCAAGAAGGATTCTCGTTACAGGGTATTGACAACTGCAGTGTGCTTGTTCAATTGGATGTATAGTGCACTCGAGGAGCTACAAAATATCATCAAGACTGGACCGCTGTGTTGACTCCAGTAATGAGATGACAAGTAGAGAAAATTAGACCACTAATCACAGAGCTCAAATTACAATTTGCAAGATCCGTGGATCGAACTGGGTGAAACCTCATTTAAAACATATTGATATTTCTACAATGCAGTAAAACAGATTTTCAAATATTTAGGAGGTCTTTAAGCTGTAAAATATTTTCCGTTTCTCTGGTACTCAGCAACAGATGTAACTCAATTGGAGCTCTATTTTTAGCCACAGCTAGCTGAAATCATACATTAGTCTACAAAGTTTCATATGTTTTGTGACTTGTGCACTTGAATTTTTAATATCTGTGCAAAGCTTTCAATCTTTGCAGAACGTTTAATTAAGAGATGATTGAGTAAACGGAACATCTATGGCCTTGCTGGTTTGAAATGCTGTGATGAATGACGTTTGCATTAGATTTTATCACATTTTTTTCATTTCAGCTCATATGATTTCCTTTTCTTGGCTCATTCACTTTGCTGTCAAAAAATCAGGTCGCGCTCACAGAAAGACTGGAAATGTTACTTGTGTAAAAAAACTCCATCAATATGTGCACTCTTAATACACGATATGCTACCGTGATTTTGAGAATGGAATATCAATAGTTGAACTCCATCATTCAACTGACAAGCGTGTCATATTGGGGTTGTGTGATTTGTATCGTCTACGATAATATTGTAACTTGTTTTAACAATGTGCAAACCGATGTTATAGAGTATGTCACCCACCCAGAGTATGCAAAAAAAAAAAAAAACGTTCACTGTGTTGTAGCTTATTAAATTGCAGAATTAGAAAGCCTCCGAAATTCAAGATATGGGGGCAAAAAAGTTTTTGTTTTTTGTATTCATATAATATAACATAGTTCCTCAATGTGATAATGATTTTATACAACAGTTCAATAAACAAGATAATATTGTGAGTTTAATTTCAACATTGTTTTTTTTTTTCTTCTATTTTGCCAATGAAAATAGTTCCAAACAAAGCCAAAGCAGAACTATTTTGAGTCTTCGAGCAACACACACCCGCTGTTATTTTACTAAATCAATCTGCCTTTTTAAAAGAATTGGGAGTCAGTAATTCAATGGCCCATTTATTTAGGCAGTCCTGAACGAATCAGTGATTTGAATGAATTGATTAAATGAATGACTGTATCGGACTAGTTTTCTAAACAATGTTTGACTTACAATTCTTAACACCTGACTTAGTGATTTTATGTGTCAATTTGTTCGTGATTAACGTCTCTGTGTTTATTGCAGAAGTAGGAGTGTGTGTTTTCTAGAAGTGGGTGTTACAGAAGGCCGTGCGCTGTGGTTGCAAGCATCACATGTTTTCTAATGATTTATTTCTATATACTATAAAAACCTTATTTAAATGAATGTCACATGAGTTTATAGAAGTGACAACCTATACTAAATCCACGTAAATGAACAGAGAAATCTAAACATGTATCCGACCTTATGCTGATATTAAAATGGCCAGTCTTAGAAGTTTCCATGATTTACTCTCTTTAATTCATTTTATTACAATGCTTTTTTCATTGAATGCTGTACATATTGAAAGATAATAATACAGATTCTGGGGTTGTTATCATTTTTGATAACATAATCTCTGAATAGACTTCCTGTAGTCATTTTCTAAAGCTAGGGCAATGAAGAGACCAATCGTATTTTAGCTGACCTGCTACCAGAAAAATATATTCTAGGATAGACTGAAGTTGTGTGTGGGGAGGGAAAGGGGGAAGAGAGACATTTTAAGGAAATTAAAAGGAAGTTAAAGGAAGTTAAGAATAACCAACTTTTACCGAATAACTCCTGATCAGTTACAGACAAACTAAACTGATTCTGGGCTTAACGCCCATGACACAGACAAACAGCACCCAAGACAAAGCCAGAAAGCCACTGTCCAGGTCTTTAAAGTGTCTTTATCTGTTCTATTTGATGAGAGTTGAGATTGCACACCAGTACTTTGCTGTGTGTGTGTGCATGTTTAAATGTCAGCTATATAATGGAGGGGGAAAGTGTGTGGTCTCTGCATGTGCAGTACTCACCCACGGCCAGTAAGGGCTGGTAGTGGTTGATGTTCTTGGTGGTGAGCGGAGGACACATCCGCAGGGAGAAGGGGGGCAAGGGCAGACCAGACAACAGCCCTGTCAACAGGAACTTCAGATGTACCTCCTGTTGATCTGCCAGGGGTCGCGGGGAGTCCACTCCAGAAATCAGACTGTGACCTGGAACAGCGACAGATCACATAATTGATCTAAATGAAACAACAGAGCAGCTCTTTGAGGCAGTTGAGCGAAAAGAGAGAAGTAGGCCATTACATCCAGATCTTTAATTCAGCTATTATTTTGTCCTGTGTACTATATGAAAACATCTGTTATGTAAAATAGCCTTTTCAGGATAGTACAACACAACAACATGCACATTTTTATGACCCTCCTATTTTTTTAAATGATTAACACTTTAGAGATTCTGTAAGTGGCATGAGAACTTATTAATGCAACAGTAAATAGATTTAACAGTAACAAAAATGAGCATGCATGATTTTTTAATGATTTTAAAGAGACAGAACATGTAGCCTGAAATGACTGGAATACATTTTTGTATTACAGTTAATTAAATACAAATGTAGTCTTTCTGACTGCTTACATATACATATATATACATATATTTGCACCTGCCCACACTGCCAAAATAACCAAAACCTGGTTCAATGACCATGGTATCACTGTGTAATTACTGTGTGATTTCATGTAATATTCAAATTTTTTAAAATCCTGTTTTCGTGGGTTTTATGAGCTGGAAGCCCAAATTATGTACAAATAAACAACTAAATACTTGAAATCGTTTAAGTTGTGGGCCCTGAATCTATAATCTATAATCTATGGAAGTTTAACGTTTTGAATGGAATTATGGAAATAAATAAACTTTTCCATGATATTCTAATTTTTTGGAAAGGGTCTGTATGTATATATATATATATATATTTGTTTTTTGTTTTTTTAATAAACCAATTGCAAATAAAATATTAAAATTAACTTGTACAAAAATGTTTGATATTTGACCGACACCCACAGTTCTCCTCAATTTGTGCACTGCTTTTATGGTGCTTTTGCATTGTTTTTGATGCTTGAAAGCATCAGTCCCAATTTACTGTAAATGCTTGGAAAAGAGTGACCAGCATAACTCTTCAAAATCCTCTTTTTGTATTCCAAAGAAGAAAGAAAATAATTCAGGTTTAGAACTCTTCTTTTAAGACCCAAACGCCCACCAAATGCCTATGATTAAAGACACAACAGGAGATAAACCAGCCACAGGCTATGAGTGTTATCAGTGCTGGGCTTCTAAAAGGGAAAATAAGATGTGCAGATACTGTAAAAGACAGATAGCAGAGTGAGGCCACAGGGTCTTCAGCCTGGAAATATCTCCTCAAGTCAAAGGCTAGGAGAATGAAGCCTGAGACTGTTTAAATGAGTTATATTTAGAAGCCAGGATAAGGCAATCATGTGGAAGAAAAGAAAAGTGTGTGTGTGTTTGGGTCGAAGTCGGATGGCTATCTTACCAATCATTGTATTCAGGGAAAGATCCGGGATGCATTTTTGATTCTGACGTAAAGGTGTCCCACAGAAATTCACCGGAGAATACAAAGGAGGCAAGCCAGAACTGAGAGAAAGAAAATGTACAGCGGATGAACTCACAAAACATGAAAAATACAATACATTTTATTAAAACAAACATATAAACAGTATAATAAATCTGACTACAATTGCACAATTTAAATAAGAGTATTTTTTTTTAAACTTAATATTCAATATTATTGACTGGACTGACCGTATTTGATAGGGATGCACCGATTCGATACTCAGTATCGGCTCCGATACTGCCATTTTTGCCGGATCGGGTATCGGTCAGACGAGGCCGATCCAAATCCGATATTGTGCGTATACTATTCAGTGTTATTGTTAAGCCCCACAAAAGGCACACAAACATTATAAAGCACCATACGTTTTCGTGCACAACATTATAAGTGTTCTGAAGCCATTATATAGTATATTGTGAGATAGAAATTAATATTTAAGTCGTTAAATTCAAGCTCACGTAAACGTTTCCCTCAGCTGCGGCTGTCAATCATTCTTCATTCAAACAGCGCGTCACGTTTGGTTACCACAGTTAACACGATGAAACTCTCTCCAAGGTGATTCAATGTTACTATTATTATACTTGATCTGTAGATAAAGGTCTATGGTTTCGCATCAAACAACTTTATCTTGCTGGACTTTATTGCTGTACCTTAATCATGTTACTTTCTACCGGGTGTCTGTTAGATCACAACACTGGAGTAAAGTCATGGCATGTTCTTCACGCGCACAGTAACTAAAATTTAAAACTGTTAAAAGAAAATGCTGAATAGACTATTGCATAGATAGATACTGTATAATACACTACATCAATATGTATTTTCTTTGTGCTTTAAACTTTAATGCGGACTCGACGCGCTGCGCGCTGTGACTCATGTTGCTTCAAGCGCATCATTCTGCGCTTGGGATGCGCATAAGCACTTTGTGAGCCTTTCATATCATAATACAGTGACGCAGTGAAAGATTATTAAAAGCCGTTTTTGTTCTGTCCTATCTATCATATGTTGCTACCTCATTAAACAGCTGTGCTATACATTTAAAAATGTCTCAACTTTATAGTAGGCTATATATAAAATAATTGATATTTTTGATTTGTTATCTTACTTTTCATGAATGTATTTTACAACAATACAAAGAGCAATGTGTAAAGTTTTACCAGATTTAGTGTTACACTTATTGTCTCTAATTTGTTCCCCACTAAACGTTTTTTTTTTTTCACAAAACGTTCAGATTTTATACAATTATTGTGCACTCATGATTTTTCTAGACTAAAATTTACTGCTGAATTATCCACTAATCTAGTTTATAATAGCATTTATGTCAGATTATGATCATATATTTTTTTGTTGTTTTTCTTTATAATGAAGTTGTCTGTATAATTTAGATTGTGTTTAACACACAAAATAGTGATAATCAGTTCAACACAGAGTTATAGAAATTCTACTTGATAAAAAAAAAAAAAAAAAACTGTGCCAGTATCGGATCGGTATCGTCGATATTTAGAATTTTTGGTATCGGATCGGATCGATTCTGAAAAAATGGTATCGTTGCATCCCTAGTATTTGACGAGAACTGAACTGAACTGAGCTGGAAGATGATATCACTGTTTTCTCCAGAGCTGCTTTATAGCCGAATTGAACTAATTTAATAATTGATGATCTTTAAATCCGAACTGAATCATCACTGAAGCTGAACAATTACATTTTTCTTTCTTTTTAGAGCTGTTTTACAGCCGCATTGAACTATGTTTGAATCACTGAATCATTATTTCCCTGCAGATCCCTGTAAAGCTGCTTTGAAACAATCTGCCTTATATAAGAAAGGGATAATGTACATCCAGCCGGTGGTTCTCTCCAAATAACCCCCGACAGGATGGTGAGGACCCCGACGCGAAGCAGAGGTCTTGATCAGCCTGAAGGGGTTATTCTGAGAGAACCACCGGCTGGATGTACATTATCCCGCTTATTACACGGCTACTTGCCACATAATTAAATAATTAGACATGAAATATTGATCTGAGTTGAAATATTTTATTAGGTCTTTAAACACAAAGCTTCTGCGGTGAGAGCAGTTGCAGCAGCAAGTTCAAACTAAACGGACATTAAGAGATACGGTATGCAGTCATACATAATGCTTATTACACAGCATTTCACCACATAAATAATTATCGGGATAAGATATATTGATTTCAGATTAAACTGTATTAAAATCGTACCTGTTTGTATCTCATAATCCAACAGTGTACAAAACAATAGTCACAAAATGGCAGCAGCTTCGTTTGTATGAAACAAGAGAGAGCGAGTCCACGATACTGGATGGCATAATTAAATAACTGTACACAAAATATTTTTAATATTTTATTAGCTCATCAAACACAAAACTTCCACGAAGAAAACCGTTCCTAGTCGGCGTATAGCCCTGCTGACTTCAGTGACCCGGATGAGCCTGCGGTATCTGTTTTCAGCGGTTGTTATCTGGGAATAACTTACACTGGATGGCGCTATTGACCAATCAGAAACAAGTATTCCACAGAGCCGTGTAATAAAAGCGCTATTAAAATAAAGATGACTTGAATATTAAAGTTGTCATGACATGAGAAATCAAATTTGCCTTGATCTTTTCACATAATAGAGGTCTTTGTACCATTAAAAAAATATATTTTCATAGCTCAAAACATCCTCATTATAAACAAAGCATTTATTTAATCAAGCTCCAAAAACGACTCGTTTTGATACTGAGGGATCTGTGACATCACACAGGAAAATACATTTGCATATGCCCGCCTCCAGAGCAAGACACATATATATATATGCAACATTATAAGTAAACCTCAAGGAACATTAAAATAATTTAAAAAATCCATGTCATGACCCCTTTAAATGACCATGGAAATATCACAGTGCAGCATGGTCCTCAGACAGGTTACACTTTCTTTTGGCAAAATATAACTTCTTATTTATATTTTTATCTGGATTTTGGGATGAAATATAACTTGGGCATGTTAAGTTTCATAAAATGCATGTTTTTATTGTGCTTTTAAAAACTGGCTGTAAAAAATCTAATCAGAATTTATTGGTGTGTTTTATGTAAGGTTGTCCTGATATGAAAATTCAGTTGTTGATACCAATACCAGTGAAATCATATTTTTCTCAATAACAAGATCGAAAACCAACACCATTGGTTAAGTCAGAAAGTAATATGCTGAATAAGTCCGATTAATTAAATTAAATTTAAACTGTAAAATTGATGCTCCAAGAAGGTATATCAAGTAAAATCAGCAAAGCCATCATTATAGTAAAATTTGTAAGTCTGCTAGATGTCTACCAATGTAAATCAGTACTACCAACAGGTTTTGCAGGGTTTTTTTTTTTATTAATCGTCTATGTGAATCTGAAGAACCCATTGTTTTCATATTCAGTACTTTAATATGTTTTGAAAAACTGTACCTCAGGTTGGATGAAGCTTTGCTGGCATGAGCTTTGAGCTCCCACAGCATCACCCTTCCATCACTGACCACCAGGGCGGCACTGTTCTCATTGACAGGACAGATCACCACTCGGTAGGGCCGCACGGTCTTAGTCACACGGATAGCGTCACACTGGGAGCGGAGATCGTATACCAACTCTTGGACATTCTGCTCTGGGTCAGTCACTGGAACAACCAAAAAACATTTGGTTTGAGTAAACTTATTCTAAAAAATGGCCTATAAAAATCTTGTTGAGATTATCACGTCTTTTATATGGTATGGAAATCTGAGTGCTAAATGTAAAGCTAAATTATCTAAAGTGCTTAATGTAGAAAACATGATTACAAAGGCAACTAAATGATATTCATATATTACAACTAAAACAAAAAGCATTACAGAAGATCATTCTCATCCCCTACACTCTCAATTCCAGTTGTTACCATCAAAGAGACGTTTTTAGGCAACCATGGGCAAGGACAAATGTGTATCAGATGTAATTTGTCCCAACTGTAAATGCTGAGTCTTGAAGTTGAATTGAAGTAGACATGGATTTGTAGACATATATAGATGTACATATGGGAATGTATATTTGTGTGTGTACAATGAAATGTTATGTGTGTATATAGTTTGAATTTGTTGAATTTGTGTTGATGTCTGTATGGAGAAGCCAGACACAAATTTCCACCTTGTGGACAATAAAACTAACTAACTAACTAACTATGTATACCATAATTGTGATGTAAAATGACTTATATGCCTCAGCCCCAGACTGAAGAACAGATGTGAAGGAACAAAGGCTGTCTTGCCTGATTCATTAGGAGAAGGTGTTGTGCAGCGACACACACGCAGGGTGACGCAACCGTTCTCATGGAGGCAGTAGAGAGCATCTCTCTGGGCACAAGGAATCACCTACACACACAAGACAGAAAAGCATTAGAGGCTTCAATGTTTTCCCAGCCAAATTAGAGACATTATATATATCACAAAAATGTACAGTCTTAATTTATGCATATATATAAGGCATGGTATAATGCAATATAAGCACCAAATATGAAGCTCTTGTGTCGATCTTACTGCTATTTTTTAACACTTAAGCTGTTAACTGTCACCCCCTGTTTAGCACAGATCTGAACATAAATGTTTGTAATTCATGAATGGTTTGGAATACAGACCTAAGGTTGCTCTCTTTTTAAAGAAACTCAGCAGGTTATTGCAGAAGTGACTGCACTTCAAAATAGGAAAATGTAAAAAAGTTATAGAAGTTTAAGTTTACATTAAAACAAATGTACTGAAGTAAACATTTTTTATATATATATATACAAAATATGTATTTTATAAAAAAAATAAAAAACGAGTTCTAAGATTGATATAAAAAATTCTAAGCCATATGTTTAACCAAGTTGTGTTGCAAATTTAAAGTAGACATCACAAACATTGAGCCCGCTAAAAGGTTTTAAATATAATTTCCATGTTAACGCAATGTTCAATTTCAAAATGGTCTTCATAGGATGGATTTGGAGCATTTAAGCTTCCGGATGATACCTAATTTATGATGGTTACTAAAATATGTGATGGCAAAAAAAGGCAATAAACAAGAAGTTTCCCACTACCAGGACACTGACAGTTATTAGCCAGCCAGAATGAAGGACCATCACCTTCAACTCAACCTTGCAAAGACAGAACTGCTTGTGTTCTCAGCCAACTCAACGCTTCATTACAACTTCTCCATCCAGCTAGGTTTGTCAACCATAACTCCATCCAGGACAGCCAGAAACCTTGGAGTTGTGATTGACGATCAGTTAAACTTCATAGACCACATAGCTAGAACTGCCCGGTCCTGCAGATTTTCCTTATTTAAAGGAACACACCGACTTTTTGGGACTTTAGCTTATTCACCGTATCCCCCAGAGTTAGATAAGTCCATACATACCCTTCTCATCTCTGACGCACCCACCGCTAGCCTAGCTTAGCACAAAGACTGGAGGTAAATGGCTCCAGCTAGCATACTGCTCCCAATAAGTGACAAAATAACGCCAACATTTTCCTATTTACATGTTGTGATTTGTATAGTCACAGCGTGTGCAAATAACAATCTCAGACAGAGATGAGAAGGGTATGTATGGACTTTTCTAACTCTGGGGGATACGGTGAATAAGCTAAAGTCCCAAAAAGTCCTTTAAGTGTTCCTTTAACATTACGAGGATCCTTCCTATCGGAGCATGCAATACAACTCCTTGTCCAAGCTCTTGTTAAAAGAAAAATAATAAGTATGGTTTTGAAACAACATGATAATGAGTAAATAATGAGAGAATTTTCATGTTTCGGTAAACTGTTCTTTTAAAATTATCTGTTTTACATATTCAAATGGACCACATATCTACCTCTATGTACACTGAATATTAAAAAAAGTGTTGGTTGAGAGTATTTGGGTTCTGGTAAGAGAAGAACTAGGACGAATGTGTGAGCCTTCAGTGTGTGTTATTGGCTTATGCCAGGCTCCCACGGTCAACCTAGATTCAGAGTATGAGAGCTTGCAGCTGCACCATCAGTCATGCAAATTGCCTTCCTGACAAGTGCTTTATAACACTTAATGCATACGCGTGTGTGTGTGTGTGTGTGTGTGTGTGTGTGTGTGTGTGTGTGTGTGTGTGTGTGTGTGTGTGTGTGTGTGTGTGTGTGTGTGTGTGTGTGTGTGTTTGCCAGAACTCTGATTGAGGGGAGGGCGGGAAGCTTTAAATTCAATTTAATTTGTTTAATTACAAATTTAATCAACAAAACACAATAAAACAGACACACTGGCATTATTGAATGCACATAGATGCTCAAGAAATTAGATTTAAATGGATCATTCTAAAAACAAGTGCCATTTGTGTCACACATGTACAGTACATATGTGTAAATAATTGTGAACAACAGTGAACAGGTGATGCCAACTTTAACTGTGTAAATATGGAATTAATTTGATAAAATGCATGAACTGAGCATTGTGTCAAGTGTCTATGAACGACATGGGCGGTTCTAGACCCTTTTTGTGTAAAAACAGCCCCCGTCTATTATTTTAACCCCCTGAAACCATAGATATCATATATAAACGCTAGATGTCTTATGGTGCAGTCACTTCCGGCATCACCGTCCGGCCATCTTGCCACAGGAAAGCTGTGAATTAAGGTGAGTGATCAGCACGCACACAAATCCTCTTATCTCGCTGAAATCTTGACGGATTTACAAACGGTTTGGTTTCTTACAAACGTTATTAACGTGGCTATAATTCCGAATGCTTTAACATGTATGTTATAATTATTCATATGTATGCAGTGTCATAACTACATCTCAGACGTTTATAACAAACCAAACCATTTGAAAATCGGTAGAAAATTGAGCAAGTTATGGTTATTTAAAAGTACATGCAACATTAAACGAGTGAGCGAGCACACTGTGGTAAGATGGCCGCCGGGTGCGGACGTCGACCTCCATTGGCCAGCAGCGCGCACGAGACATCTAGCCTTTATTATATGATATCTATGCCTGAAACTATCAAAACTTATTTAAAAAGTATAATTTTTACTTCAGAAAATAAAAATAACAACAAAAAAAAACTCAGGAGATATTGAGGCTGGAAACGGGCGTCTCTCAAAATCACTGTTTCACGAAAAGTCCCATGTAAAAGGTCATATTTTCTTAATTTTTGTTTGATTACTTGCTAGCCTGCACTAGGGATGCACCGATACCACTTTTTCCAGAACGAGTCCGATACCGATACTTTCATTTTTGGTACTCGCCGATACCGATACCTGTATTTTCACTGCATTTGTCATTTTTAAATGTATTGGTAGAGAAACCAAAAGAATATAAATCATATTAGTTGGCTTAATTTGTTCATCAAATAAATATTTCCTTCAGTTATTTCCATGCTTAATTAAGCCTGCTAAAATGCACTGTATGAGCTTATGTTACTGGATCTTTTTGTAAAGTTACAAAAGGTAGCCTATTTAGTCAAGAGCAGTGAGTAATTTATGTTTGATTAACATTAAAACACAGCAGCAGGTTTATAAGACTGCTGCGTCTTTAAGACCGAACGCACGGACCCCATTTGAATATACTGTCTAAGTTCACTTGAATTCGTCAGTAGCCTACAAGCAAGAGACGAGAAAGACAAATCAATTCAGTATTCGCGCGCTGAGACACTGGTTTTCGGGGCGCGCGCTTTGGATGTTTGCGTTCATGGAACTTCTTGACCTGCAAACGTCCTGTAATAATTTAGGGAATCACTCGTTATACATAAATCAGGTAACAGTTCATGTTTTACTTACATATACGATTTAGTTTTAATCCAAATAACACGTGCTGAGATCAGCAATCAAGAGCATTCAACAGAAGTGCGCTCTCTCGATCTCTCTCTCTCTCTCTCTCTCTCTCCCCCTATCTCTCTCTCTCTCTCTCCCCCATCTCTCTCTCTCTCTCTCTCGTCAGTTAACGTAATAAGCTACATGTCTCGTTTTACTTTCTTTGCCATTGACATTCGACTGAACTACAAACTTTTCACTGACGTCTGCTCGACCAGCTCGCGCACCACAGCTATGTGTTACAAGATTTCATTTAATATTCCACTAATAAGATACATTTACTTCATAGACAGCCTTCTTTTTTATCCCCATTATACTTTCTGTTGTCCGTGTTTATTTGTCAGGAC
Source organism: Vimba vimba (assembly GCA_022828995.1). Lineage (NCBI taxonomy): Eukaryota > Metazoa > Chordata > Actinopteri > Cypriniformes > Leuciscidae > Vimba > Vimba vimba. The sequence goes on along the minus strand of CM040834.1, from coordinate 4,162,936 downwards.
ACAAGAGTACAAACGCTGCCTGGTATCGGTTGTTGTTATCGGATCACGTACGAGGACATGAGCTCAGTATCGGCCCGATACTGATACTGGTATCGGTGCATCCCTAGCCTGCACCATTCAATGTCTGAGGAAATTTGCCATCTCAAATTAGCTAGCCATAGTACAGAGCCGCAGATGATATTTCAGAAAAAAACCCCACATCAAAATGTGTTGTAATGCCTGATTTCTTTAGTAAAGATCACCCCGAACATACTCCAATGGTAACAAAAAAAGGCTTGTTGGTTAAAAAAAAAAAAAAACTTGCCTAAAAATTGGTGAGTCAGCCTTTAGTCATTTCAGTCCCATGCTTTGGTACTCTCTACCTGACAACCTACATGCAATCGTCTCAATATGCACTTTTAAGAAGCATCTCAAAACATCTTTCTTCACTAGGACATTTCCTTGATTTATTTTATTGTATTTAATTTTATTATCTTATCTCTATCATGTGTGTATGTATGATTTTCATTTCTGTGAATGCACACATGTATTTCTCTAAGGTAAAGCACTTTTTAAACAATATTTTTAAAAGGTGCAATACATATAGGCTAAAGCTTTGCCTTCTTACTTACTCCTTATACAGTTACACTTGGCTCGGTATTGACTTTGAAATTCCATACTACTCAACAACTGTTGTTAGATATCTATCCGCAGTGTTCCCATGCCTGCTGCTCGAGTTATCAGAGAGTAGCTTATTGATATCTGCAGTTTCAGGTAGTATTTTTATGAGGTGTTTTTTCGGGAGCAGTGATGTATTTGGGTTAATGTTTTCCACATTGAGCACTCTAGCCATATTTGGGCTTAGCCACCACAGAACAATAGCGCTTCGCCCATATTTATAGTGACAATATTATTCTGTCTGTATGTCAGTATCTCTGATAAGTGCTTCTCTATCTGCTTGAATGATTGCCGTGAATGAGGTGTCAGAGTCAAGGAGTCTCTGTGTCTCTTTAAGCATTTCTGCTCGTGTTTAGCATAAGGAGAAATAATCACGTCTCCCATGCTCTTCATGTGAGAAGCACTCTCGGTGTGGCATGAGTGTCTGTTAATAGCCACCACAGTGTTGATGGTGCACGACAAGCAAAGAAATTGATATTCTGTGTCTTGCAATGAAATGTTTTTGGTTTATTTGTGTAAATGTGTGTACTCAGGGCCTAAAATTTACACTCGCCAAGTGCCAAATGAAAGTAAAAATCGGCATTGGTGACTGTATGAAATGGTGTCAGTCGCCAGTTGGCCAGTAACAATTATGTCAAAAAACGCCCGTCTCGACGAGTATCCTAGTAAACATAGTTTGTTATATCTTAAGTGAACGCAAACACAAAACACATTATCCGTGCGTGCATTCGGTCTTAAAGTGACAGCATCCTAATAATCCTGCATTTTTAATGATAACCAAACAACAAAGGACAAAGAAAAAACACTCACTGTTCTTGAACTTTAAAAGGATATGAAGACTATGCAGTGTTATTTATTTGATTAGCCTACTTTATTTAATTTCGGTACCTAAAAAAAATATTAGACCTGGCTTAAGAGCACTGTTTATTTTATTTATTTATTTATTTATTTATTTATTTTGTGGCAGGTGTGGCAAAAAATTAGTTTTAGGCCCTGTGTGTACTGTACCGAGATCCCTGTATCTGTCTTTTTTTTTTTTCAGATGGCACAATGTAGTTCATTAAAACACACAAAAAAATCACTTTATCAAACTAAAAAAGGTACCCATTCTATTAAAGCATGCAGCCTATTACATTCGCTCACACACACCTGTATAAAAGGCACTCCGGAGCGCTCGATGGCGACCACTCCGACGGTTTGACTGAGCTCCAGGTCTAGGACGAGGATTTCTCTGGGGTACAACAGCAGCATGTGGTTCCTCTTAGATGGCAGATATGACAGCTGGAGACAGTCGTTAAGAGTCACTGCTTCAGCCCTGCAAACAAACACACACACATAGCCAGGTCACTTTTAAAACATCAATTTATCCTGCTTCAGTGTTTATCAATGGCTCAACCAGCTTTTGCATACAATTCTACAACACAAATCAGATCACTATGCATCTTTATCCAAAGGTGTTCAATAGTAAATGGTCTTGCGTAGTCAATTGCTGTGGTGTAATTGGTGTCGTCACTATCTGACTACTTGATCTTTTTGTGCTTCTCAATTAAAGGGTTAGTTCTGTCATCATTTACTCTCTAATGTCGTTCCAAACCCGCAAGACTGTCGTTCATTTTCAGAACACAGATAAAGATCTTTTAATGAAATCTGAGAGATTCTGTCGCTCCATTGACAGAGGGAGGTTCAAAAAGTTGATATTATGGCGTTAGAATTGTTGCATTATTCCAAATAAATAGATTTGCAGCGATTTACAAATGCACAGAAAGCGGTTCACAAATAAATGCCAGGCAGAGTTGTGTTTGTAACATAAAACACATTTGTAAATATATATTTTTAATTTGCAAATCTCATTTTATTTATTTGTGAGTTTTATAATTGTTTGTGAAACTCTTTACATTTATTTGTAGATCTTAATCTATTTATTTGTGAATTTGATACATTTTTGTGAATCTCTTTGCATTTGTTTGTGAAACTCAATCTATTCATTTGGAATAATGCAACAATTCTAACCCCATAATAAAGGAGTGGAAGCACAATTGTTGTTTTGTTTTTTAATTTTAAAGTTTAAACGTTTAAAGTTTGTTTAGAAACAAACCTTGTTGTGCTATTTTGATTTAATACTGTGAAGCTGCTTTGATACAATCTGTATTGTGAAAAGCGCTATATAAATACACTTGACTTGACTTAATTCCATGTGAAATACAGCAATCAACACTTGAGTGGTTGATATTGCCAGTGTCTGCATGCATGGGGTTGGATAATTATCACTATGTCTTGATTTAGCATTGTTGCTGGTGGTGTGATTGTGATTGTGATTTGGATGCATTAAATTGATCAAAAGTTACAGTTCAGACATTTATAACGTTACAAAAGTTTCATATTTCAAAGAAATGCTGTTCTTTTGAACTTTCTATTCATTGAATAATCCTGGAAAAAAAATATATGTATCGCAGTTTCCACAGAAATTTTGAGCAGAATGTTTTCAAAAATAAGAAATAATGTTTCTTGAGCAGCAAATCAGCATACTAGAATAATTTCTAAAGGATCATGTGATATTTAAGTGAAGACATTACATTAGTTAATAGGTTTGCATGCTCTTTTTGTCCACTTCATTCCTCTTAACATTATATATGCGTGTATGTCTTTAAATGATAAATGCACTGCCTGTCATGTGAGAGTAATTACATGAAACAAAAATGAACCAGTACAGATGTTATGTCCATGGCAATGCTTTTTTCACTACTGTAAAGTGAATTGACTGGCAGATGTTTTCCATGCACAGCGTGCAGACTCAATCGATTTTCATGTTCGTTTTTCCCATTATCATTTATTATCAATTTTATCTATTTGTTGTTGCAGCCCTGGAAATGATCATTTCTCCCTCTGAAAACTGGTACATAACAACCCTGACACACACTAATGTTGTCTCTGGGAGAGCCGTAGATGAAACAAACAAAAGCATGTATAAATTACACATGCTGTGATCCATTTGCTTTCAAAATACATGAATGAAAAAAAAAGAAATGAGAACACAGAAATGCAAAATTGTTTCTAGAACAAAAAAACACAACCACAATAAAAAAAAAAAATATGTAAAACAGCTATTAACAACATTCATCTTGCCTAGTTGTATATGGCATTATAATATTCCTGCAATAGAATCCCAAGCAGTCGGAAGCAGTGTGGCGTTTCTCCTGACTGAAAGTTGTGTTAGTGGTTATTTAACTTTTGAGGACATCTGAGCACTTACAGAAGACACTGAAAAGTGCAGTCATTACTTGAGTAAGGCTGGGAATCGTGTTGTCATAAGCGGTGTCTTAGCATTGCATTTCTGATGCCTCTGTTCCGCAATATAATGGGAGAACTGTGCATGTATCTGTATACATGTGATAAGTCCTGTTAGCACAGTTATTAGCAGCAAAATTTTGGCTAGATCCGCCATTGCACAGACTCGCCTCATGTAAAAAAAGGAGATACCGGCGCACAATCTGACGTCAAACAAAGAAGATAACAGCGCGAGCTCCGACGTCACGAGCCACAATCTCCGTTTCTGAAAATCTTCACCCTGGCAGGAGTTTTCAAAAAGGTTTGGTTTCAGTGACCTGATACTGCATTTGCACGTGGACGAACGGCCAAACCGCATAGCAAAAGCTGAGGTTTTGAAAATACCCATGTTCGTGTGGACAGGGCCTAAAACGGCAACGTAAAATATCCCAGGCCTGGCCCTCTCTCACCCTTCACTGTCGTCATCATCCCATGGGACTCGAGGCCGGTGTGTCGTACAGGTATCTGTCTCTTATTAGCAAATCGCTCCACCGGCTCTCTTCGCCCTGATTTATACCACAGTAACATTAATAAAACTTTAATACATTAGCTCATCAATGAAACATGATTCCCATCGGATTGCTTTCATTCAGCTGTGGAGGTGAAGACGAAAACTCCCATGATTCCACGGAATCCACGCTCATATTGTTATAGGTTTGAATAAGCGACCACTAGCGAGGAAACTTAGGGTGAATTCAGGGTTGATCGGGACACTTTTTTCCTGAATTCACCCAACATACTGTGTGATGGAGAGACACTGAATTTGTCTTCCATCACTGTTTTTACTGTTCCTATACATTTTTTTATATTTACGTGGGGTTTGCTGTTTTATATTTCTCATTTTAGCTGAGTAGGAGTGGCCTTAAGGAGAGCATGAACTGCAATGCTCACTGCTCATTTTAGCTATTTATGGAAGGTTGTGCAAACGTATGTGTTGGTTTTATCCGTCCTATTTTTTGTACTTATTGATTTGTTTTAACTCTTGTTCTTAATCATATTGTGTATTTATTAATCATGGTAAAGCAAGAGTTCATTTTAGAAAAAAAAATAATCCAATTAATAGGCAGAAAAATGTGTGTATTTAAGGCAGCCGTCACTAGTGGAAGGGGGATTGGGTGGATCATGGTTTTTGAGATTTGAATAAGGTTTTTAAAGCGCTGCAAAAATGCACTGAAACTCTGGCCTCAGATAAAGAGGAGAGTTTGTACTGTTTTAGTACACAACAGTTCTAGCTTTTATTAATAACATCTTTTATTTCTCTTATCATATTTATTTGCACATTTTTGCACATCTGCTGTTAAACATCTTTTTGGATGCCAACATTGCCCTGGTTTTTACTTCACGGTGCGATTCTCCTTGTGACCGTTTGGGTCTCTATCACACTGTGCCTTTAGTTAATTAGTTTAAACAAATTATATATACATTTACTTATTTGATTGAAAGTACTTTTTTAAATAATTACAAAGGAATAATAAATAAAAACAATTGTATGTTTGTAATTTCTATGTAATTTTCAATTAACTAAATATAGCTTCAAAACATTCAAGCAAACAGTCAGTAATAACAAATAAACAAATTACAAGCAATTAACAAATAGTGCGGGCCCAATGTGATAATTAACCAAACTGTGTTTGTGAACACAACCATATTAAGGACTCAAATGCAGGACTGACAGCTGTATTTTGTTGCTGTGTGAACATGACCTGAGTTTGGTTGAAGGAATGTCCCAGGTTAAACACGTTAATCCCTATGGATAGCATCTTTGGCATGCAGAAACATTTATTAATTGTTTATTTATTAATCATTTTGTAAAAATAAACGAAACAAAACAACAAAGTACACTTTTGTAATGCACATACACTATTATACACTGGATTATTAGGAACACCATACTAATACTGTGTTTGACCCCCTTTCGCCTTCAGAACTGCCTTAATTCTACGTGGCATTGATTCAACAAGGTGCTGAAAGCATTCTTTAGAAATGTTGGCCCATATTGATAGGATAGCATCTTGCAGTTGATGGAGATTTATGGGATGCACATCCAGGGCACGAAGCTCCCGTTCCACCACATCCCAAAGATGCTCTATTAGGTTGAGATCTGGTGACTGTGGGGGCCATTTTAGTACAGTGAACTCACTGTCATGTTCAAGAAACCAATTTGAAATGATTCGAGCTTTGTGACATGGTGCATTATCCTGCTGGAAGTAGCCATCAGAGGATGGGTACATGGTAGTCATAAAGGGATGGACATGGTCAGAAACAATGCTCAGGTAGGCTGTGGCATTTAAACAATGCCCAGTTGGCACTAAGGGGCCTAAAGTGTGCCAAGAAAACATCCCCCACACCATTACACCACCACCACCAGCCTGCACAGTGGTAACAAGGCATGATGGATCCATGTTCTCATTCTGTTTACGCCAAATTCTGACTCTACCATCTGAATGTCTCAACAGAAATCGAGACTCATCAGACCAGGCAACATTTTTCCAGTCTTCAACTGTTCAATTTTGGTGAGCTCCTGCAAATTGTAGCCTCTTTTTCCTATTTGAGATGAGAGGTACCCGGTGGGGTCTTCTGCTGTTGTAGCCCATCCACCTCAAGGTTGTGTGTGTTGTGGCTTCACAAATGCTTTGCTGCATACCTCGGTTGTAACGAGTGGTTATTTCAGTCAAAGTTGCTCTTCTATCAGCTTGAATCAGTCGGCCCATTCTCCTCTGACCTCTAGCATCAACAAGGCATTTTCGCCCACAGGACTGCCGCATACTGGATTTTTTTCCCTTTTCACACCATTCTTTGTAAACCCTAGAAATGGTTGTGCGTGAAAATCCCAGTAACTGAGCAGATTGTGAAATACTCAAACCGGCCCGTCTGGCACCAACAACCATGCCATGCTCAAAATTGCTTAAATCACCTTTCTTTCCCATTCTGACATTCAGTTTGGAGTTCAGGAGATTGTCTTGACCAGGACCACACCCCTAAATGCATTGAAGCAACTGCCATGTGATTGGTTGATTAGATAATTGCATTAATGAGAAATTGAACAGGTGTTCCTAATAATCCTTTAGGTGAGTGTATATTTAATACATGTTAAAAAATCAGTCAAAATCATATGGGGTGAATCTCAATAAATATTTCTCTGTCACATTTGACCACATAACATAAAAAAGAAGCCGGCCTGAACAGCATGCATGAGAAAATATTATTGCAGACTCCCTAGTTATTTGTATGGACATTTTAAAATGATCAGGCTTAAAATGCCAGAGCAAAGGAAGTGCAAGACAGAAAAATCATGATTAAAGGATTTGTCTGGAACTAAAAGAGCACAAAGTAAGTCAGTGTTGGCAGGGAGTATGTGGTTGGCAGCGTGCGTGGGATTGGTCAGGTGTGTGGTCCTGAGGAACTGTGGTCATCCATAACAGTGTCCCCTAAGCTAAGTCTCTCATTCTTCACTCCTACATGCGCATTCAGAAGAACACAAGCATGCTCTTGCTCTCTCACACACACTCTTGTTCTTTTTTAACAACCACTTTGTCTATTTTACGCTACAGAGAGAAGTTGTGTCTAAAAAGGGCCCTCGAACTTGTGTGGCCTTCGGCTTGCGAAGAGAAAAAACAAGGACAGATATGAAGCTTTATTCCATAACGAGGAAAAAAATACACACCACCCACAGCGACAGCATCATTAAAACCCAAAGTCAAGGCTGACCCAACTATCATCCGTGTTTACAAAAGTGTTTGTAACAGAGTGGGCAGAGTGAAAAATAATGATTACAGCTAAAAATACACAGACATTATGTTCCCTTTGATAGGTTCACTTCGATGCTGTGATAGTAGCTGATTCTATGGGTGGTAGCGATTGTCTGAAGCCTGTATAGACACGCCAATCCATTGTATTGTATATCCACGTCATCACGCCTTAGATTTCTTCTTTGAGAAGAGATTTATATGGCCTGTGCTTTCTTCAAAGTTATTTCATTGCTATTATTTGTACATCAGCAGCTGAATTTCACATTCTCCTTGTGGCAAAGTGCAAGATCTTAGAAGCTGACTGGTATACTACTAATGCAGCTGCCTCTGACTTCACCAATGAAATTGGTTCAGTGCATCAGATGTATATTAAAATACCAGGAATCGAGGATAAGTTCGCCAGCTTCTTCCCCTAAGTTGCGGCCTCGACTGCCATCAAAACCTTGCAGGATTGGGAACTCTAACACGGCAGCTGGTAGTAGGGGTGTAAATCGGAGCCTTCATGACGATTCGATACAATACCGATTTCTTAAGCCAACGATTCGATTATTTTCGATACTTCAGAATTCCCCGCGATACGATTCGATACGATTCAATACTAGATATTTTTACATGATATCTATTAAGTTTCAAAAAAATCTACAAAAATAATAAATCATTTGCCTTTTATTGAGAACACAGAATACAATTGCATGTCACAAAGAAATTGTTTTCCACCTCCACGAATGAGACGAGTGTTGTTCATTATGTCGCCTTGTTGAGATAAATTGTAGTTTTCCTTGCTTTACCCCAGTCTTAAAGTAAAAAAGATGACTGTGAAAAATAGTAGAATTAAATTAAATACATTTATGTTGAGATCACTACAATTTATTTAATTAAACGCATTTATGGTGAAATTACTACATTTTCATGTCAATCTGTGTTCATTTTGACCACGAAACATGCGCTGTCACTTTAATTCAGCGCGTGCAGCACAGCAGAAATAGACTCGGTGCGGAAACGATCTCTGCACTGCTGTATAGCCTATGCACCGCAACTGGAACGGATAAACGGACCGCAACCGCGTGCAGTGTGAAAGCTCTAACCTGTTAACATGGGTATGGAAAAAAATACGCACCGCAAATGGAGTATGTGTGAAACGGGTGTTACAATAAATCAGACAAACGGCAACAACTCTTACCACTGCTCCACCTGTTTTCCTGAAGCCAAAATACTTCCACACCCATGACTTGACGCCGACTGGAGTGTGTAACACTTCACTTTCATTGCCAGCTCGCTCTGACGGATCCATCGCTCTTGAAAGTCAGACTCAACAATGTGTGTGAACATAGACTGTGAAACGTAAGTAACGCGTGTGAAGTAGAAGACAATAATGAGGTTAGCGCCACCCGCAGCTTAGTAGGTTGTACGCATATGTCGGAGCGGATGCTGAAAATAGACAGGCGGCAAAATAAACACATTAATCGATACTCTTGCGGACGCATCGATGCATCGAATCGTCGGCTGTATAATCGATGCATCGATACGAATCGATTAATATTTACACCCCTAGCTGGTAGTGCTGCACACTATGGCTGTAGGGAACAGTGGTGGGCCATCGGGGCCAGCGAGGCCTTCTCTGCTGGCCTAAACACTATCAGAATCACTGACTCGCATTGTAATATATGTTTTCCAAGAATGTGTATTAAATTATTCCCAATAGTCTATTCTCTTACTTACATAGTAAAGTGTATGTTTATGTTAGAGCTTTCATCCAATCATATTTCAGACATCATGTGTTGCCAGGGTCAAAGAAATCTGCCTTGAGGCCTTCAGAATCAATAGAGTGGGTGCCTGTGGCTTAAAAATGAATGGCAATGAAACTGTGCGCTTTAACCAATCAGATAATCAATCAGATTTAATCAACCAATCAGATTTCAAGATGGCGACACCGTGGCCATCTAGCAGGGCTTACAATAACGTCTGCCTTTTCACGTCCTTTGATTGGATGATCAGAGTGCGTACTATTACTAGTATTCAGAGTTAGCAAACCGCATCTGTAGCGAACTGTACAAGATAGAAATATATTCATGCAGCAGTTAAATACCGCTGTTTTTATTTTCAAACCACAATGGCTGACAGAGGAGAAGAAATTGATTTGGTCACAGACCGCTTACTTACAGAGCCATTTTCAAGACGGACTTTTCAAGAAAAGCTGGATATTGTGAGGAAAGGTCGGCCAATCCCGAAGCTAGCAAGCCTGTCCCAGCCAGGGAAAGGGTTTACCCGTCACTTTCAATGCGGTACCCTTGGCTCAGGAGCCTCCGAGGAGCACTGCAAATTGTATTGCTGGGAATGCCTGTTATTTGCAGTCGATTGACTTGGTGTTTGGAGCCACACTGGGTTTGCAAACTTGAGTAGTCTAACCAAGGCAGCAGTGAGACACCAAAGCACAGCCGGACATTTACAAGCAACTGTGCTTTTGAAAACGTTTGGGGAAACCTGAGTGGATCTACAGCTCAATGAACAGATGCGCAGGGAAACGGAGCTCCACAACGAAAAGGTGAAGAAAAATAGGGAAATACTTAAAAGACTGATAGATTGTGTCATATTTTTGGGTAAACAAGAACTTTCGTTTCAGGGACACGATGAAAGCGTTGGATCCAGGAATAGAAGCAACTATTTGGAGCTGCTTTCTTTTCTTGCTGAAAACAACACAGACTTACATTACCACCTGTCCACTAACAAAGTGTTTTGTGGGACGTCAGGCAAAATACAAAACAACCTGATTAATGGCATTGCTGAAGTGATGGGAGAAGAGATAAAAAGGAGATTAATAAAGCACCATTTGTCGCTGTTATGGTGGACGAGACGACAGACTCGAGTAATGCAGCGCAGCTCGCACTGCGTTATGTGACTTGTCAGATTTGAAGAGGTTACAAGAGGAAAGCGAGCTGATGACATTGCTGCTCTTATTGTCAGTTTCTTGGAGGAATATGAATGTCTAGATAAAGTTGTGGCACAGTGTTTTGATGGCGCACCGGTCATGTCATCTAAAGTTAAGGAGAGGGCACCTATGGCCTTACTCTTACACTGCTATGCACATCGACTGAATTTAGTACTGAGTCAAGGAGCCTCAAAGCTTAATGCAAGATATTTTTTGCCCACCTAAATGGCCTAGCTGCATTTTAACCCAGATCCACTAGGCGCATGCAACTACTGGACAAAATTTGCCAGCGGCGTCTTCCTCCTGTGGCACCAATGGGTGGCAATAGACATCAAGATTAGTCAGTACAGTTTTTGAGAAGAGAGATGATTTTGAGTTTTGTTTTTTGCTTCACACATTTAATTGGATTTTTGAGTATTCAGATGTGATTTTTGCAATACTACAGAGCAAAACATTGGATGTACTATTCTGTCTGGCAAGGGTGTAGGAGTTTTGTGCATACTACCACCAACTCCACAGCACTGTTCTGGACCACATTCTTTGCCAGATACAGAATAGATTTCAAGACCAGGAAAAATTTATGTTTCTCTCCCTCCTCGACCCCATACTTACATACTTAACACAGAGTGTCCCGGCTAAAAACAGAGCTGACTGTAATGTACGCCATGACTGATTTTGAAGCCTAAAGTCCAGCTTATCTCCTTGATTTTCCCTCAGCAGAAAACTCTGTGAGAGTATGGGGCAGCTGTATACATCGTCATGTTTGGCGCTGACTGTCCCTGTGTCCACGGTTTCTGTCGAGCGGACACTCTCAGCCCTAAAGAGAATTAAAACCTATGCCAGAAATAAGACTGGACAGACTCGACTTTCAGCATTAGCCTTGATGGCGATAGAAAGGGACTTATTGTTGGAACTGAAATGCACAGACAACCTGTACAACAGTGTAATTGAAGTCTTCTTGAGGAAAGAAAGGAGGATGGATTTTGAGTACAAATAATCAGTAGTTTTGGTGAGTAGGCTATAATGCATTGTATTTAGCCTACATTTGTTTATACAGTCAACCCTGGTCCCCTTTTATCTGTGCTGAATATGATAGATTTTTTTTATTGTAAATTTATGATTGAAAATTTTTCTCTTTTTTTTCATTTTCAATATTATTATATTATTTTCAACATTTTCATACTATTAAAATCGTGATTTTAAAATAAATAAATGTGGGTTTAAATCATTTTTAATGAAAAATACTTTGTATATATCACCTTAAAGAAATGTATATCATAATTTTGATTGTTCAAAACAAGTTTTCAAGAACCATTTATGCTTTTGCGTTTTCTTTCCTGTACAATTTGCACAAAAACACACAATTTGCCTTAATTTCAAATCCCCGGGAAAACCGTAATTCCCGGGGTTTCCGCACTCGGAGAACTCAAAAGGTCCTACAAAAATGCATGGAAAAGCGAGAGCGGATGCTTCTGCTAGAGATGATGTATGTGGCGCAGAGCGGCTGCAGTGAAAGGAGACGTGTTGAATTGTGTTAATCGGATTTCTTGCTTTAGTAATAGTATTCATTCTCACTGCATGAGATACCCGTCTGTGATGCAACAGCCTGTTTTTACTGACCTCTTGATACTGCATTTCTATAAAATATTGATGGTTTTTATAGCCATGGCGTCATAATGATGGTATTAAGAGGTGGATTAATTAAGGTAGGACACCCCTGAAGGCCTAGGTGTGAAATGCACAGCCCACTACTGTTAGGGAACAAGGGTTACAGATGTTTTTATGAAGCCTTTCATAACTTTCATAATTATTAAAACAATCCCTCAACGCCATTTGAGGCGGTAAGTTAAGCACAAAGTATACTTCAGCCATTGTAATAATTGATTTGTTTTAAATAGATTACATTTACACTTTCAAAGTATACTCCTTTGGCCATGAGTGTTCAAGTCCGCGGACCCTCTTGATGAAGAAAATGACGTCACACGCACAGTCCACGGACGGCTGAAGTATACTTTGGGATTAAAATAGCCCAATTTTTGTGACCGCGCAGATGGTGCGCTTACAACAGCGCATGTGCGAGAGACTTGAGTGCTTGAAAACAAAGTCCACTAATGTGTCTTTCTGTGTTCACGGTCAAAGGAGTCTACTTTCAAAAGCTAGTGCGCTACAAACTAGGATAGAGTATCATGAGTACAGTTTTCCTGTTTCGTTTCACAAACTCTTGATTCGATTCATTTTAATTACATATGAAAATAATCTGTCATCTAATGCTGTGTAGTGTGAACCTACTCACGTGGTATATTTGCATTACATAAACGATTTTTCAAAATTAAAAACAGGGCCCAAAACTATGCAACTCAATTGCTAATTATTCAACAGATACAACACAACCAACAACCGCTATGCTCTGTGCATTCAAACCAAAGTAAACTCTAAATTGCATTTCTTGTTTAAACAATTTCTTGTTTCATCAAACTTTATAGGCTCTGAATGCGTCTATAAAATGCATGTATGCATGAATCAAAACATTACATGCACAAACAAGCATTCTAAATGTAATCTATTTAAAACCAATATATTATTACAATCAACTGAACTGTCTACATTATGAGCACTGTGGCATCAGGCTCTTGCAATGCTAATTTGTAGTGACAACAAAAGTGAAATGACAGCGCAGTGATTCCACAGAGGCTGTGAGTTTCCTAAGTGAATAAATATTATTATAATTTTTTTTTTTTTTTTTTGCTGATTAATCGGCACAGATAGTTGCTTCTTGGTTATCTGGAAAACTTTTGAACAGGATGAAGATGTGCAATTTTTTTTTTTTACATTTCGTTTAAAGATCATATTTTTGTCATTTAGCATTGCACTTCAGAAACTACATAAGATATTTACATGTTTCCCAGAAGACAAAATAAGTACAATTTACGTACCGATTCAAGAAGTTTTGATGCAACTTAATGCATCATGCCTCCTTTAGCATCAGTGAATGTTTTCACCTTTTGTAATAGTCAAAACATTCAGTCCGTCAATTGTCCTTAGTGCAAAAATATAGATCTCAAAATCATATATTCACTGTTGTAAAGAGTTCAAATTTGCAAAAACAAAGAATGTGCAGGCCCTGGAGGATTTGTATATAGAACTGCAGGCAGTTTAAGTGCAAGTCTCTGACCATCCAGATAATAAGACAAGGTATTAAGATTCAAGGATATGCAAACTTTCGAACCTGTTCATTTGTGTAAATTAAGTTATTACTTTGTCTTTTAGACTATATGTAAACTTATGTTTGGAGAAACAGCTTATCCAGGACAGTACAAAAAAATATATATTATAATGATTTTGCCTTGTATTTTCTGCAAGGGTTAGGAAAACGTAAGAGCATAACTGTGTTCAATATATGGCCTAATTTTATGTACAGTGCAAAAGGGTGCGCTGTAGATTCCCCTGCCCACCCATGCAGCTCCTCTTGCCCGGGCTTAATGGCCAATGGTTCTGACGTGTGTGCAAAATTTCAAGACATTTTAAGCATGTTAATGGCCTCAAAAGCACTAACATCACACTTCACAACGTAAAGCGCTTACAACACACTTCGCAAGTGTGTCAAGCGTGAACTCATGAACCTGCATGTGACAAATGGCCTGCAATGAATTCTTTGCCTCCACATTGTGCTTTAAAACGCTATGCACACCTAGCTGTGGATTATACCTTGCTTTAATTAACCCTGACTTTATTTTATGGCAAACATTTTTTAACAAGATTCATTGAAATAAATAACTGCACAGCACACCTATTAAATGTGTAAAACTACGGTGTAGTGGTATGCCTGCCGTGTAGCCAACAGGAAAATGTCTTGACGTTTACTATGCTGCTTGAATTTGTTCTAAATAACAAATGCATATAGGTCTACATAAGTTGCACTAATGTCCTATATTTGCTGCTGTGAACATTAATTTTTTTCTTCGATTATCCAACAACTGAAACCGTCAGATCTATCCCATTGGCAAAGCAAGGTTGACTGCTACTAATCAAAATTCGCTTTGAAAAGTTTGCCTGATAACTATATACTAGGTCCTATATACAGTGCCTTTTTCACATCAATCTACACTCCATAACGACAAAGCAAAACACATATTTGTGATAATTTTGCAAATGTATTAAAAATAAAAAAATAAAATATTTTTGGGACAATTGAAATTTAGCTCAGAAGCATTCCATTTTCGCTGGATCATCTTTGAGATGTTTTACACTTCGGATGGAGTTAGCCTGTGGCATAATCAATTGAATGGGCATGATCTGGAAAGGCACACACCTCTCAATAAAAGGTCTAACAGCTAAAAATGCATTTCAGAGCAAAAACCAAGCCATGATGTCAAAGGAACTGTCTGCAGAGCACACTGTGTCGAGTATCTGTCGATCTGGGGAAGACTACAAAGTTTCACAAAAAGCATGGAGCCTCCATAATCCTTAATGAAAGCAGATTGTAACAACCAGGACACTTCCTAGACCTGTCCTGGCCAAACTGAGCAATCGATGGAGAAGGACCTTGGTTAGAGTGGTGACCAAGAAGCTGATGGTCACTGTGGTCAGGCTCCCTGCAAAACCAGTCACATGGTCAATTTTTGGAAATTGAGATGTATACATCATCTGAAAGCTGAATAAATAAGCTTTCCATTGATGTATGGTTCAACAACTATTGAAAGTCTGGAATCTGAGGGTGCAAAAAAATCGAAACATTGAGAAAATCTCCTTTAAAGTTGTCCATTTATGTTGGCGATTGTGCTGCATTCACTCACAAAAATAAATGTTTTATATATTTACAGTAGGCAATTTACAAAATATCTTCATGGAACATGATCTTTACTTAATATCCTAATGATTTTTGGCATAAAAGAAAAATCGATAATTTTGACCCATACAATGTATTGTTGGCTTTTGCCACAAATATACCCGTGCGACATGTGACTGGTTTTGTGATCCAGGGTCACATATAGAGGTTGGGAGAAACTTACACTCCACCGATCTGGGCTTTACAGCAGACTGGCCAGACTCAAGCCTCTTCTCAGTGAAGACACAATATAGTTGCACTATATCTTTCAACGTTCCTTCTGATGTTCATTTATGTTTATTTCGTGCTGTAACTATTAGTAAAGCGGAAGAGATTATCAGTTCACATGTGCTCCTGCTTTGCTTGAACTGAGGTGTTACATCAATCTTTCACACCACATTAAAAAGTGACAAAACAGCCTTTATTGTTTGAATATCGTTACAAACTGGACAGAGTTTGAAAGCTGAGACTGTTGCATTTCAAAAGTAATAGATGTGCAAAGCTTGTAGCATCATACCCAAAATGTCTTGAGGCCCTGATTTTCAATATCACAAATCTGTTTTTTTGCTTTGTCATTATGGTGTCTGGAGTGTAGATTGATGTGTGAAAAAAGTAATTTAAAGCAGTTTAGCATAAGGCTGCATTACAAAAAAGAGGTATGAATACATTCGCAAGGCACTGTAGGTCCTATAAGACTACTAAAAGTCTATGGTTAAAGCGCTACTTAAAGGTCATATACTGCAAATGCATTTTTTGCAGAAACATCTCTATAGAGGACAGTGTAGAGAGCAGATAGGAAATGCAGTGGGAGAGTGTGATGGGAAAATACAACAAGGATTCGAACTCGGATTGCCAGAGTGTGTGTCAGAACGCTACGCACAAGGCTATTGGCTTCAACCATTCATTATTAAATTCCTTATTGGTTCTTATTTAAGTGGTGTAAGACAAGCATAAACTGTTGCTCAAATTGAGAATTAGGGATTTTAACAAACCTAATCTCAAAGGATGCAGCTTGTTGAAGAGAGGTGTGCTATAACTTTTCTAAAATCCCTTACGATCATTTTCCTAGTGATAAAATGGGCGAAACGTTCTGATAGACTTACAGGAGGGAGCCGAGCCATATAAAGAGACTAGAATGTTTTGATTTGGGCCAGTGACCGACCACAACACATTGAGTAGAGAAAAAAAAGTTTTTAAAAACGCATGATGAAAACACCACACTGCATTAAGCATAACAAGGGGACTCTGTACGCTCCATAAAGAGGGAGGAAAATGGTCATGAAAAACTAAATTATGATTGTTTTTGTTGCAAAACTTGAATGCTATTATTAGTGGAATGAAAAAAAAACTATGATATGAGCCCTTTAAAATTCACTCTACAGTTGTGTCTGTTGCTCTCTCACTATCTATTCCATCTAAATTGCAGGACTAATGAGATCTGAATGGGCTTTCTTTTGGTTTAGAGGAAGGAAATCAATTCTGGGAATAAGCTGAATCAATCAGACTGTAGGAGGCAATGGGACGTGGGTTGGGGAAACCCGACTGCTAATAAGAAAGCAGTCAACAGAAGAAGAGTGAGACGAGGTGCTCCACTAAGACCTGCTATCATTCAATCAGACAGTGAGAGACACGATCGATGGAAAATAAAACCACATGAAAAACTCCCACTGACATCACAGAGCAAAACAATGAGCACATAGATGGAGGAAGACCAGAAAGATGAATCAGGAGGAATCAGACAAATACAGTTTGACTGACTGAATGTCAAAGGACAGAGAGAGAGAGAGATTAGGAGAGAGAGAGAGAGAGAGAGAGAGAGAGAGAGAGAGAGAGAGAGAGAGAGAGAGAGAGAGAGAGAGAGAGGGAGAGGGAGAGGGAGAGGGAGAGGGAGAGAGAGAGAGAGAGAGAGAGAGAGAGAGAGAGAGAGAGAGAGAGAGAGAGAGAGAGAAAGAAAGTGAATGTGTCCTGGCCTCATCATCCCGCTTCTGTCTGCCCACAAGTCTAGCAGGAAAACATGATGGAGCATGAAAATAAAAGTGTTCCTGTAGCTCTGAGCACTGGGGCTGCATAATAGATGGAATATTACATTAAAGGTGATCGAGATGCAGAAATCACAGAAAAGACTAGGATCATTCATACAGGATGCGATTCTTACCTTCAGAAACAGGGTCTCAAGTTTTATATTCTTTTTAATTGTTTGTCTATAAAAGCACAGACAAATGCAAATGCAAAATAATGCCAAAATGCACATGCATATTAATATCCGTTATCTACTCCTTTTGGCCACCTACAAATTTTACATTAATTTATTTGTTTATTGCTCCTACTCCTAACTTAAAGGGTTAGTTCACCCAAAAAAGAAAATTCTGTCAGTAATCACTCTCCCTCATGTTGTTCCAACCCCGTAAGACTTTCATTCATCTTCGGAACACAATTTAAGATATTTTTGATTAAATCTGAGAGCTGTTTCAATCCTCCATAGGCTTCTATGTTATTGAAACTTGCCGGTCCAGAAAGTTAGTAAAGACATCGTTAAAATAGTCCAAGTGACTACAGTGGCTCAACCTTAAGTTTATCAAGCGACGAGAATACTTTTTGTGCGCAAAAAAAACAAAAATAACGACTTTATTCAACTATTAATTTTCTTCTGTGTGGGCCTGAGAGAGTTCACGCAGTGTAACAGCGCAGCGCTTCTGGGTTGTACGTCAGAACGTAGGTCATGTGTGCGATGCTGGCCAATAGTGAGCCTACGTTCTGTCTTAGGGGGTTGGAACAACATGAGGGTGAGTAATTACTGACAGAAGTTTAATTTTTGCACTGCCTTTCCATTGTAAAACAAATACATTATTAATTCAATTAATTCATTAATTCAAAATCAAAAATATTAAAGGTCCCATTGCATGGATTATTTTATTATTTTAGAATGTTTCCTGGGGTGCCCTTATAATGTTAGTATGTTTTTTGGATAAAAAGTTGTTATAATTTAGAAATAAAAAATTTCCTAGCCTGATTTTAGCCTCTCATTTGAACGCTCTGTTTGAAGGGGCGTGTCTGCTGTGAGACTGCAGTGTAAACGCCCACTGCTGTGATTGGCTGCTGTGAGACTTGTGTAAACGCCCACTGCTGTGATTGGCTGCTGTGAGACTTCAGTGTAAACACCCACTGCTGTGATTGGCTGCTGTGAGACTTGTGTAAACGCCCACTGCTGTGATTGGCTGCTGTGAGACTTCAGTGTAAACACCCACTGCTGTGATTGGCTGCTGTGAGACTGCAGTGTAAACGCCCACTGCTGTGATTGGCTGCTGTGAGACTTGTGTAAACGCCCACTGCTGTGATTGGATGCTGTGAGTCTTCAGTGTAAACACCCACTGCTGTGATTGGCTGCTGTGAGACTTCAGTGTAAACACCCACTGCTGTGATTGGCTGCTGTGAGACTGCAGTGTAAACGCCCACTGCTGTGATTGGCTGCTGTGAGACTTCAGTGTAAACACCCACTGCTGTGATTGGCTGCTGTGATTGGCTGCTGTGAGACTTGTGTAAACGCCCACTGCTGTGATTGGCTGCTGTGAGACTTCAGTGTAAACGCCCACTGCTGTGATTGGCTGACATACTTGCACATGAAATATCTAGCATTACATGTGGAACCCTCTCGAAAACTTTTACTATTACAGCTATTATATGTTTTTACTATTACAGCTATCGGGATTAACGAATCGTGAGAAGTTTTTTAAGTATTTAGATCAATTCCCATCACATAAAAGGTTGCAGTGATGAGCATTGAGCAGATGACAGCCTGTTGATCGCGTGAATGAAGATCTTATCATTGCAATGCAGTTTCTGCACTCTCACTAATGATTTCCCCAATGCAAACATGAGGTAAGTACAGTAAGAGCCTTGTTGTGCAGCGTAACAGCGTCATTGATTTCATAACGAGTTTTGGCAAGTGTCCAGATAAACTCGCGCTGTGTGATTGACAGCTTGGGCGACTGGAAAGGGATTGTTCTTTGATCGCTTTCTGTATATATATTAATCACAGTTTAAGTAAGATTATTTTCATCCTACTAAGAGAAACGACGTGAAGTTGATCGTTTAGTCACTGGCTTGATTTACTGATGCATAAACAGTATTGAACGACTTTGAGAGAAAGATTATCTGTCTGAACTTGAACAATTACACATCATTCACATAACCCACTGGTTCTTCAGAGGCTCAGATGAAGGAAATAAAAAAATATTTTTGTGTTCATTTGTACATCCGAACACTGAGCAACTGCCATGCTTCGCTCGGATAGTTCACCCAAAAATGAAAATGCTGTCATCATTTACTCTTCCTCAAGTTGTTCCAAACCTGTATGACTTTCTTTCTTCTGCTGAACACAAAAGAAGATATTTTCAAGAAAGTCGGTAACCAAACGACTGATGGACCCCATTGACTTCCATAGTAGGAAAAAAAAAATACTATGGAAGTCAATGGGGACCAGCAACTGTTTAATTACCAACCTTCTTTAAAATATCTTCTTTTGTGTTCAGCAGAAGAAAGAAAGTCATACAGGTTTGGAACAAATTGAGGAAGAGTAAATGATCACAGCATTTTCATTTTTGGGTGAACTATCCCTTTAAGGTTAAAAAAACCTCATAAAGTGAAATTTTCATGCAATGGGACCTTTAATAAAAACTGAATAGAAACTGAGCATAATCCCAACTGTAAGCCATGTCACACTGTGGGATCTCTAATGTCAGACTGTACGACAGTCAAGAATCGTTAAAAACGGATGCACGCAACCGACTGGTCTGGAGTTTTACATCATGTTTGGTGAGCTGCATTTACATGCGGGATTGAAATGGTGGCTAGCAAACAAATCAATCTCTAGTGCTAATTTTAATCTTGAAGGCGCTGTGTGAGGAGCAGGTTGTGGTTTGTTGTTGTCACACTAATTGTGTCATCAGGTTCTGTGCTCCTAACAGGTAGGGTTAGGGTTAGGGTTAGGGGTAGGGGTTGGCTTTAAAATATAATTAAGCCATATGTTGGTTTAGTATTCTGTTTTCCGATTTTCCACAAATTGAACAATAATCTATTCCATGAATTAGCCTGTTCTTCTGGACATGGAATCTCTTGTTTCTTTTCCCAAACCCTCGCTCACGTCCCCCTTAGGAGAAAAACACTATCTCATTAGTTCCAATCTTTATCTCACCACAAATAAAATGTTTACACAGTTTGTGCTGGTTGGACACGGTTAGGGTTAGGGTTAGTTTATTTGTATAACGCATTTCACAGGCGCAGGTAATTCGGTTTTGTTTTCTTCGGCAGCACAGCATTAAATAGCTATTCATATCTTGTGTGGAAGATAAAATTCACTCTTCTGACATTTTACAATCAGTGTCAACCGTCAGCGGTTGGCCCTTTAGCACCGCAGTGGTAAAAAAAAATCATAATAATAATTGCCACTGTCACAAAAATTTCTGAATGTATCAGTTTCAACACAATACCATTTCTAACTGTCAAAACATTTTCATGACAATTTGTTCCATTTTATGAAATATAGATTATCATAAATTGTGTAATGAAACATCAGAGAAATAAGGCTACCAACCAACAGAATTGATGTTTTCCAGCACTGTATAATTTAACATGCTTTTGCTTTAATTAAAAATGTAAGTCTAATTTTAGAGTCTAATCAAAATAAAGTCATACAAAAATATTTAACTAAATACAGAGTTTTAGACTTATCTTCAGATTTGAAATATAACATGGTAGACGTGGCTTTAGCTGCAGTGCATTTCTAGATTGATACAATGCCAACTTCAATTTAATTTTCATGAAGATATTTCATAAAAATATATTTCTAATAACTTTACAAAATTTTGAAGCTATTTATTTATTCATTATGCAAATAATTCATTGTAAAATTTCTTCTCTTTGCTTTCAAATGAGATCATACTTGTGCTTTTAGTGCAAAGGGTTCATGAACTGTACCTGTTTTAGTTTGGGTATGCCATTTCTGCAGATTTTTCAAAAGTGGGGTTGCTGGCTAACAGGTTAAGGCTGTTTTGTGTCATACATTTTTCAAAGGGGTCATCAAAGGGGTTGCTCTTTAAAAATACTGTTAAATACTAGATGTAGGCAAGGGTCCTGAGCTATTTTCCAGCCTCATTCTCACAAAGCTTACAAACAAAGATAATACAAGGTCAAACATGCTTCTAATGTCAAACACATACACACGACAGGCCTGGAAATACTCAACACTCTCTTTCCAACTTTTTTCAAATTGTCACACATTCGGTATGTGCTGCTCAGAGTGTGATGGTGTTTCTGGGCTGTGCTAGACTCACGTGGGTTTCTCATTGGTGATGAGCACTTTGACCTTGTTGAGGGCTTTTTTGGCACCGGTGGGTTGAGCCGCGGCAGGTTTGCTATGGGCCGGGCTGGAATGAGGACTAGCGATATAAACCTTCTTGCCTCCACTGCCCGGTGGTTTAGAGTGTGAGAAATCTGTGATGAACACTATACCCTCACTGGTCAGCACTATGACAGAGACAGGAAGGAATAAATGGCAGACATTAGAGAAACAGTTGAGCGAATGGACAGTTAAACTATAAAAAAACATTCAGTATGCACTAAAAGCCAAATCAAACCAAGAATGATAACTATAAAGACAACTATAATAGCGTCCACACCAGCGGATGATATCGTTCTGTTTATTCTAAGTGAATCTGCTGCTTTAAATGCTTGAGCTCGTTACAGCAGGATGGATTCTGATTGGCTCTCAATGTTTTTATCATTCATCAACTGGATAAAATTGTTCTGAAAGTTATTCCAACAATATCGTTTCTCTGTGCCATTATTGTTACAGCTGAGGTGTGAACTCTGCTATTTTTTTAATATTGAGAACTATATTTAAACCTATATCTTTACAGTTCGTCCTTGGTGTGAACGGGCCTTAATAATGACTTCTATCCGGGATGTACGATACGGTACAGAACACAGATACTGCAACCAATATTTTAGCAATGTTGAAAGGTTCAGTAAAGTACAGTTAGACTGATGATTTTTAAATGTACTCCTATGTACAACATTGTATTGAGTGAAAAATAACTATGGGATTTGTGAGTAAATTCAGTTCACCCTAAAGTCATTAATTGTTTGTTTGATTTTTTTTCATTACAACAAAGAGTCCAAGCTGTGTGAATCAGTTAACAAATCAAAGAGAAAGGACAAATTCAAAAGAAGAATTAGTATGCAATTCGAACATCACTAATAATGATCTACGCATCTGTGCATCACAAATTACAATTATGAATGTGATTGAATACGCACATGCCAGATTGGAGGGCTCAAAGGGGTCAAAGGAGAAAGACAGTATGTTCTCAGCATAGCTCTTCTTCCACAGCTTGGTGCCAGTGTCTCCGTTCCACAGAACAATATAGTTGGGAGGGTGAACAGCCAGAAGAAGATCGCGTGAAGCATCCTGAGCCCACAGCCAGTCCATATCTGAGGAGAGATTTGCATTCATTCATTCATTCATTCATTTGTTTTCTGGAAGTTTCAGAGATTTATTGGAGTGAATCTCACAAAGCTTTCAAGGGCATTTCAGGGTAAAATTATTATTTTTTTAATTTTGAATAAAGAAAGAAAGAAAGAACACACTCAATTACGCTTGAAAATAAAGCTTTCTTACAACTTCCACCAACTGACAAATTTGGTACTAATTCTCATCACGGCAATGCAAAAAAATATTTTACTCTTTACTGTATTGAAAAATGTATAATAGAAAAATATGTATACATAATTTTAACTGTTATGTATTTATACATTAAGCTAGTTTTTGCTACACCACCTTTAACATATTACTTGTAGATGTAAAAATATAACTGTATTAGAGTAATTTTTGATGTAATGCAGTAGATAGTTACTGTATTACAGTAATGAGCATTTCATGAAAATCACAACGAGAATGGCTATTAAATATAAAATTCATTATGGCAATAAGAATTTGTGTTGAACCTACTTAATTCTTAATTAATTGCAATAACGTCACAAAGCAAAACATCTAAATGGATGGTTATAAGAATCGGAACAAGTATGTCAATAAATAAGGAAATAGTGAAAAGTAAGTGTTTCCCAAAAAAAGCTGTCTTGTGTGTGTAGCAACTTTCTTCCACCAAAGATTCATAACTGCTGTTGATAGATAACAAGATACACATTTGATAGATACATTTATTTAAAAATCCATTGATCATTCATGATATAAATTCACTACTTTTGACTGGAAGTCTATATAAATATCAACCAATCAAATAAAATCATACATAATATGATTAATATACACTATATGGACAAAAGTATTGGGAAACCTGACCATTACACCAACAGGGACTTTAATGACATTGATAGCATTCTAAATAAATACACATTAATATTGAAGATGGTACTTCATGCTCTTCATTGATCATTGACTTCATTCTGATATCCAATTTTATCTAACAAAGAGCTTTTGGGAGAGCTTTTCGCAAGGTTTTGAAATGTTTATCCAGTAGAGCACCAAACTTCACAGTTGGCCCAATGCAGTCAGGCAGGTGTTCCTGGCATCCACCAAACCCAGACCCGCACATAAGATCGCCAAACAGAGAAGCTTCACTCCACAGAACACGTTTCCACTGCTCCAGTAGCGGCTTGCTTTACACCACTCCATCAGACACTCGGTATTGTACTTGGTGATGTTAGACTTGCATGCAGCTGCTCGGCCATGGAAACCCACTCCATGAAGCTCCCGCCGCACAGTTTTTCTGCTGATATTAATAAGTTTGAAACTCTTCATCTTTGGAATCAGCAGAGCATTGGCCACTTTTACACACCTTAGCACCCGGTGACTCCGCTCTGTGGATTTACATGGTCTTCTGCTTCGTGGCTGAGCTGCTGCTGTTCCTAAACACTTCCACTTTCCAATAATACCACTTACAGATGATTGTGGAATATCTAGCAGGGATGACATTTCACAAACTGACTTATTGCAAAGATGGCATCCTATCACAGTATCACACTTGAATTCACTGAGCTCTTCAGAACAAGAACAACCCATTTTTTTTTTTTTACAAATGTCTGACTGCATGGCTATAGGTGCTCGATTTTAGAGACAGTGGCATTGAATTAAACACCTGAATTCAATAATTAAGAGGTGTGTCCCAATACTTTTGTCCACATGGTGTATATTAAATATTTAATATCTCATCTGTTTTTCCCCATTCTTTGGTGAACCAGCACAGAGATGGTTTATTTTAAGATGAGCTTGGTAAAAAGAGTTCTTACCCTGAATAGGTTTGGTGTGTTCCTGGATCTCACAGTGTGCCATTCCACTCACCACATCCCACACAATGATCTTCCCTGCCGCATCCGCAGATGCCAGGCGCAGAGAGTAGGGCGAGCTGAGGCTGTGGTGGTAGTTTTCTCTGGACCATTTTACCTAACGCAGTAAAAACAGGACAAAACTAAGTTTTTCCACTTGTACATTCTGGTTGCTAAGTGGTTGTATGCATGTTGCTAAGCATTTGGTCCAGTAAAAAGAGCCTAAAGCCACCTTTCTACTATCTCTGACAAGCGACAGACCAGAAGTCATTCAGTTTCAATGTAGAGTAGTATGCATGGATGTAGAGGTAACCTTTCCCCCTCCCAAGAACCAAAACTAGCAAGTACAACCCCCCTATTTTTTATACCATGGTTAATGGAAACATTACTGAACTAACCAAACTGAACTAGGACCAATTATCTGCGCAGCATGACTGAAGCCAATATGACTGATACACAACTGTATCATTGTATACACAGTGTGATAACATTTGCGTGTGCTGTTTCTATAGCGAAGTCGATGATAAAATGTGAGACTCATTTGAATTCTGTTGAAAATTTACTACTTTTAAATGGTACATCGAAAGTCAAATATGATCTAAAACAGCCACATAAACTATAAAGACTGACGAGAAGAGGAGAAAACATCATACTGCACCAACATAAATTAGAAAGCTTTTTAAACTACTCATGACCACTCTTAGTTGGCACGTTTTATTCTAGTAACAGCTATCATGGTACATTTTGACTAACTAGTAGAATTTCTGAAAGATCTGTTAAGTTCTGTAACCATGGGAACCCCGTTTCTTTGAGAGAATAGGGAAACCAACTTGATTACGTCACTTGCAAAGCTTTAGACAGTCAAAGGTGTAGACAGCCTTTTGCAGCGATTCTTGTTACCATGGTTAACAACTTCTCTGATGGTGAATATTTTGTCAGAGTTTCAACAAATTAACCAAGAAAAGCACACATCTGCTATTCAGCGTTTATATTGGGTCAAGTGAACAATGTGTGACTGTGTGACAAACGGAAGAACACATATTTAAAACCCACCTTGACCACATTGGCTTTGTGTCTCTCCAGGACCTGAATGGTCTGAGCTGTATTTGGGTCAATGATGAGGATACTGGAGTGACAGCCTTGAGCGATCAGACCCTGCCATCCCCTGAGCAAAGAGAGAAGGAAGATGAAAACAGTACCAGGGTGAATCTAACAATGTGGACAGTTAATGCACAAATACATTTACAAAACAATTGATATAATAAAAGCCTATTTCATGCTTTTTTTCACATTACAGATATGAATGGGAAATTAGAAATCACAGTTACAACACAAAAAATGTAATAGTCCTATAAATCCTCATTTTCTTTAAACAAAATTTCCTACAATAGGTTGAAATATGACCCAGACACGTTATTGGAATGTTTTATGAGATTCAACCAATTTAAGGTTATTTTAAGGTTACATAATAACACAGACAGTTTATGATCAGATGGCAATTAAACTGTTGATCTAACCAAGCCATCAACAACTATATATATTTTTTAAATGCATGAATCAATGATAGGGCTGCACGATATATCGGTCTAACATCGGTATTGCGATGTGCGCAATGTCAAGTATAGTGATCGTAATTGATCCGTGATCCGTTCGGACAAAGCACCACCGTTCGAAACGCACGCGATTCACAGATTAATTGCGAAGTTTAACCATCATAGAGTGAAAGTTTATCATTTGCACGTGTTTTAGGTCCTGTCAGCCTAAACAGTTTAAGTGCAACAGAGCCGCGCAGAAAGCACATGAACACCTAATTCTGTTCTCTTCCATGTGTGTGTGTGTGTGTGTGTGTGTGTGTGTGTGTGTGTGTGTGTGTGAGAGAGAGAGAGAGAGAGAGAGAGAGAGAGAGAGAGAGAGAGAGAGAGAGAGAGAGAGAGAGAGAGAGTGTGTGTGTGTGTGAGAGAGAGAGAGAGAGAGAGAGAGAGAGAGAGAGAGAGAGAGAGAGAGAGAGTGTGAGTGTGTGTGTGTGTGTGTGTGTGTGTGTGTGTGTGTGTGTGTGTGTGTGTGTGTGTGAGAGAGAGAGAGAGAGAGTGTGTGTGCGTGAGAGAGAGAGAGAGAGAGAGAGAGAGAGAGAGAGAGAGAGAGAGAGAGAGAGAGAGAGAGAGAGAGAGTGTGTGTGTGTGTGTGTGTGTGTGTGTGTGTGTGTGTGTGTGTGTGTGTGTGTGTGTGTGTGTGTGTGTGTGTGTGTGAGATTTTTTTTTTTTTCATTTTTAACCCACACTGTTATTAAATCAGTAACAAAGACCCATCATTGCATCACAAAAACAATCAACACAGCAAAAAGCTCAAAGTTAAATCTCCCTCAAACACAGCACAACAAACCTAATTGAAACACCACTGCAATATAAAGGTTCCCAAATCTTGCATCTCCTTATAATACTTGAACTCAACTGAGATCCTAGATCTAAGAAATGCCTTAAACAACAGTACACTATCCTGGCAATGCATATTTTGAATCACGTTTTTCCTCTATTCCTTTGAAATATATATTGCCATTTTTGCTTGGCCAACTATAAAGTTTATCAACTGCCATTTGAATCTCTGCTTGCGGTTGTATCCTGCCCCATAGATGAAAACCTTTGGTGTAAAACTTTCCTTAAAACCCAAAAACAATTTTCCTAGTAAATCAAAAAGTGGTTTCAGCCTAATACATTCCAGAAAACAATGATAAATTGTTTCTCTGAGCCCATAAAAAACACAACCTTCACTGACACTTGGGTTAATGATCGAGACAAAAGCATTCACAGCAACAGCCCCCTTCAGGATTCTCCATTGTAGATCTCCTGATTTTTTCATCAATGGTGGATATAGCCTGACTACGTCAGACTTCCTACTTCCGCTCAATTTCATTTCGCTTCTGTAGTCAGTCTGAGATAGCAGCATATCTGGTCCCGGGATCACATTACCCCCATCCTTCAGCAATTACACTGGCTCCCTGTCCACTATCGCATACACTACAAAAACCTTCTACTTGTCTATAAATCTCTACATAATCTAGCCCCATCTTACCTTTCTGATCTTCTCACCCCTTACACGACTTCACGCACCCTTCGTTCTACTGATACATGCCTCTTATATGTCCCCACATCTCGCCTCCGCACCATGGGCGACAGGGCGTTCAGCGTGGTAGGCCCCAAACTGTGGAATGCTCTGCCACTTGAGTTGCGCCAATGCACAGGTTTATCCACTTTTAAAACTAAATTAAAAACACATCTCTTTAGCTTAGCTTTCCTGGCAGTCCCATAATTTTGACTTGATTGATTCGATTCTACACCTTGTGCGCAGTGTATCTCTATGTCTTGTGTGTGCATGACAACATTTTAAACCCTGTATGTTCTTTATGTTTATGTTTTTATATCTCCTTGTCTCTGCCTATCCAAACTGTACAGTGTCCTTGGGTACCTTGAAAGGCGCTTTTCCAAATAAAATGTATTATTATTATTATTATATCTTTCAGTTTTCCACCGGCCTGAAAACAGCCGGGCCAATCAACGAACAGAGGGCGGGCTGAGAGCCGTGACGTAGATGCTGATTGTACCGTGGATGCGTAGATTTTTACTTCACATAATCTGCAAAAGTCGCGCACAGCCATGTTCACTCCGGTATTTCGCTCGATGGTTTTGTTTTCGCATCATACATGTGTTTACAGTGGAAGTTAGATGCTGCTGAGCATGCGCATAACACAAGCCATAACCAAACGTTATGTGATTGGCTTACGGGTAACCAATAATTTTAAACTTCAGACAAGCGCCCCCCGCGAGAGAGAAAACACTTCTCTATTATGCTATTCCAGACTCTGTCTACGAAGCAAAGTGAAGTAGCAGAGTCTGGTATTACCAGGCTAGTTTATATAAGGCCCTCCAATGTGGTTTAACTTCATTCCCCACATCAAATTTCTCTCTCCAGACATTATCCATTTTCTCACACAGTGTTGACTTGTACAAAATTTTAACAAAACATTTATACATCACTTTTCCACTTAATTCATTTAGTATTAAGTCCTGAAGTCCATTCAAATTTAAAAGGATCTCCGGTTAGTTTGCCAAACTGGTCTAGATATGATGTCAATACCCCTTCTAAGTAAGGCGCTTAGTTAAAAATACATGAAACGCTTTCATGATTAAGTAAAATAAAAAAGCGCGATCACTACTTTTTTCAGCTTTTCTGTACTATGGGCCGTCGATTGTTGATGACGCACGACGGTCCTGAGCGCGGCAGAGCGACAGTAAAAAAACGCGGGCAGTTCGACACACTCTTCTTCTACAGTTCCGTTGGACACACCTAGAGAGATAAAATGCCACACTGTGTTGCTGTTGGTTGTGATGCCCATTCGAAGACAAACGAGAACGGTGATTTGACCTTCCACTGTTTTCCTAGTTCTGATGCAAAGAGAAGAAAACAATGGGAAGATGCTTGTGGGCGAGTGAAACTCCCCAATTACCCGCGGCTCTGTTCTCGACACTTCAGCCCTGATTCATTTGAGGATTTTGATCGCAGACAGCTGATGAACGAGCTCATGGGGGTTCGTGGTTACAGGCGAGTACTTAAACCGAATGCAATACCCACGATTTTTCCTCACAAGAATGCTAAACGTCCGCGTATTTCAAGTGTACATCGTGAACAGAAACGGCTAAGGCAAGAGACGCTGGATAGCATGCTAAGTAGCACTAGCGCTTGTGTCTCCACTAGTTGTGCAGAGGAAATCATGGACTGTGTCGAACCAGACAACCATGCACTTATCGAGGCTGTAATGGAAGATAAAAGCGTTCAGTGTTCTCCTCCGATTAAAGTTGATGCAGAGACTCAGACAGATTTCGGCCTATACCAATTGGATGCAGCTGTACAGTGGCCAGCTGACGCACACTACCAGGTGGCGGCCGACCATAGTAGTTACGCACGTAAACATGAGTTGGTAGTGGAGGATGACAACTCTCAAGATCTGTTCTTATCAGATAATGAACCTAGCGATCTGTCTCAGTCACAGCGTAGTCTATTTGATCCGGATTACACTGCAAGTGCATCAGAGTCCTCTCAAAGTGAAAGTACACAGGGCTCACGACCTTCAATTAATTCACATGTTGAAGGAATTAGCACTAGAGTTTTTCTAGTTTTTGAGGAGCAGTTACAGCAATTGCTTCGACATTGTTCAAAGTGTGGCTCCCTTATTGTTCAGGAAGATATGAGAGAGCTACACAATGATGGATCACAATTGACATTAGAGCTCACATGCATTAATGGCTGCAGTTACAGATGGCAAAGTCAGCCTCCTGGAAAACACTGCAAAGGGATAGGAAACCTGCTCTTATCAGCGTCAGTCTTCTTCAGTGGGATCCATTTTGCGAAATTTGAGCGCTTCTGTAACAATATGAACCTGAAGACAATAAGTGCTGATACATATGCAACACTGAGGAAGAGGTACGTGTTTCCTGTGATTGAAAAAACATGGAATAAAGAGCAGAGTGCTGTGTTAACCACAATGACGAACCAGCAAGAAGTTGTGCTCTGTGGAGATGGCCGGTGTGACTCTCCTGGTCACTCAGCTAAATACTGCACGTACACCTTTATGGATGCACTGACTGAAAAGGTAGTGGACTTTAAAGTTGTAAGTTGCACCCAAGTGTCAAGCTCCAACACAATGGAGATCAAGGGTTTCAAAGATGCTCTACAAACAATTGAAGAGAATGGAGTTAAGGTGAGCACCATCTCCACTGACCGCCACCCTCAAATTGTGAAAGAAATGAGGGTAAACAATCCTGAAAAACATCATCAATTTGACCCATGGCATGTGGCCAAAGGCCTATCAAAAAAATTAGCGAAGGCAGCAAAGACAAAGGAATGTGAAGGCCTGGCAGAGTGGATAACATCCATCATAAATCATTTGTGGTGGTGTGCACAAACATGTGAGGGTAATGCTGAACTGTTGAGAGAGAAGTGGGTCTCCATAGTACACCATGTTACCAACCGTCATGAGTGGCCTGGGAACAGGTACTACCACAAATGTCCACACGAGCCCCTTGACGAGGCAGTTCAAAGAGGAAAGCTGTGGCTGAAGCCGGGATCTGTTGCACACAACAGTCTTGTGAAGACTGTGACAGACAAGCGGCCAAACTATGCAAGGTATTATGTATAGCGAGGCGGTTGTTATAGCGAATAACAACCTCGACGCGAAGCGGAGCTTGAATCAGCCTGAAGGGGTTGTTATTCGCTATAACAACCACCTCGCTATACATAATCCCGCTTATTACATGGCTACCTGCAAAATAAATAAATAAATAAATAATTTGACACAAATTATAGATTTAAACGGGAGTTTATTGATTTAAAACGATTGCATTGCTTCCGCTAAAGAAAATAGTCCGTTCCGCGTCCATAGCAACGCGCTGTTTTCATGGCAATGGTGTGTTATACTTCGCAGCGGTCTGTTATCAAGAAATAACATATTATATAATTCTAAACAAATATGTTCATGTTAGACCTGCCTGTTAGTAACTGCATCGCGGCTGGGTAAACCAGCGCTCCATCTGTCATGGAGGCTGACGAGGGCAGCCCACAGTACATCTGGATTGAGACAAACTGCCTCAAAATTAGGATGGGCAATGATGCATGGTAAATCTGCAAACAAGTATCCTGTTCTTAGGCTATAATATGCATTTACTGTGGTAAATTAGATTACTTCAAAATTCTTCAGGCCAATATAGCTTCCCTAGCTAGCTACCTTACCCTGGACTGCTGCTGATATGAAGTGGAGTTCCTTACAGCAAACACTCTCCCTCTCAGTAAGCATTGGTAAACAATTGCCACAACCACACCAATGCGTGTGCCCTATTCTCTCTTCCTGCTCATCCTCACCTACGGCTACAAGATTATTATCATCCTGTGAACCTTCCTCCGTATTTGCGACACGTTCAGGCTCGAACTGAAAAGGGTGAACGGCAGACATTTCGCTTACGCGCCTTGTGTTTGTAGCGCGCTGGGACCATTCTACGTCACGGCCCAGAATGCAATGGGTAAAAACAACAATGGCGGCTTACAGGTAAAAACTTTATTTAAAAATATCTCGCTACAACGTAAACATCGGGTGTGTTATTATATCACGTTTGTGGCGCAAATGGTATCGCTAACCCAATAAGGCTAAGTTATCAAACTAGCCGGAGATCCCTTTAAGAGAGAGAGAGAGAGAGAGAGAGAGAGAGAGAGAGAGAGAGAGTGTCTGTGTGTGTGTGTATGCGTTTTAATGGATTGAGTCAAAGTGCCTGAGTATCCTCGTAAACATAGTCGCTTATGGCTTACGTGAACATAAACAATTGAGAAAGAAAATGAATGTGTATTATTATATTTGTTCTGTGCATTAGCTCTTAAAGTGACAGCAGCCTAAAATTCCTGCTGCCGTCTGTGTCATTAATGATAAAAAAAAAACAAAAAAAACAAAGAGAAAATCACTTTCATAGCTTTAACAAAGATGAAATATATTCAATTTATACAGTGAAGACTATGCAGTGTTATTTTACTGTTCATTTCGTTTGTATCTTTGTTCTATTGTATTTATCTATGCTACAATTTTGTAATATTTTCCCTATAAAATCCCCCCAAAAATCCTAGAATGATTAATTAAAACTATTCAAGTCATCTAGTGAAACTGTTTTTTATATTGCAATATACAGTATATCGCAGTAAAAGAATATCGCAATGTCCGTTGTTTCCAATATTGTGTGGTCCAACAATATTCAATAAGTCAGAATGTCAAATTCACCTAGTCTATCCCCGCAGCACAGACACCATAAAGGAAAGTATATCTTTGCCAGAACTCAAAGCCTGTTGAAGTACACAAGACAAACAAAATAATAACCTAAAGCCAGATCTGATGAAATAAGGTTTTCAAGGTTTCAGAGCACTTCCGTGTTCTCCAGTCACACTGACCTAAACTGACAGGACATCCAGCTCACCATTCATACAAAATAATGGACAATGAAAGACACAGTATTGTAGGATGCCGTTAATAATGTTCTAAATATGAAATTATGTTACTTACTCAAAATCCACAAAAAAAAAAAAAAAAAATGAAAACAGAAAATCTGCATTATGATTGACAATAGTGGCCAGTAAATTTAGGAACTGAGACAATGGGGAACAAACATTTATTACAGGAACTTCCCCGCTGTAGTAACCGGAAGCTGAAACACTGGTGACAACTCAAACCTTATCAGCAATGCCAAACAAACTCAGAAAACATGTTTACATGTGTGTGTATCATCCTCTCAGAACCATACAAGCATATTTACAGTCTAAACTGAAGCACTGCAAACAATAAATAAGAGATTTGTGTGTGTGTGTGCTGCTGCAATCTACACTGACTTCACTGTAACAACATTCTACTTCATCACAAGCACTTATCACAACTTTACTTATTTTTCTAAATATTAGAATACAAATTTAAAGGGACAATGTGTAGTTTTTTAGGTATTTTATTATCTAAAATCAATATTTTTATTCTTAAATATGTCCTCAATGGTGTACAAATACCTCTGCCAATGATCTGACTTATCCTCGTAAACAAAGAATTTATTATCTTTATATACATGGGACGGGTAGGTCCACGGAGGCTTCCATGTAGTTCCGCCATCTTGAAAAACTATAATAGCAGAGAGGGACAAAAAGTACAAGCCCAACGCGTTTCCACAACGCGTTTTTGTTCAGAGCCAGCGTCACGTGACTGAAACCAGCAGAAGCGGAGGAGCAGAGCAGTGAGAGGCGCTTGTCACTGCCCCGGCAAGTTTAAAAGGCTGCACTGTACGGTTCGTCACAGGATAAGGAGTCCTCATAGTCGAAAAAGTCCAAAGTAGACCGTAAAAACGAAACGTGACCGGAGATTACAAAAAACAAGGGTTAATGTCGGGATAGCCTTTTCCAGGTTGAAAGAGCTAATGCAGGAGAAAGCTTTCAAAAGAGACGCTGAAGTTGCCTGCTTTCTTCTCGACAGGTAAGTCAATGTTACGGTCTTAATTACAAGCTTTTTTTCATTGCTTGGTTGTGTACTTTATTATATAGACAGACAGTAGAACTCGATGAAGTGCTATTAAAAGACATCCTGTCATAGCTTTATGGTACGTAACGGCTACCGTAGATGCAACACGCATTTGAAAAAGCGAGGCGCTGGAGAGCAATATTTGTTTGAATGCAAAATACAATTTCACCACTAGATGGGAGAAATTCCTACACATTGTCCCTTTAATGCAAAGATCTGGAGCTATCAGTTAAAAAAAAACTGAAACAGGACAATTGGGAAAGCAGTAAATCTTTGTCCATTCTTTCATCATTTAGCAACAATGCGTATGGATTTTAATGACAACCAGACACGAGTGTTATGTGTAATGCGTGTAATCTTGTAATATTAACTACACTGTTTTTTGGCACTGACTTATGATGAATGTAAAGACAATAAATAGTCTCTCTCTCTCTCTCTCTCTGCAATTTATTCCTGTGATCAAAGCTGAATTTTCAGCATCATTACTCCAGTCTTCAGTGTCACATGATCCTTCAGAAATCATTCTAAGATAATTTCTTATTATTATCAATGGTGATAACAGTTTTAGCTACTTTTTTTAGTTTGGGATAAGATGTAAAATAATATGTATACTTTGTGAATGCTTTTTAGGATTGTTTGATAAATATAAAGTTCAAAAGAACAGCATTTATTATAAATGGAACTTGTAATATTTATTAATTCCATAAATGTTTTTACTGTCTTTTTTAAACAACGTAATTAATGTGCCTTTGCTAAATAAGGGGGAAAAAAGTTTCCCAAAAATATTAGGAAGCACAACTGTGTTTAGCATTGATAATAATGAGAATTGTTTCTTTAGAACCCAATCATATCAGAATGATTTCTGAAGGATCACGTGACACTGAAGACTGGAGTAATGATGCTGAAAATTCAGCTTTGACCACAGGAATACATTGTAAAATATATTACAACAGAAACCAGTTCATTTAAATTGTAATAATATATCACAACATTACTGTTTTTACTGTATTTTTTATTAAGTAAAAGCAACATTGGTGACATTACTTTCAAAAAAAAAAAAAAAAATATATATATATATATATATATATATATATATATATATATATATATATATATATATATATATATATATATATATCCTACGAAACACATGTCTACAAAAGTAATGTGATGATGATAATGATTATGATGTTGTTGAAAACGTCAAACTCTGTTGGTTAGATCATGATTGTATGTGTTGACAGTCTGCAGAAGCTAAAGCTACTCACCAGTCCACTGCTGTCTTGTTCTGTAAATTAACGGTTCCAGTCAGTGTTCTTGCGGCCAGTTTAATATTGACAGTGTACGGAATCATGGTTGAAGCCATATGTCAAAACTACATGAAAAAGTGGAATGTTTTGGTTCGTTTTAAATGTAATGAATGATCGAGCTGTGTTATTAGGAAGTGTTTGCGGTGCGTCCCATTACTGTTCCGTTCAGAAAACGTTCCGTCAAATATGTAGTTCCGCCCTGATAGTGTATTAGTTAAAAAACACGAATTTTTGTTATCATACTAGTAGCACAATTGAATATATTTTTCCATTTTGTGTAATTTCACTTTAACTAACCAGATCCAGTACCCTAGTAATAAATTCAGCATCATGAATCGTTAGCCTTATATAGCATATTTGTCTTCCTTTCTATTCACTTGACTTGAGTTATTTACTTCCTTATTTAGCTAGGTTTTTTTTATTTAGTTTTTTTTTATCATGAGTCATTGTGGCATTTTCTTATCAGCTAGCAGGCCTATATTTTTTTTTTATTTAATTGCCATTGAATGCGTGATTGATACAATGTCAAGTTACCTTTATTGCTCGCTTGATACAATCCAGATTGTTTCAAAGCAGCTTCACGGTAATGAACAGGAAAATAGTGTCAATGATGCATGTTATCAGCTCAAGTCAGTTCAATGTTGATTCAATTCATTTGAAAAACCATTTCGATGCAGCAAAATGCATCAATTAGATTCAGAGCTCTATAATAGAAGACAATAGTGTCAATATACAGCTCAATTGAGTTCAAATTTTGTTTTCATCTGATTGTGTCAGTGTAGTCAAATTGATAATATTAAGAAAAATGTAGACTAAGCAAGCCAAATGCGACAGTGGAAAGGAACCCAAACTCCATCAGGTGACAGAAACTGAGAAAAAGCATTGGGAGAACCCAGACTCAGTCGTGCTCCTCTTACCAAATGAATGAACACAGTAAATGATTTATGATCCCAGGCTGCATCATGTCAGATTTGTGGACTGATATTATTCAATAACAGTAATTATCCAAATGATTATAGATGTTCTCACTGCGCTTCATAAAAAAATGAGTTACTGTTAAGTCACAAGCAGATCATTAACAATTTATGCTTCAGTTATCGTTTAATTCAATTAGTATTATAACATTTTTCATACCTTAAAACTTTCTCTTAATACACACTAACAAGAAAGTATCTAAAAGTTTATTTTACATGATTTTTTTCCGATACTAATACCCATGTTAATTTGCATTTGGTCAAGTAGCAATATATATATATATATATATATAAAGAACTTTACTTCACTAAATACAATGTTGTGAGACTGTGTATAAGGTAATCATGATGATGGTGAGCGATTCAGATGAATGGGCTGTTTAGAGGTTGACAAATATGGGTTTTTCAGGGATCTATTTTAATACTTTACAATGAATATTTGATTAAATTATACTGTATGTATTATTATTATATTATTTACAACAGCTATAAAACTGCAATGATTCCAAATTATATCAAAGTTATTATATCAAAATTTGTTATGGATATGGGTGTAATGAAAAGATGATTGATTCATTATATTGAACTAATTATTTTAGTTGCTGTGCTTGTAAAACAACTCTTATAGAACCCTGATATTGCTAACTTCTGCATTGTTTCTAATTTCCCTCTTTGCAAAAAAAAATTCTTACAAAGAAATGAATATATAGTCTGTAACAGAAACATTTGTAATTCTCATGACACCTATGTCACGGATCAACAGATGCTCAGATGGAGAATGAACTCAACTGCAGGGTTTAATGGCACCATTATGTTCTGTTTGTTTTCGTTTGTCACATGTGTTCCTAGTTCTATTTGCCGTCTAGTTCTATTCGATTGTCTCTGTTCTGTCTTTTGTTTCGGTTTTAGTTTTTTTAGTTTTTTTGTCATCATGGACTTCCCTGCAGTCAAGCTGCTCTGCCTTGAGCAGGGAAATTTAATAGATTTTCTGGATCTTGTGCCTCAGACAACTTTCCTGGACAACTGCCTCTGCACATTTCTACGTGCAGGACTTAACATCACCACCCAAGAGCAGTTGTCCGGGGAACCTTCTCGAGGGAGCTTCGCCGATTATGTGGAGTGGGTGCTGGTTTCCTGTGGATCAGCATTCACCGTGGAGGACGTCACCAGCCCCACTCCAGACCCAGTGCCTAGCCAGAACCCTCTGGTCGGAACAAAGCAGATTGAGCCCACCGCAGACTTCGAGCTCTTCTCCGTTGCGAGCCCAAGCCACCGAGGATTTGTGCCCAACATCGCCACGGAGCCTGAGATGCGCAAGTCTGACCAGTTTTGCGTGCCGGCTGCATCACCCACCAGCGAGGGAGCCTCTGTGGAATCGGAGGGCAAGGAGGAGAGTCCCGCCCTCCCTCCTACCACTGAGAGAGTAAGACTGGCAGCACCACTTTCAACCCTTCAAGCTAATGATTCTTCACCTTCAGTCCCATCAGACCCACCCAGCCTCCCTCTCCCTACCACTATAGACGAGTGGACCCTTTGCATTGGACTAATTTTAGACATCTTCCATCATCCTCAGCCCTCAGCCATTCCCTTTACCCACTCATCACCATCTCTCACCAGTCCCTCCAAATCCACCACTCCTCTCAGTGGCACGGATCTATCTCGGGCTAGCTGGGTCTATTCCCAGTCTCCGCCTGGGAAAGAGGAACTTCGCCTGCAGCCTCGGCAGACATCACTCCTGCTCGATCCGGCTCCCAGACTCCTTTGCACACGCTGGATCATCGGCCATTGGGAGTCTTTGGGCTCCCTTGGTCAGTCGGCTCCATCAGACATTGCCACACCTGCACTGCGGACTTGCGGGCCATCTGCTGTGCTTCAGACCTCCATTCCTTCATCCGCTTAGCCTTCCCTCAGGCTCTGCCACCGCCCTCGGTCACCACAGCTCACCCCTGCCCTCTGGACCCACACCAGCATCACGTGAGGCCGTCGCTGTGGCTCAGTCGCGTTCGCTAGGGTCTCTGTCGTCACTCCTTCACCTCAGACCTTTGGCTATGTGGCGGGCTCTCGCTTCAGCGGAATCACCTCCGGTCGTCACCATGGTCAAGTTAAGTCAAGTCACCTTCATTTATATAGCGCTTTTAACAATATGGACTGTTTCAAAGCAGCTTTACAGTGATAATAGGAAATTAAAGTAACAGATTACAGCAGCTCTAGAATAAAGTTGTCAGAAATAAATTGTCCAGCTAAAGTTAGTTTTGATCGATTCACTTCCGTTGCAAAGATCATTAGTTATTAACTTAGGGGCCGCTAACACAACAGAAAACCCTTAACGCATTCCGGCTCGCTCATTCGCACAACAACAGTGCCTGGTGGCTCAAGAAGGCAAATCTTGAAATAGGTTTCAAGGTGCAAACCTTGAAGAAAATATATATGTATATATTTGTATATGGCAAACTTCTTTCTCTCCATCAAGGGAGAGCCAGTGTGAAGGAGTTTGCTCACCAGTTTGTGTTTGTAGCGGAGGGGCTCAACATCAGCGACGCAGTACTCAAGGACATATTCAACACCAGCCTTAATGAGCCTGTGCCTGCCTGGGAGATGGGAATGCTGGGGATACTATCATTCTGGCAGTTTGTGGGGTATGTTTACCATCGCGGATGGGAGGGTGGTCTTCCACCTCTTGGCCCACCTCCCATTTACCTCACAAACTGCCAAGTCCCTGGTCCTCCGATGACCCCTTCGGGGAGGAGGAAGAAAAGGTCAGACCCATCTGCCTCCTATCCTGGGGTGGATGAAGGAGCTGCAGAGAACCCAGAGGCGGTTATTCCCACACCGCCTCGCACTCGCCAGCGTAGGAGGAGAAGGGCTCCTGTTGCTTCCCCAAGCCCGGTGGTCCTGGAGGACCCGACTTCGGTGGTCCCTGACCCAGTTGTCTCAGAGCTGTCCACTCTCCCTGTCATGGCCCTAGTGGCGGCCGACGAGGCTGCTGTATCGCCGCGCTGTCGTAAACTGAGGAGGAGGAGGAGGAAGGCTTTCCTTTTACCTGGTCCGGTGGTTGCAAAGCCCCCATGTCCTGTGTTTCCAGAGCTCCCTGTTATGGCCATGGAGGCTATTCCTGAGCCTACAGTTTCCACCATCAGTCCTGCCATGGCCAAGAGGGCTGTCTTCACGTTCTATGCATTGGCCGTTCTGCATGCATGGAGGAAGCACATGGGTTCTGCCGATCCAGAGACTGTTCACGTCACATCGGAATTTACTGTATAACGTAGAATTTGTCAGATCTTTGGTGAAAAGTAGGTCAGTAAACTAAAATAAAATTGCGATATAGAATAGTGTCTGTAAATATT
This sequence comes from Vimba vimba, assembly GCA_022828995.1. Lineage (NCBI taxonomy): Eukaryota > Metazoa > Chordata > Actinopteri > Cypriniformes > Leuciscidae > Vimba > Vimba vimba. The sequence continues at coordinate 4,123,409 of CM040834.1, read as the reverse complement.
AAACCACATAAAGACTATTTAAATAGGAATCATGCATGTTCTGCGTGTCTCTGTGAATGAATGGCGCAGACGCACGGTTTCATTTACCACACACTCAGGGCACTGAGGCATGCATGACGCTCGCAATGTTTTCAGTCTTTATGAGGACATTAATGTATGAACTTCATCTACACAGCCACTCTGAGAATCACTTCAGCAGCATTTTAGCTTGATATGAGAAAAACTATCATTATATCATAAAAACACAGAGAAAAAGATCTAAACGGCAACCCGTCAAAATAAAAGGTTGGTTTAACCTTTGAAGACAGTTTTGCTTGAATCATTACATTTTAAATCATTGGTTATTACAATTTAATTAAACCATTAAAATGAGATAACATCATTTCTGTAAAAAAAATAAAAAAATCATAGTGCCCTAAAAATGCAATTTATTTTAAAATTGTAATAAATTATTGTTAAATTGTACAAGTTTCATGATTTCAATTAATTAGACATGCTTTTTGATTACCAACATTTAATTTAACCATTAAAATGGGAGTCCAAAAATTAAACGGAAAAAAACAGTATACAGAAAAATTTAAATGGAAAAAAATGGACTGAGGTGGAGCCGGTGAGACTGAGGACCAAGGCGGAACTGGAGGGAAGGCAGAGCCCAACAGAGCTGAAGGGGCGGAGGGATGAAGTGCAGCTGAAAAAAATCGCCTGTAAGTCCAAGGCGGAGCCGGAGGGATGAGAAAGCCCAGTGGAGCTGTAAGGATGATGGTCCCATGTGGAGCCGAGGGAGGGAGGAGCCAAGGTGGATTGACGGGATCGATGGCTGGATGTGGAGGCAGGGGATCCTCTTGACTGGGCGGAGCTGGAGACCGGAAGACCCGAGGCAGATCCAACAGATACAACAGTGAGGAGCTGAGTGGCTGAAGGGAACCAGCGGAGGTGGGGACAAGGAACTGGCTGATTTTGGAAGAGGAGGTAGGAGAGGAAAGCTGGGTGGGAACTCTGGAGATACAGGAGACTTAGGCTACGTTCAGACTGTCAGTCTGTCAGTCAAGAGCAGCATGGACACACACATCAGACCTGAACAGTTACTATACGCAGTGTGGACATCAATAATTTTAGATTAGATTCCAATCAGATACACAACTAGATGTACCGCATGGCGGTACAAAATATGACCGCCGCTCAGGCCTGCACTGGCTTCCCACAAAAATAAATGACGTGGAGTAATTTGGCTGTATTGCGTGTTTATGTATATACCTAAAAAAAGTAGTAGTATGTGCATGTCTGTCTGTGTGTGTGTGTATGTGTGTGTGTTTGTGTATGTGTGTGTCTCTGTGTGTGTGTGTGTGTGTGTGTGTGTGTGTGTGTGTGTGTGTGTGTGTGTCTGTGCGTGTATGTATGCGTGCGTACATGTGTGTGCGCGTGTGTGTTTGTGTGTGTGTGTGTCTGTGCATGTGGATTTGTATGTGTGTGTATGGGTGTGTGTCTGTGCGTGTGGATGTCAGTGTGTGTGCATGCTTGCGTTTGTTTGTATTCCTGCATGTGTGTGTGTGTGTGTGTGACAGTTAGGGTTGCCAACTTCAGAAAAGGAAAATGCGGGACAATCGTGGTTATTTATAGGAAAATGAGGGACACTCAAAATATTTGTACTGTATCACACAGTGTACGTCATTTCAGTGTCTGCAGTTAAGTTTGTGTTTAAAAGGTTATCAGACATAAACACATTTGTATTGCTTAACCTATTTATGTATTTAATTCTAAAAATAATTTTAATGTCAAATCGGCAGAGGATGTTCGCAAATCAAACAATGATTTGTCTCAAAACAGTGATTAAAAAAAGCTGTGATTGGATGATGACAGGTGTCGGTGATCATTCTCAAGTGTCGTGGTCAGCACTGCTGCTGTTGCTGTTGTATCAGTCAGTGGTTTATCAGCTTGTCAAAAAACGGGACACGGGAGGTCACGCACGGGACAAATAAATTAGGCCCAAAATACGGGACGTCGCGCCTAATTCGGGACAGTTGGCAACCTTAGTGACAGTATCATCCTAAACCAGCAACCCTTCGCTCAACACCACCATCTACAGGCCGATGAGTGTACAGTCACTAAATGTGCACATAAATTCATTTATTTTATACCCCCCCATGGATGAAATTCTACGAAACTTAGCATACCCCCAGAGGATGTCAAGTTAATCATACACATGAAATATGGTGCAGTTATGAACATCTCAACTGAAGATAGAGGCAATTAAAGCAGAATAATATTGCATTTTCATTTTTTATGGGAGGGGCGCAAATCACAAATGAGTGATTATGGGCTAGGTTGATGTGGGCCCTTAAGAGCAACATACCATAAAAATTTCTTCATCCTCGGTGCCACGGTTCAGGTAGTTATTTAGGAAAAACTGCATTTTTTGGGTTTGGGGGGGCCCAGCGCGGGAGGGGAGTGGCCCCCGGGGACCAAACGAAATTTTTCCGTAAAAGTCTAGTGGGGCTACATGCCCACCAAATTTCATGTTCCCTGGTGTTTCGGTGTCCCTGGTATCGTTGACGAAAAATTTCAGTAGATGACGAAAAAAAAAAAAAAAAAACTTTGACAATCGATTATGGGCTAGGTTGATGTGGGCCCTTAAGACCAACATACCATAAAAATTTCTTCATCCTCGGTGCCACGGTTCAGGTAGTTATTTAGGAAAAACGAAATTTTTCTGTAAAAGTCTAGTGGGGCTACATGCCCACCAAATTTCATGTTCCCCGGTGTTTCGGTGTCCCTGGTATCGTTGACGAAAAATTCACGGGGGGCCCAGCGCGGGGGGGGGAGTGGCCCCCGGGGACCAAACGAAATTTTTCCGTAAAAGTCTAGTGGGGGGGACTTCCGGTTTGGCAATGTGAGGTGCAGACGCGTGTCGGCAGAGCTCCCGACAGTTTCTGATAAATTACACTTTAATAGCGCAATTTAAGCAGTCTAAATCGTTTTTATAAACGTTGGAGTGGTGCTTACGACAATCGTACTGATACAGCAAGATGAATAAGAACAAAGCGGCAGCAAATGCCCCACCAATAACGAGAACCAGTTTAGCTAGCAAGTTAGCCATGATGGCTAGCGCAGGGAAGTCTGAAGAAGCTCTTCCAGATAATGACGGTGTCTCCATGAGCCAGCTAGTAACAGAGCTAACAAAGCAACGAGCTTCGATAAAAGAGGACATCTCCGCTCTGATCCAAGAGTCGATGGCGCCGCTTCAGGCATCGGTGAATGCTTTAACGGAGACTTTGGCAAGTTTCCAGTCCCGCTTGTGTACTACAGAGACACTCGCGGGCGATAACTTCGCTGCGCTGGCTGCGGCCGAAACGGCTATCAAAACTCTGAAAGAGCAAAACGCGACACTTCTGGATCGAGTCGACGACTTGGAAAACCGGTCGCGGAGAGCAAATCTCAGGATCTTAAACGTCCCGGAGAACAGCGAGAAAGGCCAATCCACAATCAAGTTCGTGTCCGAGATGTTAATGGAAGTCATGGGTCCCGAAGTTTTTGAAAAACCTCCTGAATTGGAACGAGCACATCGATCTTTGGGGCCAAAACCACAGGAAGGTCGGCATCCTCGCCCACTGGTTGTGTGTTTTCACAGATTCCAGGAGAAGGAAAAAGCGCTAAGATGGGCCAGACAACATGAGGCAAAGTATAATGATTCTACTTTGAGGATCTACCCTGACATCTCCGCCGATCTCGTCAGAAAACGCGCCGCTTTTAAAAACGTCAAACAGTTGCTGTATCAGAAGGATGTACGATTCCAGTTGCTTCATCCAGCACGACTACGAGTCCGTTTTGAGGACGAAACTCTGCTTTTCAATACGCCTGAAGAAGCTCAGCAGTTCTACGAACAGCGGATTGCCAGACGTGAATAAACCTTGATATTATGGCTGCAATATTAAGAATTACAGAAGAGACATTTTGACTAGGTATGCCTAAAAACATTACAAAGACTGGAAAACTTACATCTCAGCACAATCTTTCAAAAAGTGCACTTTTTGTTTTAGGGTGGTCTATGTTCTGCGTTGACAATTGCAATGCCCTATTCTCACAATTCATTTATTAGGCCTAGGTCATAGATCCTACATTTGATATCAGGTGATAGGTCTGTTTTAGGTCTATTACATAATGCACTTTATTTAGCTGTGCTAGTTAACAGATTATTCAGTAGCCTAGTAGTAATGATGACGAACAACTTTACCGTTGATTGGCCCGGAATGTAGTAAATTGTATATATTATTATTCATTTGTTTATTTTTATTTATTTTTGAAGAATAAGTTTTATTTATATAGCATTTATTTATTTATTTATTTTTGGTTACATTCACATTTTTTGTCAATCATTACGGCACTGTGTCTGGTAATGGTACCTGTGGTCTGCAAATACATTTATTGGTAGGCTTGATTTTACATTTTATGCTTACGTTTTTCTGGTTTGCTACATTATGTCGGGAGCTCTGGGATATAACGGAAAAGGATATGGACTTGGATCATCGGAAGTTGAAAGATAGTTGTGAGCTGCGGTTTGTCTTTGTTCAACAGACAAATCTAGAATGTATTATAGTTTGGTTGGGTTTGTCAAAATGTACCATTTGCTGGGGGGGTGGGGGGGGTCCCTTTTTTTTTTTTTTTTTTTTTTTTCTCTCTTCTCTCTGCATTTTCTATGGGACGTCAGCCACAGACAGAAGATACATCTTTATGGGGGTATACGATATTTGGGCACACAGACAACTATCGATAAATAATGGTAGACACTGGTAATAAAGTTACAAGTACTGGAGGGTCAGCTGTGCGGTTTGTTAGTTGGAACGTTAGAGGTTTAAACGGACCAGTAAAAAGAACTCGCATATTTACGCATTTGAAGAGATTAAATACAGAAATAGCCTTTCTACAGGAAACGCACCTACGTACTGAAGATCATAACCGACTGAGGAAAACTTGGGTCGGCCAGGTCTACCACTCCAGTTTTAGCCATAGGGCTAGGGGTGCAGCAATCATTATTCACAAAAGAATACAGTTTACTGCATCTGGAACGATTTCAGATCCCCAAGGTCGGTTCATTATTGTATCAGGTCATCTCTTCAATATTCCAGTAGTCTTGGTCAGTGTTTACGCACCCAATTGGGATGATGTTAACTTTGTTAAAAAAATATTTTCCTTGTTACCGGATTTAAACACTTACCATCTTATATTCGGTGGAGATATGAATTGTGTGATGGATACAACTATGGATCGTTCCAACCCTAAAACGGTACCCCTTTTAAAAATGTCTCAGACTCTCGCTGGTTATATGACGCAAATTGGCTGTGTGGATCCATGGAGGTTTTTATTTCCTGATAAAAAAGAATTCTCTTGCTTTTCACATGTCCACCAGACTTATTCAAGGATAGATTATTTCTTTACTGATAAAAGGCTTATCCCCTCAATAAAAAAGGTAGAATACTCTGCTATTGTTGAATCAGACCATGCCCCCGTCATTCTTGATATTTGTTTTTCTTATAATTACTCATCGCAGCCTGTTTGGAGACTGAACACTACTTTAATTTCAGATGCAACCTTTTGTCAATTCATATCTAGCGCGATTGACAACTTTCTACTAACGAATAAAACAGACTCTATATCACCATCATTATTATGGGAGACATTCAAGGTTGTAATAAGGGGTGAAATAATATCGTACTCTGCCTCACGTAATAAAGTAAAGAAACAAACACAGGAAAAACTTATTGAATCTATACAGAAAATTGATCACCAATATGCTATGGCTCCAACACCAGAACTACATAGAGAAAAACTGAGCCTTAAGACAAGATATGATTTATTATCGACAGAAAAAACAGAGCGTGATCTGGTTTTTGCCCGTGCTAGGTTTTATGAACATGGAGAAAAGGCAGGTCGTCTTCTCGCCCAACAGTTAAAGATTAAATCAGCATCCCAGCTTATTCCCAAGATTAGGAAAACATGTCAAGAAATTACAGTGGACCCTCAAGAAATTAATTCTACTTTTCAAAAATTCTATTCAGATTTGTATACTTCCGAATTTCCACATGATGACACTCTTATGTCAACATTCCTAGCTAATGTAAACTTGCCCTCAGTTAAACAAGATCAAAAGAGTAATCTGGATAAACCTTTACAACTTCAAGAGATAGAAGATTCAATCAAAGCTATGCAGAGCGGTAAAGCCCCGGGACCAGACGGATTTCCCGTCGAGTTCTATAAGAAATTTTCTTCAAAATTGTCTCCCTTACTTCTCAGTATGTTCAATAATTCTCTCGAACAGTCGACATTGCCATCAAGTCTTACACAGGCCCATATTACAGTTCTCCTGAAGCCAGATAAAGACCCCCTGGATTGTAGTTCCTATAGACCGATTTCCTTATTAAATGTGGATGTAAAAATTTTATCTAAAGTATTAGCCTCTAGAGTAGAGCATATAATTCCAGATGTTATTTCACAAGACCAGACGGGCTTCATTAAGGGGCGCCACTCCTTCATTAATATTCGAAAACTTCTTAATGTTGTGCATTCCTCTGCGTCAGAGAGTAGTCCTGAAGTGATTATTTCTCTGGACGCAGAGAAAGCATTTGATAGAGTTGAGTGGAACTATCTATTTGCTGTGTTAGACAAATTTGGATTCGGCTCAAAATTCACTTCCTGGATTCGCCTGCTTTATCATCAACCAAAGGCAGCCGTAATCACAAATAAAATATGCTCACAATATTTCTCTCTGTCTAGAGGTACACGGCAAGGTTGTCCCCTTAGCCCTTTGCTATTTATTTTGGCTATAGAGCCACTATCATCAGTACTCAGAACCTCACAGTCTATTTGTGGTATTAAAAGAATGAATGTCGAGTATAAAGTTTCTTTATATGCTGACGATTTATTATTATATATAACTAACCCGCTGTCATGTGCCTCTCAGATTGTGAAAATATTTAAAGACTACGGGTTCTTTTCAGGTTATAAACTAAATTTTTCTAAAAGTATATGCTTCCCTATAAACCATATGGCAGATCAGATTATGGATACAGACTTGCCCTTTTGCATATCAAAATCAGGATTTAAATACTTAGGAATTAATATTACTCGTTCATACACTGGTCTGTTTAAAGCAAATTACAGTCCCATACTTAAAAAACTTTAATCTGACTTCCAACGATGGAGTGTTATATATTTGTCTCTAGCTGGTAAAATCAATTGTGTTAAAATGAATGTGTTACCCAGATTATTGTATTTGTTTCAGAGTCTTCCAATTTTTCTGCCAAAGTCCTTTTTTCAGTCAACTAATAGATTGCTGTCTTCCTTTATTTGGGGTGGCAAAAAACCAAGAATACGTAGAGAGCTTCTTGAGAGACCAAAAAAAGATGGAGGATTGGCTCTCCCGAATTTGTTAAATTACTATTGGGCAGCAAATTTACAAAAAGTCGTTTATTGGTTTCAGTCTCCACATACGGACTGGTGTGCAGCGGAAGCTAAATCATGCCAGTCAACATCACTTGCTGTGCTAATTACAATGAAGTCACCATTCTCACCATCGCAGTTTTCCTCAAGTCCAGTTGTAATTTCGACTCTCAAAATATATAACCAGTTCAGACAAGCATTTCAACTCACAGATTTTTCCTTGGAAAACCCCATATGTAATAATCATCTTTTCCCGGCTGCCAAGCTAGACTCTACTTTCAAGCAATGGCAACACCTAGGCCTAGTTAAATGTAGTGACTTTTTTATTGATAATACTTTTGCTAGTTACAATGATCTTGTTAAAAAATTTAGTCTTCAAAACTCAGATTTTTTTCGATTTCTTCAGGTTCGTCACTTTATCCAAGCCCACTGCTCCTTGTTTCCACAATTGCCCTCTGAGTCACGTTTAGATTTAGTTTTGAGGGTCCCTTCACACCTTAAGGGATTTATTTAAAAAATATATAACCTGATCATGTCGTTCCAAAATGTATCAATAGAAAAGATCAAAACAGAATGGATAGGAGAGTTAGGAATCGACATATCTAAAGACACCTGGGATAGAGCTGTTGATCGAGTAAATGGGACTTCATCTTGTGCAAGACTCAATCTGATTCAGATGAAAGTTCTCTACCGTATTCATTACAGTAAAACAAAATTGGCTAAACTGTACCCAAGTATAGATGAAACGTGTGACCGCTGCAAGGCATCAAAGGGAGATCTAACCCATATGCTTTGGTCATGTCCTAAACTGAGACAATTTTGGTTTTCAGTCTTTGAGGTTTTAAACTCAGCTTTTAAATTAAAAATTCACCCTAACCCAATAATGTCTCTGTTTGGAGTCAGAGGTGACGACTTCCAAATAGATAAAAATAAAGAGAATGCCCTGGCTTTTGCCACATTAATAGCTAGAAGAAGAATTCTCCTAGAGTGGAAATCACACAATCCACCTAATATGTCATTATGGCTTAGTGATCTAATGATGTTTCTAAAAACTGAAAAAATTAAATATTTTCTCAGGGGTTCAACCAGAACATTTTACAAAACATGGGACCCTTTAATAAACTATTTTGAGAAGAATATACTCCTCACTCTTTAAATCTTTAAAGTAATTTGAGGACCCCCCTCCTTTCCTTCCTTTATTTTACTTTTATTATTATTATTATTATTATTATTATTTTTTTTTTATCATTATTATTTATTATTATTATTATTATTATCCTTTTTTTTTTTTTTTTTTTTTTTTTTTTAATTATTATTATTTATTTATTTATTTATTTATTTATTTATTTATTTATTTATTTATTTTTTCCCTAGTATCTGGGGTGTTGTGTTGGGATGGGAATCTGTTGGTGAAAATTTTGAAAAAGCAAAGCCTTTAATAGTGTTTGTCACTGAATACTTTCAATGTACCTTGTTCTGATAAAAAAAAAAAAAAAAAAAAAAAAAAAAAAAAAAAAGTCTAGTGGGGCTACATGCCCACCAAATTTCATGTTCCCCGGTGTTTCGGTGTCCCTGGTATCGTTGACGAAAAATTCACGGGGGGCCCAGCGCGGGGGGGGAGTGGCGGCCCCCGGGGACCAAACGAAATTTTTCTGTAAAAGTCTAGTAGACCAACATACCATAAAAATTTCTTCATCCTCGGTGCCACGGTTCAGGTAGTTATTTAGGAAAAACTGCATTTTTTGGGTTTGGGGGGGCCCAGCGCGGGAGGGGAGTGGCCCCCGGGGACCAAACGAAATTTTTCTGTAAAAGTCTAGTGGGGCTATATGCCCACCAAATTTCATGTTCCCTGGTGTTTCGGTGTCCCTGGTATCGTTGACGAAAAATTTCAGTAGATGACGAAAAAAAAAAAAAAAAACCTTTGACAATCGATTATGGGCTAGGTTGATGTGGGCCCTTAAGACCAACATACCATAAAAATTTCTTCATCCTCGGTGCCACGGTTCAGGTAGTTATTTAGGAAAAACTGCATTTTTGGGGTTTGGGGGGGCCCAGCGTGGGGGGGGAGTGGCCCCCGGGGACCAAACGAAATTTTTCCGTAAAAGTCTAGTGGGGCTACATGCCCACCAAATTTCATGTTCCCCGGTGTTTCGGTGTCCCTGGTATCGTTGACTAAAAATTCACGGGGGGCCCAGCGCGGGGGGGGAGTGGCCCCCGGGGACCAAACGAAATTTTTCCGTAAAAGTCTAGTGGGGCTACATGCCCACCAAATTTCATGTTCCCCGGTGTTTCGGTGTCCCTGGTATCGTTGACTAAAAATTCACGGGGGGCCCAGCGCGGGGGGGGAGTGGCCCCCGGGGACCAAACGAAATTTTTCCGTAAAAGTCTAGTGGGGCTACATGCCCACCAAATTTCATGTTCCCCCGTGTTTCGGTGTCCCTGGTATCGTTGACGAAAAATTCATGGGGGGCCCAGCGCGGGGGGGGAGTGGCCTCCGGGGACCAAACGAAATTTTTCCGTAAAAGTCTAGTGGGGCTACATGCCCACAAAATTTCATGTTCCCCGGTGTTTCGGTGTCCCTGGTATCGTTGACGAAAAATTCACGGGAGGCCCAGCGCGGGGGGGGAGTGGCCCCCGGGGACCAAACGAAATTTTTCCGTAAAAGTCTAGTGGGGCTACATGCCCACCAAATGTCATGTTCCCTGGTGTTTCGGTGTCCCTGGTATCGTTGACGAAAAATTCACGGGGGGCCCAGCGCGGGGGGGGGGAGTGGCCCCCGGGGACCAAACTAAATTTTTCTGTAAAAGTCTAGTGGGGCTACATGCCCACCAAATGTCATGTTCCCCGGTGTTTCGGTGTCCCTGGTATCGTTGACGAAAAATTCACGGGGGGCTTAGCGCGGGGGGGGGAGTGGCCCCCGGGGACCAAACTAAATTTTTCTGTAAAAGTCTAGTGGGGCTACATGCCCACCAAATGTCATGTTCCCCGGTGTTTCGGTGTCCCTGGTATCGTTGACGAAAAATTCACGGGGGGCTTAGCGCGGGGGGGGGAGTGGCCCCTGGGGACCAAACAGAATTTTTCCGTAAAAGTCTAGTGGGGCTACATACCCACCAAATTTCATGTTCCCCGGTGTTTCGGTGTCCCTGGTATCGTTGACGAAAAATTCACGGGGGGCCCAGCGCGGGGTGGGAGTGGCCCCCGGGGACCAAACGAAATTTTTCCGTAAAAGTCTAGTAGACCAACATAGCATAAAAAATTCTTCATCCTCGGTGCCACGGTTCAGGTAGTTATTTAGGAAAAACTGCATTTTTTGGGTTTGGGGGGGCCCAGCGTGGGGGGGGGAGTGGCTCCCGGGGACCAAACGAAATTTTTCCGTAAAAGTCTAGTGGGGCTACATGCCCACCAAATTTCATGTTCCCCGGTGTTTCGGTGTCCCTGGTATCGTTGACGAAAAATTCACGGGGGGCCCAGCGCGGGGGGGGGAGTGGCCCCCGGGGACCAAACGAAATTTTTCCGTAAAAGTCTAGTGGGGCTACATGCCCACCAAATTTCATGTTCCCCGGTGTTTCGGTGTCCCTGGTATCGTTGACGAAAAATTCACGGGGGCCCCAGCGCGGGGGGGGAAGTGGCCCCCGGGGACCAAACGAAATTTTTCCGTAAAAGTCTAGTAGACCAACATACCATAAAAAATTCTTCATCCTCGATGCCACGGTTCAGGTAGTTATTTAGGAAAAACTGCATTTTTTGGGTTTGGGGGGGCCCAGCGTGGGGGGGGGAGTGGCTCCCGGGGACCAAACGAAATTTTTCCGTAAAAGTCTAGTGGGGCTACATGCCCACCAAATTTCATGTTCCCCCGTGTTTCGGTGTCCCTGGTATCGTTGACGAAAAATTCACGGGGGGCCCAGCGCGAGGGGCGAGTGGCCCCCGGGGACCAAACGAAATTTTTCCGTAAAAGTCTAGTGGGGCTACATGCCCACCAAATTTCATGTTCCCCGGTGTTTCGGTGTCCCTGGTATCGTTGACGAAAAATTCACGGGGGGCCCAGCGCGGGGGGGGAAGTGGCCCCCGGGGACCAAACGAAATTTTTCCGTAAAAGTCTAGTGGGGCTACATGCCCACCAAATTTCATGTTCCCCGGTGTTTCGGTGTCCCTGGTATCGTTGACGAAAAATTCACGGGGGGCCCAGCGTGGGGGGGGAGTGGCGGCCCCCGGGGACCAAACGAAATTTTTCCGTAAAAGTCTAGTGGGGCTACATGCCCACCAAATTTCATGTTCCCCGGTGTTTCGGTGTCCCTGGTATCGTTGACGAAAAATTCACGGGGGCCCCAGCGCGGGGGGGGAAGTGGCCCCCGGGGACCAAACGAAATTTTTCCGTAAAAGTCTAGTAGACCAACATACCATAAAAAATTCTTCATCCTCGGTGCCACGGTTCAGGTAGTTATTTAGGAAAAACTGCATTTTTTGGGTTTGGGGGGGGCCCAGCGTGGGGGGGGGAGTGGCTCCCGGGGACCAAACGAAATTTTTCCGTAAAAGTCTAGTGGGGCTACATGCCCACCAAATTTCATGTTCCCCGGTGTTTCGGTGTCCCTGGTATCGTTGACGAAAAATTCACGGGGGGCCCAGCGCGGGGGGCGAGTGGCCCCCGGGGACCAAACGAATTTTTTCCGTACAAGTCTAGTGGGGCTACATGCCCACCAAATTTCATGTTCCCCGGTGTTTCGGTGTCCCTGGTATCGTTGACGAAAAATTCACGGGGGCCCCAGCGCGGGGGGGGAAGTGGCCCCCGGGGACCAAACGAAATTTTTCCGTAAAAGTCTAGTAGACCAACATACCATAAAAAATTCTTCATCCTCGGTGCCACGGTTCAGGTAGTTATTTAGGAAAAACTGCATTTTTTGGGTTTGGGGGGGCCCAGCGTGGGGGGGGGGAGTGGCTCCCGGGGACCAAACGAAATTTTTCCGTAAAAGTCTAGTGGGGCTACATGCCCACCAAATTTCATGTTCCCCGGTGTTTCGGTGTCCCTGGTATCGTTGACGAAAAATTCACGGGGGCCCCAGCGGGGGGGGGGAAGTGGCCCCCGGGGACCAAACGAAATTTTTTCATAAAAGTCTAGTGGGGCTACATGCCCACCAAATTTCATGTTCCCTGGTGTTTCGGTGTCCCTGATATCGTTGACGAAAAAATTCAGTAGATGACAAAAAAAAAATAAAATAAAAACTTTGACAATCCCTATATGACCGCTTTCGCTAGCTACGCTAGCGGCGGTCATAAATAATCAGATTTGGACTGACAGGAGTCTGAACGTAGCCTTAGAGCTGGGCGGAACCAGCGGGAGAATCAGGGAAAGGTCCTCTTCCAAATCATCATAAAAATTTGCAGAGGCCAAGGAACACTCAGGAGATTGTAGGAGAACAAACTCACACAACCATGTTAAACTAAGACGATACCAGACAAGTGAACTAAAGAAACACAGGGCTTAAATACATGTAGAGTGTAATCAAACTGAACAGAAACAGGTGTTTGTAAACTAATTAACAATCAAGGAAACTAACTTAGGCAGGCAAAACAGGAACAGAACACAGTGAAACAAAACCAAAACTGAACATTCACGTTACAATTTTACAGTGTCATTGTTATATGTTACATGTACTTACTATGGACAAATATGTATAATTTTTTAAATATGCAACTAACCTTAAACCAAACTTTAATTGATATTACTCAGTACTTATTATTACCAGTATGTATTATTACACTGTAACTAAAAAGTAACCCAGAAATCTCCTGCACAGAGAAATAAGTTGAATTTGGGTGCACTTGGGTGTTAAATCATGTGAAAATTGTCACTATGAAAAAATACCTGTACTTACACTAACGCTGAGTCTGAAATCGCAGGTATCAGTGCATCCAAAATTGCATACTATCTGAGCAGGGACTACATTTGAATTTGAATTTACTTTGCGACTGTTAAAAAGGTATGCTCTATATAGTATGAATATGGGTAGTATGAATGAAATTCGGTCGTACTACATCTGCCATGTTGTCATTATCACGTGACCTACCAGCATCAGCTGCATCGCTTCATCTCTATTCATAAATCCCCTCCTGTGGCCTCATGGGATAGTAAAGTGTCTACTATGTATTCAGACATACTACTCTTTTTCCAATACTATATAGTAGGGAAGTATTCTATTTCAAACACAGCATAATTGTCAAAAGATCTCCTATATGTTTAAACAATAGATCCTATGAGAGTTCATAAAGAAGGATTAACCTCACCAAAAAGCACTAGTCATTACTTGTTTTGACTTGTTACTGAAAAACAGTCAATTGTATTTGTAAATGTAGCAATATGTTTAAATTGTGTTTTCTATAGTAAGTCAACCATCCCTATTACTATCATATATTTGAACAAACTCTCAAAAACAATTATTAAAACATATATTTTGATTTTACTCTTCAGAAATTTTACAGCAAAAATTACTAAGACACTTCTCTGTGATCGAATCCATAGCCTACCATTCTATACAAAACACTAGAACACAAAAGTGTAAATCTCAATTTTCTTTCTTTTCATGTTTCAACATCCATTTCTTGTAGGTGGCTTTCCCCTAATAGAGTGGCAGTCGAACACCTCGCCCCCGGTAAGGCAAATCAATAAGTCCAAAGAAGTGAGGGGGTTTTTTTTTTCTTGGTTTTTCATCTCACTGGGTTTAGGTCTTAATAACCATGCTAGCCTGAGGAGCCGGCTGCTAGTGTGTGATGAAACATCCGTAATGAGAACAGTGAGAAAAAGAATCATACATCAGACAGAGTTAAAAGTTCATTAGCTGCTGGTTGATTCAAACTGATCACAGAACTCTTGCTCACCATGGCAACTTTTTCAGCATAAACGGTGCTCTAAGAAAGGCCGCCTTTGAGTCTGCATAGCTAACCGTTTTAATTTACAGGGTTTTCAATCGCTTTGAAATTTATGATACAATTTACAAAAGATGCATTTTGAAAACTCCAACACTGATAACTCAGTGCTTTCATGAGAGTTGCATACTGTTCTTGCCTTATTTATTTGTTTAAACTTTAGATTCAAAAACCAGATTATTTGTGAAATGTAATTTCACAACCAAAGCTTTTGTCTGCTGACAAACACTCACATACAGTCTGTACAATATATATAGTTGTGGTCAGAATGAATGGCACCCCTGGTAAATATGATCAAAAATGGCTGTAAAAAAGAAATCTGCATTGTTTATCCTTTTGATCTTTCATTAAAAAAAAATCGCAAAAATCTAACCTTTCACAAGCAAAATAATTGAAAGTGGGGAGGAAATCACATAATGAAATTTGGCTTTTCTCCAAAATACGCTGGCCATAATTATTTTGCAACCTCCTTTTGCCAAGATAACAGTTCTGAGTTTTCTTCTATAATGCCTGATGAGTTTGGAGAACAACTGACAAGAGATCAGAGACCATTCCTCCATACAGAACCTCTCCAGATCCTTCACAAGTTCATGTTGACGCTTCTTCTCTTCAGTTCACCACACTAATTTTCTATAGGATTCAGTTTAGGGGACTGGGACGGTCATGGCAGAAGCTTCATTTTGTGCTCAGTTACCCATTTTTGTGTTGATTTTGATGTTTGATGTCAGGCTGTTGTCCTGATGGAAGATCCAGCCACGGCCCATTATAAGATTTCTAGCAGAGGCAGTCAGGTTTTGATTTTTTGAAATATTTTGAAATATGCTGGATTTTATTTTTGGGGGAGCGAGGAGGATTTTTCTTGAAATCCTCCCAAACAACATGTGCTGATGTAGGGGTTGTTTGATTTTTTTTTTTTTTTTAGGCTTTCTGAACCCCACGACTCAAGTAATCTCTGCAATTCTCCATCTGAGATCCTTGGAGAGTTTTTGGCCATATAAACTTTCCTCCTCACCGTGCATTAAGACTCTTCCTGGCAGATTCGTAAGATCTTTAGTTGATTGGAACTTCTTAATTATTGCCCTGATGGTCAGAAATGGGGATTTTCAATTATTTATATATATATATATATATATATATATATATATATATATATATATATATATATATATATATATATATATATATAAAGCCACTTTCTATTTTGTGATGCTCAACAATCTTTTGCTGCACATCAGAACTATATTCTTTGGTTTTACTCATTGTGTCGGATGATTAAGGGAATTTGGCCTTTGTGTTTCCTCATATTTAAACTCCTGTGAAACAAGAAGTCATAGCTAGACAATTTCATGTTCCTAGTCACCCTGGTGTGCTAAAAAAAAAAAAAAAAAAAAAAAAATATTAATGGGAATATACTTCAGAGATATTTTAGGGGTAAACTTCTAGGGGTGCCAACGTGTTTTGGAGAAAAACATTTATTTCATAATGTGACCCCCCCCCCCCCTTTACCCTTTTATCCTTTTATCCTTTTATCCTTTTATCCTTTTGATCTGAATGAAAGATCAAAAGGATAAACAATGCAGATTTCTTTTTTACAGCCATTTTTGATCAGATTTACCAGGGGTGATATTAATTGTATGTAACGTATAGAAATTATACAGTTAAATGTATGTGTTGTCTTCACTGACTACCTTTCACAACTGTCTTGATAACTTTGGGGTATGTAAAATATTGCATTCAGGACCACATATGGAAGTGCCATAAATCTGAATCAAAAAGATCAGATCCCATGTGGTTTGTGTTGTTCAGACTGTCATGAGAAAAACATGTGAGCAAAAAAAATTTGATTTAGGGCATTGATTTTACCTGCAGTCTGAACGTAGCCTTTGTATGGTATCCAATGTGGTTTACAGACTCCTTACCTGCCTGAGATATCCTTGTGAAATTCCAACAATCACACTGCATAACAATACATTAACAATAATTATAGTATACAAAGCCACAAACAAGCCATCTTTTCAAAACAGATAAATAAACTATAGGTATGTGACTGTCAGTGCCAATCACCCACACATCCTCCCCGTTAATGGATCGTCTCATGTTACGACTGTAACCTCTGTTCCCTGAGAACAGGGAACGAGACACTGCGTTGAATGGAGCTTTGAGGAACACCTCAGGTGTGACAGGTGTCTGAAATCACAATCAAATCACCACAATCCTATTGACCAGCGACAGCCCATGAATCATTAACGTGTGACCTGGAAGTATGTAAGGGCGCCTTGCGAACACAACATTCACCTTATGAATGAAATTCTTTATCAAAATTTATAAGGAAAGACAAGTACTTTGTTTAGGCTTGGCTTGTAGGGAATTACAAACCTGCGTATTTTCAAATGCACATAACTATAGAACCCATTCTAAATGTGCATGTGAACGCCATCAGCGTTTCTCACAGGTTCGCGTTTAAAGTCTGTGTAGAGGGAATGGTGTCGTCTTAGCGGCCCCTAATTTAATAACAAATGATCGTTGCGACGGAAGCAAATCAATCAAAACTAATTTTAGATGGAAAATAACTTAACTCTGCTATAAAGCCAAAACAATATCTGTTACCTTAAATTATCCGCTTATCTCTGTAAAGCTGCTTTGAAACAATCTACGTTGTTAAAAGCGCTATATAAATGAAGATGACTTGACTTGACTTGACTTATCGTCTGAAGGGACTGTTAGGCAGGCAGACCCCGAGGCATTGCGAAAAGACGTAGTGTCTCGTTCCCTGTTCTCAGTCGTAACCTGAGACGTTTCCTTTCGAAAGGGAACTCGCACTGCATAGAATGGCGCTTTGGGGAACGATATACCCATGCGGCCATACTAAGGGGAGTGCATACCCATTGGAAGTGTCAACTGTCAGAACCAGCAAATTCAAATGAAATGCTAGAACCACTCACCCTCAGGTCACACTGGGCTGTCAGCTGACAGCATTCCCTACGGTCATAGCCCAAGCTATACGCTTCACAGGAAACCTTCATTACCTTGTTTAATGAAATGCCTACCTGGGCCTGCTCAAGGGCTTAGGACCACAGCTTCAAATTAGAAGGGGTCCCTTCTAGGGAATGTGGCTAGGGAGCCTGAAGGCGCCCCAGCCAATCATTATTCAGGGGAACATACTCACCCGAAATGCCACCAGACTCAAGAGGCCGAGTATTCATAGTGACCCTCAATAAGGGGAGCACATGGTCTGCCTGGTAGGCAAACCAGGCTGTAGGCTAGATAAAAGAGGTTCCGGAAGGAATCCAGTAGCAGAAAAAGACCATTTAGTCATATTAGGGCGCTAGAGCTGAACTGATAGCAAGTGGCCACTAGCTGCCAGAACACAGCTTCGCTGGGAGACCATTTACAAGGAGGCCTGGTGAGGCCTACCACCTGATAACCAGAGGGCTGGCTACCTAGTGCCCATATTTTGGAAATCGCCTTTAGGGAGGCCTAGTGAGCCCTACTACCTGGCAGCTAGTACAGATAGCTGTGCAGTTGCCCATCCTTGGGACTTCACCTTCAGAGAGGCCTGATGAGGCCTACTACCTGCCTTCAGGGTGGCCTGGAGAGGCCTACTACCTGATAGCTAGCATCTTTGGGAACTTGCCTTCAGGGAGGCCTGGAGAGGCCTACTACCTGCCTTCAAGGAGGCCTGGAGAGGCCTATTACCTGATAGCAAGCTAAAACTGGTTATTGCTATGAACCCTGATTCCGGGTGTCAGTCCCAATCTTGGGGCTCAGTCTCGGAGCGGCCTGTTAAAGCCGGTCGTCTGAAAGTTTTCTTTAGGTAAGAAACTGACTGCCATGGCTGTAAGGTTGGGGACCGAGCTACATGGTGGCCTGATAAGGCCAACCGCCTAACAGTGGTCAATCTCATTCGGCTGATCATAATCGGGGCTAGCCTCCAGAGAGGCCCACTGAAGCCAATTGTCTGATTGGCCAGTGAATTAACAGTCAAGCACCCCATGATGGGGCTCAGGGTCAGAGAGGCCTTGCTAAGGTCAAGACCATAAACACCACTGTTTGTATACCCCGTCACTCAAGACTCATTTAGAACACTCATTTTACCTGGTCAAAAACAGCTCTGTTTTCAGCACGCCGTTTAAGTGCATGTGTCTTTAAATGATAATGAGCTTTGCTCACCCCGCCCCTCTGTTCTGTGCATACACCGTAACACAATAACACAATAACCATAACGCGTTGTTCATTATAAACATGGGATTATGAATTGTATTGAGAACGTAGGCCGTAGAAAACATGCCGTTCATAGAAAACATGCCGTAATGTACCTGAGTGTAAAAATAGTCGCATTCATCATGAAGCGTGCTAGCGATTTGCAAAGATTAATATAAAGGTTAATAAAACATTACACTCACTTCAGTTCTTCTGGAGGTGCAGCAGGAACACGAATAGTTGGTACCGATCCTTTTTTCAGGAGCAGCTTCTTAGCAAAACCAGCTTTATACTGACCTCGTTTGTAAAGCAGTCTGGTGTGTGAAATGATTCGCGCAAACATGAAAGCATTGACGTTGATCGTGGGGAATATTCCCTATGACGTAGGATGTAGCACAGGAAGCGTTGTGACGTAGAACGAACGTGACAGCGCAGCCAGAGAGCAGAGCAAAACAAAACTCTACGTTCGTTCTACGTCACGACGCTTCCTACGCTACGTCCTACGTCATACGCCAGCATACATCTCCATGAACGCGCGTCGACCGCTACCGGAAACCAGTTATTTTCGTTTATAAAGTTTTAAATATGTATATTTTTACGACAAAACTGCACGGATTACCCTCAGAAGGCCTTCGTTTATCCCCCTGGAGCCAGATGGATTACTTTTGTGAGGATGCATGCACATTTTCGGACTTGAATGAGGTGGATCCCATTGCTTCACATTATAACCACTGAAAGATCTAAGACATTTTCTAAAATAACTGAAAATGTGTTAGTCTGAAAAAAGATTGACATATGCATCTCGAACGGCTTGAGGGTGAGTAAATCATGGCTTAAATATCATTTTTGGGCGAACTATCCCTTTAAGTCAGGTGCGTAGGGGAAAATCTCATTTTCTATATTTTTTTTTAATTCTATTCGAAAACAACATGAGGTTTTATTTAACAAAGTTCGGGAGGAGCAGGTTCAGATAATTAACCAATTATGCACAGCTGTTGATTAATCAGTAATCAACTCAATGACAGAGTATAAATTCACAGCAGACCTATCTCTGTTCATTGAAAGTTTGTCAGCATCCCTCCTCCACCCCATCTCCTCACTTCCAGTTCCATCTACACTTACCAACTGGGGGGAGTACTCTGGGTTCGGGCCTAACTCCGAGCTCGGAGCCCTACCCCGGACAGCACGCCAAATACGCATAAACTTATTGTATTAATTATATGTAGATGTGAACTCGTGAAACTGACACAGTTTTTTTCCTTTTTAACACCACAGAACTACTTTAAAACATTATGTATAAAGAGGTAAATAAATAAACGTGACTTACATGGAATGCTGAATTGCAGAGCTTGAGCAAACATATCCACATCGCTATGATCAGATGCTTTCTTTACTGACGTTTTCTCACCACTCTCATATCTGTTGTGTTTATTTTATTACTGAAAGGAAAGCGCGCAGAACATATTTTCATACTGTATGTGTGGGATGTATCGGGATGTTCACCAACAGTATACCGCTGCAATGGTATTTCGATTTTCTGTTTAGCCCTAAGAACGAAGAACTTCACCGTGAATATCAGGGCCTTAAGACATCACAACAGATAAATATAATCATTTATAATATGAAAATTATTAAATGCGGTCATATGCAAATTTGGAGAAATAAACCCTCATTGGAAATAATGTTCATTACATCCAGTAAACACTATACCTCCTGCCATGAAGAAAATTAGGTTGTGGAAGACATCTGAGGCAAAGTTGCCCCCAGACTCATTCCCAAAGCATGAGATTAGGTTCTCTCTCTCTCTCTCTCTCTCTCTCTCTCTCTCTCTCTCTCTCTCTCTCTCTCTCTCTCTCTCTCTCTCTCTCTCTCTCTCTCTCTCTCTCTCTCTCTCTCTCTCTCTCTCTCTCTCTCTCTCTCTCTCTCTCTCTCTCTCTCTCTCTCTCTCTCTCTCTCTCTCTCTCTCTCTCTCTCTCTCTCTCTCTCTCTCCCTCCTTCATGGACATAACAGTGCTGTGGTAGTAATTTGTCCTGTGTGGTTCCGGAGCCACTGATTATGTTTTTATTGCCATCTCCAGTGGTACCCTTGGGCTGTTTTTCTTTGGAAAGAATTGAAAATGACTGAATTTTAAGAACCTTGAAATGATCCTGTTGAAGCACAGAAAGTTTTCAACATTGCAGAGGCATAATTTTAATCCATTAGATTTACATTTATGTGCCTTTCATATCAGCACAGACATTTAAATTTCAGAAATTCACACCTATTATAAGTGCTAATCTTTTCTTTATAACTCTACATTGTATCCAATATCATTATCTGCATGATTATATAACAGTTTCATTTTGTCATAGTGTGTGTTTGTGTGTGTGTTATGCTGTATAGTATATCGCATAAAAGAGGCAGCCTAGCTATTTGCTTTATGCAGTTCTTCAGTATTGGGCTCATCCAACTTTTACAATGCATTATTGATGAAAAGTGACAAAGAAATAACCAAGAGGCTTTTGAAGAAGCACTTTTTGTTCAATATAGGGAATAAGAAGTCACAGTGATGCTTTAGAGTGGTTTGGCATGTATATTGTCCCAGGGTAACTACTGTTAGGCTCTTTTGAAAAGCTGACTTAACAAACCGATGTTCTGTTGACATTGTCCTCCACAATAAAAACGATGCCAGGTCCTGACTCCTTGCACACCGAGTCTGAATATACGTATGCGTTTTTTTGTATTCGTCATTCAGTTGCTCTGAATTGTCACCTCTCAAAATGCTTGATATGGATGCGAAAACTGCAGAATTTTTGGTTTCACTTTATTTTGATGGTCCCTTTAACACGTTCTGTTGACTATAAGTAACGCTGCACCTACATGTCTACTAACTCTCATAAGAGTATTAGTAGAGTATTAATAGACTGGTAGGGTTAGGGTTAGATTAAGTTGACATATAGTTGCAAAGTTACTTATAGTCTACAGCACGTTCAAAAGGGACCATCAAAATAAAGTGTTACCGAATTTTTTTTTTATGACGGACGAAAGTTTTGAAGGCAGTGTTTAAATGTGATTGACACAACATGAGGTTGTATTTATTTTTTAATGTGCAAGAATTTCGGACTCAGTGTGCAAGGACCTTTAAGTAGACCTTTCACCAAAGGCACATAAAATGCAGACTTTTTCCTGTGCTGTTCTATGGAATGCATTTAAACATGGCCAGATATTTTTTTTTTCAGAGCTGACAGAACTACATTCTTACTTGAAGCTGAATAATATGTATTCCTACAGAAATCTGAATTGGACTGACTAAACTATTTCTACAAATATGACTGAAAGAACCTTGGCTTGTAATGCTCAACCTCCTGCCCTGTACTTTTTTGTTCTGCTATATGTTATTCTCAGCCACAAGGAACAACATAATATTGTAGAGATAGTATAATTAATTTTTTTTTAATTGTGCTTCCTCTCATCTCCTCAGACAACTGTATTCACTGCTTCTATCTCTACTAATTTTACAAAATTTGTAATTAAATATTACACAGACGGCAACTTATTTTCAGCACTGAATAGAGCCTGTATGACAAAAATTATGATTCATAATTTTTTGCACCAATATCTGTGTATGTTCATGTATATTTGCAACACCTGCGTCGACAGGTGCACATTTATCAACAGGAATTAGCAAAATAATAAAGTGATAAGAAGTGACAATGAGTGTAAAAATAAATAATGTTAAAATAAATTCATAAATATTTGCTCTTAAATTAAGTTGTAATTGTGTTAACATTAATGCCAAGAATGCATGTTGAGTCAATATGTCAAGCATTGAGTGGGATGAGGCTTTGCATAATTGCTAATTAAACCTCTGATGAAAAATTGGCTCTGCTGAAAGGACTGAAAGGAAAAACAAAGAATTTACATCTGAAAGATTGCTTTGAACGCTTCTCAAAACATTTAGCATCACAACTTGACGGACGGGTTAAAAGAGGAAAGAAAGCCAATTTTTCGAGCCTGAGTTTGAAAGATGTATCGATGTATATGTAAAGCCTGGTTAAACCAAAAGAGATAGATCATAAACCCGCATCACTGATAAATCAAACTGTATCATCAGAGGAATGGTCCAATCGGATCTCCCTAGAGGCTCATCCCTAGGATGAACACACATATATCCAGAAATTTTTTTTGTATTGATATGGTTTTATGCATGATCTATGATCAAGCCATTAGTTAATGTAACCCAATATGTAGCAAGTCTCATCAAAATGATTTCTTAATTAACTGAATATTGTTATAGACCATTTCCTTATAATTTTCACTGTTCCTGTTAAAATAATCAGTTAATTAGCATCCAAATCTGCCAGCCCATCAAGTCAGCACAACATTGTCAAAGTTCATTTTTCTTCACTAACCTCCGGAACAATTAATAGTAATAGTAATAGTAATAGTTAAGAACATTATTTGTTCTTCAGACATTCCTCTTTAAAAACAAGTGTTTGCTGTATGCAATGACCACATTTGGTAAAATGGGTAAAATTCAACAATTTTGACAAAAGAAAAGTTTAAGAACCAGAATCTAAAAGGATATTTAGATATATTTAATACTTGAGTTACAGGGCAGGCATACAAACTTTGGAAAAATATATTTTTTTGGCACTCAGCAGGTATGTTCTATGCAATTTTTGATATACTTCTAACTTCAACATTTGTTCTTCAGACAAAAAGTATCAGATGTATGCAAAGTGAACCATATTTTGGTTTTTCGACCCCAAAAAATGGGTAAAAATTCAACAAATTGCACATGGAGACTGTGGCAATCCAATTTTGGACCAGGAAAAAGCTATACGTTTGAATTCCTTTTGCCCATCCTAAGTTCTTGGCTGAATAAAAGATCATTTTTGCCAACCCTGCTCCACCATCTCTAGTGGTTGTGTTTTGTGGCAGTTTAAACCTCTACCTTGTCACAAAACGCATTAAGATACCATAGTAAATAACTGTTGTATCGTTTTGAGATATCTTTATTACATCTTGAGTTAATTTTTGAATGCAGCAAGGATTGCTGAAGTCAGCAGTGGATTACTTTGTTTCATGACATTTTATTTTTTGGCTTCCATCATTATTTATGTTTGTCCTCAGAAAAAAATATTAACAAAATCAAAAATTTGGCAGCGAACTGGAGGGAGCCAGAAAGCCACCAACACCAGACGGAACCAGCGGAGGGAAAAAGACAAGGGAACTGAGCAAAACCAGAGAGTCTAACATGCCGGACGGGACCAGTGGAGCAGGAAGGACTTTAAGGGGATGGTATAAGGGCTATTGTTCCCTGACAGGCAAATTGATGAGTTCTTTCTCCAGAATGGACTGATCATTGGGAACTGGCTCAGGTACAGACAATACAGAGGGCAATGACAATGGGACGGACCGTTCCCTAAGCTGGGGGTCTGTGGCAGGCTTTTGGCCTCAGGTTCCATGGTGGGAATATGCATGGACTCTGGGTCTCTTTACAGTGTTTGTTAAAAATGAAATAATCCAAGAAGAAAGTATCCTAAAATAAAAACTCTAAAATGAAACAGCTAAGCAGAAAACATGCAAAGACTGTATCTGACAAACTGAAATGAAACACAAGACTATATATCAAGATAGCAAGGAACTTAACTATTACATTTTTGAAAAATATATTAAAATAGAAAACGGTTCTTTTAATATTACTATTTTTACTGTATTTTGAACAGAACTGTATATAGCACTCCAAACAGGTCTGGCAACCATATTCTGATCCTTTGTTAATGTTAACTATAGAATTCCGTGTAGTTTGGGTTTATTATATTTATTTACATTTCCAGACCTCATAGAAGGTGTCCACATTTTAACCAGTTGTGTGCATAGCATCATCTTTGGAACAGCAAGCAAAGTGATGAACTTGAATGGAAAATAACGGTCAGCAGAAACATCCAACTCAACACATCAGGTAAGCTGTTGATTTAACTCAGGCAAATATATAGTCCATCTGCTTATAGATATCCTGGAAGACTTATTAGACTAATTATCGGAACATAGCATAACAGTTGATGGCTGACTTTAGATTTATCCACTGAGGCAGGGCTCAGATCATCCCTGCTTTATCACCTGAGACTCTTTAATGTCCAATAATTCCACTGTCCCCAGATAGATGGAGCATCTGTTTTTCTCTGGGAACTGTGCAAGACGGTTGATTTGATGCTGATTTATTAACACACACCTAATTCAGCTCAGTAGAGAAGATTCCTCCACATAAACTTCAATGGGATAGGGAACGAATAGCCTTGATTAACTTCTAAAACTGGTTGAGGTGTATGTGATCAAGGATGATGTCACTAGTTATCTTCAGATTTCACTGTGCAGATGCTTTTTACATGGTGTGAATTACAGGGAGTATTATCCCCTGTAATTATTGTCTAAATTGTCTAAATACAAATTATTGTAACTATTCACAAAATGTACACAATGTTTTATTAAAATGTAAGAGTAAAACTATCAAGACCGAATGAATTACAGTTTTTCTCGATTGCTTAAACACTATAACCAGGCTTTTGAACTAAAATTTCAAAACCATAACGGCATTTATCAAAAAGCACACCCATTTCACTAAACTATAAACACTATTCCCTGTTTTGACACATGAGTCAGATTTGTTGAACTGTCACTGCAAAACTCTACACACAAATCCCTTAATTTCTCATTGCTTAGACCATGTTGTCATGTATAAAGCACTAGCATTCAAAATTGTTCACTCAATCAGCACAGCTTCAGCTCAGTTAGCACACAATTACCCAGGTGGAAACACTAAGAGTCAAAATTTAACACACATCAATCAGAACCTTCAATAGATATATAAAAGGGCCCAAATCAGTTTATTGCGTTTTGGAACAATGGATCCAGAAAGACATGAAGGAAGAGATCGAGGAGGGATAATAATGAGGAGGAGGAAGGGCAAGGGCAAGAAGACAAGCAGTCTCAGATGAAATTCAAGCCACCCTAGTTGCCCATGTCTTAGTCAATGGTATGACTATGAGGGAGGCTGGGCTACGAGTAAGGCCAAATTTGAGTCGCTTTACCGTCGCCTCGAGAACATTCAGGGAGGTGTGGTGGCAAACAAAATTCTATCACTGAATAAGAGACAAACATTTCCAATAGTCTTTGATGAGGTTTATTTTCTTGCAAGAAAAGGCCAGCAGTCGTACAGTCACACAGAGTGATTATATAGTGTGACAGTGAAGGGAGGGCATCCTTTCTCCTTTATAGTCTTGACTCCCAGAATGTTATCTTTCTAGGCCAATGATGGTATTTCAACCATATGTGGAACATTCTTAGACTTATCCATCATATTGTATCCTTGAGTGGAGGCCCTCCTGTCACGTCCCAACACTCTTTACCATTCCAATACAATTCGAATTCCACATTAGAATATGGTTTGTGTGTGCTCTTTTACTGTCATATGTTGGTCACACACATCTTACTGTAAGTAAATATAAAAAAAAATTAGAAGAGAGAGTAAAAAAAAAAGAGTAAAAAAAAAAAGAGTAAAACAGGAAAAAAAAATATTTTTGTGTGTGTGTGTTTTCTGTGTATGAATAAAAATGTGCCAATGTATCCACTGGTTGTGTCTTTTGTGTTCATCATGTGAAAAGGTTTGTGAGGGGGGAACCACAAGCAACATAACTGACCAGTTTTGGAAATGTTGTTTTGAATTTATTGCACCAGTGTGTTAGACTATGTTGTAGTGTGTGCGATTTTGAGGGCTTGTGTGTCCTGTCTGAGGGCAAAGTTTGTTTTTTCAGCAAGAGTGAATGGTTTTGAGTGTAGAGCTTAATTTTGACCTGCAAAAAGGATGTTTGGGGAATTGGGTGAGACGTTATGGATTTGTGTTTATAGTTTTGAGAATACGAGGCATAGTTTCAAGAAATGTGTTTAAGCAATCGAGAAAAACTGTAAAAACACTCATCCAGCACTTGGCATCAGTCACTGCAAAAGCCTGGATGGGTGTTTTCTAGAAGCATCTCTCAAGATCTTCTTCATCTCATGTGCATTTATTTGTCTAAGTATTATAGCTGTTAATCATTTTTAAGGAGAAAAAATACTGAGTGCATCTTTAAAGGAATAATTAACCCAACTAATTATTAACTATCAATTTAAGTACACTGTCTTGTACCTTTTTTATTTTATTTTGTAATCATCACCATCACGTTCTGTTTGGTTTCATTTTCTGTGTCACTGTTTTGCCTGAGTTCTAGTTCATTGTTTGTTACCATAGCTTCTCATTTGTTTTGCACCTGTTCCTTGTTCTGTTGATTGTATTCTCTGTGTCTTTAAGCCCTTGGTTTCATCAGTTTAGTGTTTGTCATAGTTAACGGTAACTGTGTGATAAGCTTCTGTGTTCTCTTCAATGTGTGTATAGAAGTTATTCTTGACAGTTCATTCTGTTAAGCTCTATGTTTGGGTTTATTTGCACACAGCACCATGAAAGAAATGTTGGGAGTCTTGTCAGAGCTATAATACAGTTTTTCTCAATTGCTAAAACACTAAAACCCATTGGCTGAACAAAGTTGCCTGAACTCATTTAGATAATTGTGCAGTCTGTTGTCAATACCTTAAACCATTTCACAGGAGGAGGAAGAGGGGGAGGAGGAGGAGGAGGAGGAGGAGGAGGAGGAAGGCAAGAAAGAGGAAGAAGATGAGGGCAAGAAAGAGGAAGGGGGGAGGAGGAGGAGGAGGAGGAGGAGGGCAAGAAAGAGGAAGAGGAGGAGGAGGAGGGCAAGAAAGAGGAAGAGGGCAAGAAAGAGGAAGAGGGCAAGAAAGAGGAAGAGGAGGAGGAGGACAAGAAAGAGGAAGAGGAGGAGGATGAGGATGAGGGGGAGGAGGGCAAGAAAGAGGAGGAGGAGAAGGAAGAGGAGGAGGACAAGAAAGAGGAAGAGGAGGAGGAGGAGGGCAAGAAAGAGGAAGAGGAGGAGGAGGAGAAGGAAGAGGAGGAGGACAAGAAAGAGGAAGAGGAGGAGGAGGAGGACAAGAAAGAGGAAGAGGAGGAGGAGGAGGAGGACAAGAAAGAGGAAGAGGAAGAGGAGGAGGAGGAGGAGGGGGAGGAGGAAGAGAGGGAGGAGGGCAAGAAAGGAGGAGGGACAAGATTGCTTGTGATGTCGAGGAAGTGCTCTGGCCTGACCTGACCCAGCCCAAAGACAAGAAGAAGCACACTGATCACATGTTTACTCCTTTGATTTTTGTCCCTGTTAGTATTGTAAACTGTAGTACAGTGCATTGTAGGCTGTATACTGTACAATGAACACATTGTATGGCCCTGAATATTGTTAACAGTACCATTTGTTTACAGTACTGACTGCTCAATAGATTTTGACTGGTTGAGGTTCATATCAACAAAGAACAATAATTACAGTATCACAGAGACAAAGGACAAGTTTGTGAGATGCAGGGTTCAATACTGTAAAAATAGGGGTACAAGGAGGAGGAAGAACAAAAAAAAATTGCAAAGAGCAAAGCATAGTAATTTCTGATCAATTTTGAGCTACTATGACAGAACATGTTTCCGTTCATCAAAAGACAATGACAGAAAAATATGAAATTTGTTTTGAGATTAAAAATTGACTTCTCCCTGAGAACTATATGTTTCGAACAATGTGTTTTCTATTTTTTGGTGTATTGTTTACTGACTGCTTGGTAGTGTATATCATTTTGATCACTTTGTTTATTATTTGAGAGCAGTGTTTGATTTTGAACACAGGTAAAACTGTTTTGAGGCGAAAGTTTCATTTTGCAAGAGGAGTCAGAGGTTTTGTAAATAGTGCTTGAAGATGAGGTGTTATGTTTAACGTTTTCAGAAAATGGAGCAAGGTTTCAGAAGTTGTGTTTTAGCAATTGAGAAAAACTGTAATAATCAAATATAATAATCAACAAATCAATCATTTAAAAAAAATAAATAAATCTATCAATAATAGTTGCAACAAACAATAGTTTAATTAAATTTCCATTCAAAATTTAAAGAGTAAATACTTTTTAAATTTAATTTAGCATTGCTGCCACAAAGTTTCTGAAGATTCCCTTTATAAAAGGTGTTATTTGAGTTCATTCAATTTGATGGTTTTGTCTCTACAAAGTTGAGAAAACAATTCAGAGCCATATGGTAAATTAGAGGCATAATTTCAGATTATTTTTTCATTTGCTTTTAGTCATACTTGAATTTAATAATTATTTATTCAGCATTAGATTTGGAGTGCTCAAAGGGCCCTTTGTGATGTATTACTCATTCTTGTCTTAACAAATTTAGACTTTAGCTTTTAGAAAACCAATGAAAAACTAACCATTTGTTCTCCAAAGTGCACTTAAGCCTTCTTCATACAAAACCCCCAGTGACCTTGACTGTAGCAGCTCATCTGATTCATTTAATGGCTATAATTAAGCCTGATGAACAGGAGCCAAATTAATGCATAGATTCTTGAGTGAAGCATTAATGCACAACAGTGCCATTAAGCCCAGAATTACACTTGAAGCAAGACGTGAATTTACCACGGAGGATATAAACTGCCTTGCCCTGGGTAATTAGATGTTTATCAAAATATTGTTTGATCTGCTATGTACGACTTTAAAGCAACATCTAAGGTCATCATTTTCATGGCTGCATTTAAGCGGCCTATTATAAGTTCTTAAGTTCAGTTGTTATTTTATTAGACCTTTGGTAATGATAAAGGGTCTGTTAGGTTGAATGTAATCCATGGGGTTAATTGGTTATGTTTAAAATGGACCATTAGGGGACCTAGTCAATGAAAAATAACTCAGATGAGCAACCGCCTGACCTTTTAAAAAAGTTGCTGTCTCTCATTCTGACTGACTCCATATGGTTCAGCCTAGGGAGTAATGGATTGGATTGACAGGTCTGGCTCTTTTAAGCTCTGCTTCTATTTGTCCCTAGTGGGTAAATTTTTTAGTCAGCTGTAATGCCTGCTGACAGAACTGAGACTGGATTGAGAGAAAGCTGTGACATAATAAATGTCACATTGCCTAAACAGGAAAGTCTAAGTATTATCAAAGACAAAGTATAACATATAAAAAGTTTGATGGCGAAAAGGTTATGTCAATAGCATTAAAGATGTATAATGTTTACTGTATAACTTATATGTCAGGACTGGGATTGTTTAGATGCCCTTTCTGTCTTGTCTTTTCTTTTCTTTTCTTTGTTTTGTTTTTTGTTTTCTTCCTTGTATCAACCCATTTTAAATGTCCATCCAGCTGTCTTGCGACATGCTAATGGTTCTTTCTCCAGTTGCTATGGAGGAGTTAGTTAGTCTGTCACCACACGACAGGATCTTCTGATTTTATGGTCCTGAGCGTTGATTTCGAATTCAGCTCTTTTGGTCAGTTTAAATGAGTTATCCCTGTCTGATTCATTTCCAGTTCCTACTCCTGTTCATTTCTAGCCATATATAAAATTGGTTTATTTTAATTATTTTGATGGAGTGGGCAATATCCGACTTGTACCAGATTAATATACCCCCCTGAGTCTCTTCCCTGTGTCACTCCAGACAGTTTAATGGACGGGATGATGAGTTATCTGTAGCATGTGGGATCAACCAGTGGGTCCATCTCCTCTGCTCCATATCACCTGTTGGATGATGATGTCTAAGATTAAGTTTGATGTCTATGTCTAAGATTACCCTTCGGATTTGGTTGCCTTGTTGCAAAGATTATGTGTAACGAACTCTGCCTGTCCCTTACTTTGTTCGAGATGATGGCGTTGCACCTACATTTGAGTTTTGAGTGATTTTCAATAATCTCTCTAATCTCTAGCATCTCTCTGCATTTGGGCCCTCATTTACAATTTCCAGAGAGTTTGGGTTTAGGTCTGTAATAAAGCAATGAGCTATAAGTGTACCTACTGTAAGAGTCCCCTCATAACCTACCATTGACTATGTACAGACCCAGTATATGACTTAAATGGAGAAGTTGTCTTCCATTTTTGTTTATTTCTCCATAGTTGTGCCTTGTGAATAGGTGGAGGGAGAGCAGCTCATCCAGGCAGGTGTTTGTCTTCCTGATAATTGAGTGTGTCTGGACTCAGTGGACTGTGGCTTTGCTGCAAATAACAAAAAATAAAACTTAACTTAGAAAACAAGACTCTCAATGGAAAAGAAAAGAAAAACCTGAGTAAAGAAGGACAAGAAAAATACGTGAGACACGAGTAGTAAGGTGGGTTGCATGATGCTATTTTAGGCTCTAACCTTGGTTTTAGCCCATTTTACTATTCTTAACCCATAGTCTTATCCTGAGTTTTTAAACTTGGCTCAAAAA
This sequence comes from Vimba vimba, assembly GCA_022828995.1. NCBI lineage: Eukaryota > Metazoa > Chordata > Actinopteri > Cypriniformes > Leuciscidae > Vimba > Vimba vimba. Next base: position 4,092,550 of record CM040834.1, on the reverse strand, counting down.
GGAAATATGAATAATGAATCATAACTTAAATTAATTGTAAATATTTGGATCAGTTAAACGAATTAACTTCATGTATCTGAATTATCTGAATTAATATTTCCATCAATTAATCTGTTAGTCCAGGGAACACTCAGTATTGATTGTCTATCAACTCTTCAGAAAGGATATTTTCCATGGCCACAGAAAATAACTCTTTCTTAGCATGTAGCTGTGATCATAATCGTAAAATTGACATTGATTTATAAGCAGACCAGAATCAACTCGCACGAATGTGCACAAAAGTTTTATTTAACTAAATCACAAACACATTAAGCGTAACATTAGTTCTGGCAGGTCACGTTAGTCAAGCTCGCATCAGTGACTCTCAGCTGATCCACATCTACCTGTAGGAATATGACGCCTATCACTGTATTCATATATAAGCTCCTTCAGTATTATCAGCAGATATCGCGTTTCTCAGGAGCGAATTACCCTCATCCCTCCCCAGCTCCTCCTCTCTCAGTCAGGATTTGGCATTCTGATTCCCCTTTGAATCAGAATAAATTCTCAAATGATGTTGTACTTTAAAATCTTGAATTAATGATATCTGCAATACATTCATGTTGGTTCTGTTCTGTTTACCCTAAGGGGGGTTATTGCTCTTATCCATGCTAGTTCTTGCCCAGAACAGAACCATACCGCCAATCCTAACTGTATGCTAATTGTCAATTATATTTGACGATAGTGGTCCTGACAGAAAATGGTCTCTAATTTGATTTCTCTAATCTGAAATAGAAGCAGTGAAGTAATTATTACATTTACTAAAAATGATACTGATTTGTTGATTAACAACATTGAACTGTAATTCATTACAAACAGCATTTTTGCTGTAACCCAAGCGGCAACATTCTAATCTGAAAAATGAAGCCTACCCGGAAGTGTGAAAAACTGCAATACATCGAAAATCCGCTAGAAGAAGGTCCCAAAAGGGAGCAAATGTCCATAGACCCCATGTTAAAATGTCAGTTTTCACAGCATAAATTCATGTTTTTACAGGTTGGTCCCATGGACTTCTATTGTATTTTTCGATAGGTTCCGAGTGCCTGACAACTGTGAGGGGGGTGAATTTTTTTCTAACTCATTAGTTTAGATCGTATTTAGATATAAAATGTATGACAAATAAGGGCGTGGTTAACTTTGATTGACAGCTTGATTGACAGCTGATAACGAGCATAGGCTGCGCCAAGGAGAATGACAACATAAGAAGCGCCATTTTTTAACACAGTTGAAATATAATACTACTGTTTCTGTATCATGAAATGTAGTTTTAAAGAGTTTTTCAGGCGAGAATGTAGTTGTTTAAAGCTCAAATCTGTTTTTTTATATTTTTATCCAGTTGTTAGATCCAGACGATCAGCGGATGCTCGGCGCATGTTCCCCGCCTGGAACAGCCTTTCCTCTGCTAGTCGTTCTGACGTTTGCCGCTGACTCTGGCGTCTCTGTAGTGGTTAAACATGAGATATAATTCGTCTTGTCTATATCTAATGGGCGATTTTTGGTCTCGTGAATCTATAATTTGTTCCCTGGGCAATCGTTTTGGCTGAGGAGAAGTTTCATAACTTTATAAGCTATTTAACTTTACCGTTGTATGGTTAGACTAGAGCGCTGACTTTGTATGTTTGACTGAATTGTTTGCTTTATTTGTATAGCTTCTTGTACCTTTTACTTATACTTTTATAATAGCTAATATTGATAAAACTGAAATTCAACAAAAAGAGACTGGGTTGAGTTTTGTCATTTTAAATTTTAATACAACGAAGATGATCTGTAATGTTGTTTACTGCAAAATCTGTTGTTTAGTACAAATGCACATATTGCCTGGACCATATTAAAATGTTTAATATTTTTATATTATATTTAAAACGAAAAGAGGCAGGTTTGTGTTTTATATTTAGTTTTTTTATAAATAGGCAAACGTTATATGCAGTGAATATAATCAATACGCGTTGCCTGAACCACATTTGTGTGGCTATAATGTTTAAGATTTCTTTAAATGAAAACGAAAAGAGTTAGTATGGTGTTTTATAACATATTTCGTTGCCTAAAATATACACAGAGTTAACCGGAGTAGCAGAGCAAGCTGAGTGACGCGTCCTTTACCCATATATGGATTGGCCAGAAGGTGGGCGGGGTTAGGATTTCCCAAGATTTTCCAAGATGGCGCCGCCCATAAACGGCTTCAAAACCGTTCTTCAGAAAGTCTATGGGTGACGTCACAGACGCTTTGTCCATATTTTTTACAGTCTATGCTGTAACCCCACTCTGTAGTATTTGATATTATTCACATTTTTTTTTATTTATAGTGATACCATTATAGCTATAACAACTATAAAACTATAACAGTTTAAGGTGGCAGACTCAAGAATTTTCCATCTTTTCAGCATTTTATTACTTTTGTGTCGTTATTTTGGTCGAGAATAGGACATCCGTATGTGGATGTCAGATTGATGTCAAGTTTTGACTTGCATTTTTTATCTGTTTTTTGATGTCAATGTTTGACATCAATTTGATGTCTTTTCAACATCAATTGCCCACTGGGAATGAAGCTATGAAAAGAGTCATTTAGCCTCCTGGAAGAACAATTAGTTTGTTAACAAAGGGGTTCACAACTTTGACTAACTAAACAGCGATTTAGTATATTGTACGATACTTGCATTTGCCTTAGCTGTTGAAGAGCTTCCGGATATACAGACGAGGAGAAATTCTTGATAGTTCGGGCTGATGTTGATGAAGTTACAATCGATTTTTTATACTTTGAAGTTAAAAAGCGATGGTGAACTTGAGGAGTTAGTTGACTCTGTTAAGCTCGAGGAAGGTACACATGGCTTGGTGTGTGTGGAGCCTGCCGGCGCGCCTGTACTGTTCTCTCATTGAGAACAATCAATGTTCCCAGTGTCTTTGAAGTGTATGAGTGGAGAAAAAGGGTGATCATTCACAGTGGGGCAACCAGACATCACGGAGTCTGCTTGGGTGAGGAGTTGTGAAGATTAAGTGTAACAATGGTGTGTTTGATCGGTCCAGTCCTAGAAAACTCTGTCTCCTCCCATACATAAATCAACAAGTTATCTTATTAGTCACATGGTCTCTAACTTTCCCACTCTTAGCAGGGGATAATTTAGATATGATTTCTATACATTAACAAACTATACATTTTACACAGATTTGATTAATACCAAAATTCAAGAAATGGAAAACAATTCATACTGATACCAATAACTATTAAATGGTTATTCAAAAGGACATGAACAATGAGTAATGGATTACAGTAGAATTATGTAGAATTATGCAATGAAATGACAGTTGAATATAGGTCCGTAGCACTGTTTTGGAATGTTCTGATGCATTTTGATATATAAAGGAAGTCTCTGTGGATTTTAGAAAGGATTTTATTCCTGTGTTCAAGAGGTCAAAAAAGGCCTCACAGGGATGTCTGCTTTAGGTCTCTGTCTTGGGAATCAACCCCACTTTAGTGTTATCTGACGATTTTCCTTGTGGGAGTCACAATGTGTCGGCTGTTTGACCATGCGTCTTGGGTAAACTGCCTAACCATTGACATGTTAATGGTTCTTTCTCCAGTTGGCATGGAGGAGTTAGTTTGTCTGGCACCACATGACAGGATCTTCTGATTTTATGGTTTGATTGTTGAATTGGAATCAAATTTCTTTTGGTCAGTTTGAACGATTCATCTCCCTGATTCACTGAACGAGTCTAAATCACTGTTAATTTCTAGCCATAGATAAAATTGGTTTATTTTAATTATTCAGATGGAGTGGGCAATATCTGACTTGTACCAGATTAACATGCTCCCTGAGTCCTCCTGTGACACTCCAGATGGTTTAATGGACGGGATAATGAGTTATCTGTAGCATGTGGGATCAACCAGTGGGTCAATCTCCTCTGCTTCATATCACCTGCAGAATGATGATGTCTATGTTTTTGATTTCTGAGATGAAGTCTGCGTTTCTGCCCATGAGTCCAAAGGCAGATGATCGTAGTCCTTGATAAATGCTTTGTTGTTCATGGGGTTTTAGTTTTGGTAGCAGGTTTTGTCCTAAGACAGTAGATGTGTGCAGATCAGGTTGAGCATCTGATGGACTCAGTACTCATTTGTATTACCCTTAAAGGGACATCTTGAAGAGGCATACCTTATTTACCCATACAAGTTAATTATAGTACCTTAAGGGTACAAATCACTAATCACTAGGGATGTGATGAGACACTTATCTCACGAGACAAGGCACGAGATTGGGTTCACAAGAACGAGATGAGTTGAGATTTTTGCACAATACTTTATAGAAATAGACTGGAAAAATAGTCTGCAGGTGCATTTTGAAATGTTTTAACTAATAATCTTGTAATGAATGTCATTTCTGTTCTACTTTATGAGTGTGAATTATCAAATGCACTGAAAGACAACAATATAAAAGCACTGTAAAAAGTTTTGCCACAAACTCAGCTGACTGGCTTTTCTCCTGTATAATTTCATATGGGTCTCTTCCTGCACATTTATGAGCTTCCAGAACTTTTGATTGAGGCTGTGTGTGACCTCCGAATTGAACACCTTTCCACAAATTGAACATAGAAATAAAAACAGTATAAATAACAAAAATAAATAGTTTTATTAGGTGCAAACAATAAACCATAATCAAAGAAACCATAATCAAAGTACTGTAGCACACAGACTCTTTATAAGTGTTGTGAAATTGTTTCGTTTTTTTGCACCGGCAGTTATAGGGTTAAGAAAAAGAAAAAGACCGGGTAGAGAGAAACAAACGAGTGAGTTAAGCTGGTGAGTTGTGTACAGCTGTTCTTGCTTTCCGATTAAAAGTTCAGAAATGGAGGATTCCTTGACAGGCTATTGTATGTATGCAGCATAATTTGCGCACATCAGGGTGCTTGTGTCGTACATTCAATTTCAAATTCGCAATCACACATACTCTGTGTATAAGGAACAGCGGTGCTGAGTGCGCATTCTACCAAATAGGATTTATTATCATTAATTTATCATACATTAGACTCTATTGCGCAACGAATAGTCCGCCATCATCACGCGATCAGTAAACTGTGATTCCTACTGCACTGTGTGCGACTGAAACTCGTGCTGAGTGCAGATCAGACGTTTACAATAGTTTACAATGGTTTTTATTTTTATAAAAAAAGCAAAACAGTGGAGGCGGTGACACGGTGGGCACCGGAATGTAATGTGAATGTAGCGGTGGCAACTGTGGCATATTCTAGGTTAATTTCACCCTCACAATCTGTCTTGGCGATATCACGAGACAGCTTTTCACTCGACGAGAAATCTCGTTGCACTTTAGTCTCGTCACACCCCTACTAATCACTAATCAGGGTCTAAAATGCAGCTTTTAAGGGTTGATAAGGCTCAAACTTGTCCTTTTAAGGGCACCGCCCCAGTGTCAAGCTGTTGTACATTTAAAGTTTACATTTAAAAAAAAAAAAATTCTGACTATAGTTTGATGGAGTTCATGTGAAGGAGTGATAACAGGCATGGGTGGGAAGCTGGAAGAGAACACTGTTTTTTAGGGCTTCCTTGGTGGTAGGTAGCATTGTTGTTTGAATGTGGATCTTTCTGAAAGTCCCATGCGTTTCTTCACTAGATGAGGTGGGTGCTGCTTGGCTCTGTAGTATTTAGGGTGGTGTGGGGGTTCTGGCTCTGTGCAACATCTTTTAGAGTCTTGGCAAAGACACGGGCATGGGTAGATAGCTGGAAATGGACACTCTGGTTTTGATGGCTTACTTGGTGGTTGGAATTGCTATTCTTTGGATGTGGGTCTCTCTGAAAGTCCCATGTGGTTCTTCACGGGACGAATTGGGTGCGGTTTGACTCTGTTTGTTCCAGTTCTGAGAAACATCTTTAGAGTCTTGGCAAAGACAGGAATAGTTGCTCTGTAGATGTGCACATGGTTGTAGAGCCATGTAAGGTCCAGAGTGGAGTGATGTTTTTGCAGTAAATGACTGTAACTTTACTTTTATCTGCCTGTTTGGTGTTTTTAAATTGTTGATAAGTGGTGGAGTTTAGAGTAGGGGTGGAATTAGGTGAAAACTGTTTAGAATTTGTATAATTCTAATAAACTGTCATAATTCATCCAGAAATCAAAAAAGAATAATAAATTGTTTTATGGAAGAGGTTTATTTTTTTTGTATTGTGATATTACTTTAATGACAATTAAGCATTAATTGATTTAATTAAGCATCCAAATTCTCATTTCAAACAAAGAATAAATAAACAACAAATAAATGTACTTGCATACGAATACTAATGCTAATACTGTTAGGATCTTCTGAGAAAATTTAACCATTTTAAGGAGGTGATGATTTTGTATGAATTTGAATGATGTGATTCTGTCTGGTTTTGGATCAACAAGGTGGAGCCAGAGGGATAATGGACACTGGTGTAGCTGGAGCTGAGTTGAGCTGTGGCCAAGAGTCCACTGTGGGATAGACTGGCCAGGAGACTGTTGTCACGTCGGTGGAGCTGGAGGGCCAAGGAAAACTGGCAGATCAGGAGGATTAGGCAGAGGCCTGGAAACTGGACAGAGCCTTTGGAGAAGACAGAGCCAGTACCTGACAGGCCCAGTGGAGGAGTCGGGCTGCAGGGCTGTGGGACTGGGTGGAGCCAGCAGAGGAAATGGAGCCAGGGAAGTGTATTGAGCCAATGGAGGGGGCAGAGCCAGGGAGCTGGACAGAACCAACAGAGAAGGGGTTAGGAGGCTGGACAAAACCAGTGGAGATGAAGATGGCCAGGAAGCCTTGCAAACATGACATTCACCTTATCATCTGAAGGGACTGTTTGGCAAGCAGGCCCCGAGACATGACAAAAAGATGCAGTGTCTCGTTCCCTGTTCTCAGGGAACAAAGGTTACAGTCATAACCTGAGACATTCCCTTTCGAAAGGGAATTCGCACTGCGTCGAATGACGCAGTAGGAACGATATACCCACGCCACCATGCTAAGGGGAGTGCATGCCCATTGGCTGTGACAACTGTCAGAACCAGCAAATTCAAATGAAATGCCAGAACCACTCACCCTCAGGTCATACTGGGCTGTCAGTGACAGCATTCCCAACGGTCATAGCCCAATCTATACGCTTTGCAGGAAAACATCCATAAACTTTGCTTAATGAAAGGCCTACCTGGGCCTGCTCAAGGAGCCTTGGACCACAGCTTCACATTAGAATGGGTTCGTTCTAGGGAATGTGGCTAGGGAACCTGAAGGAGCGCCAGCCAATCACTATTCAGGGGAACATACTCATACTCATACCCAAAATGCCAGACTGTCACTTACATGGGACACTTCAGTCTAGCCAACTTCCTGTCTGTCCGAAGACAGAGCCTCTGGACACTTGCCTTAGGTAAGGCATCCAACCTGAGGGACTGCGAAGCTGACAGTGAACCACTCTGCCCGGATCTCAGAGACGGGGTATCGAGGAGAGCATGATGAGCTACAGATGAGCTTAGAAAATAAACCAAGCGGCAGCATTCAACGTTTCCATTATTTTTTAAATGACGTTCTGCCACTTAGTGCTCCGCTAACATTCCAGTAGAAATGAGCGACGGCCTCAAAATGCTCTCATAATGAGAGGAAGCCTAAGCTGTTGACATAGTTAACAACTGTTACAACTGCTTATTGCGGGAGTCCCGCCTCTTCTGTGACCTACTCCTCCACGGAGGGGGTTCACGAGAGGCGACGCTGGCTCTCTGACCTTTCTAAGGTCCTCGGACCGTGACGGGCCAGGCCCTCCCATCTGTTTGGGCGTGGACATGGATCTCAGCGGTATACAGTACAAGTTTTTAAAGCCGCTGAGCGTGCCTTCGCCTTTCTGAACTTTCCAACCACCGGCCTCTACGGAGGTGTCGAAAAGCTCAGAGGGCGAAACCGGCGAATCGAGGACAAAGCCCTTCTCTTTCTCCCCAATGTCGGCCAGGTTCAACCACAGATGTCTCCCCGTGGCCACCATCGCTGCCATCGACCGGCCGATCGCGGCAGCATTTTGTTTGGTGGCCTGGATAGCTAGGCACAGCTCAGCAACTGCCTCAGGGGACAGCCCTGCCCCCTGGTCGAGATCCCCCAGCAGAACGGCCTGGTATGCCTGCAACACCGCCATGGTGTGCAGGGCAGCACCAGCCTGACCCGCCGATGTGTATGCTCTGCCATTCCAACGCAATGTTGTTTTCAACGGTTTGGATGGCAGGGTTGAAGCTCTCAGTGTTGATGCCTGCCAAGAAAGAATTTTTTAAAAGAAAAAATGGAAAGACAATGGAGGGTACAGTTTTTGAGCAGGAATAGAGCTGAAGATTGAAGGAAAGCTTGGGGGAATTGTTGGAATGTTCACTCATTGTCACTGCTACTTTTTTATTTACCACCTATACTGGGAGAGACAATTTTTGCATGCCTGTCTGTACACACATTTGAAATGAAGTAGCAAACAGGAAGCAGACATTAAAATACAGCATAATAATATAGTAGAATGAAATTAAACAAGCAAATTCTTATAACCACTGTATGTGAGGTTTTGAATAATACATTACAGTTTTCAATATAAATAATCTAAAATTATGATATAAACATGTAGGGTATTTTCCCTTTCAGATAGTCCTTTGATGGGTTACAGTGATCGGACTCTCGAATTCACCACCACTGGGTACAAAACAGATGTTGTATTAGACCTGTCTGCAGCCGTTATTCTCAATACCTTCAAGATGTCAAATAGACCAGCGCTTGTAATTTGCCCCTTCATTTATGGTCATTGTAAATTAATTTCCCTGTGTGAATGCAGTGGGAAACACAAGAGTTCATTCTTAATCACTAATGAAGAAAACTGGCTGGCATAATGATGCCTCAGAGCTAGAGGCTCTTAATCTACAATCCCAGCTGGCTATGATGGTATATTCTTCACTCTCAGAAAAAAAGGTACAAAAGATGTCACTGGGACAGTACCCTTCAAAAGGGTTCTAACATGTACAATTTAGGTACTAATATGTACACGTTTGGTACCAATACCTTTGAGGGACTTATATGCACTATTTAGGTACAAAGGTGTACCTTTTGAAAAGGTACCGCCACAGTGACAGCTTTTGTACCTTTTTTGTGAGAATGTGTGAGGATGAGTGAGGTGAGAATGATGAGGAAGATAGAGAAAAGTCCCTGTTTTGTCAGTGATGACGGGCCGTGGTGTGTGTTCATATACCATATCTGAGGTGCAATTGTACCTCTGTGGGACATTGTAAGTAGTAGTAATTGCACCATAATCATTCACAGTATGGGTGTTCCTTTGATGGCACTTCAGATAGTTAGGTACAGCATGTCATGTCTCTCCTAAATAGGTTAATCTTTGAAACAATCCAATTTGGAAATTGTGCAGATTGATATTTTCCAGAGAGGCTCTTTAGACGTTCTCACAGGCAGGGCATTGCAAAATGGCAACTTTTTTCCTCAACAACTGCATACTGTAGGAAGGAAAATAACATTTTGTGAAACTATTGTAAATTTTAACAGTGAAAATATATCAACTTCCTCGAAACCAGACCAGTATGTGCCTTATTTTTTAAACAAATTTGTTAATCTAACACAAGCTTAAAGGAATAATTTGCCCAAAAGTGAAAAATCTGTCATCATTTAAAAAAGTCAAGTCAAGTAAAGTCAGATTGGTTTGTATAGCACTTTTCACAATACATATTGTTTCAAAGCAGCTTGATGTTGTTTTCAGAAGATTACAGTTGAGTGATATTATAGTTTACATTTTGCAACAATACAAGCAATCAAGCCGTTGAGATATGCTATATAGTATATTGCCCTATGCAAGTATACTGTATGTATGCCGATAAAGTTGGGCATAAATAATTTAGAGCTAAGATGGAGGTTAGTATTATTGATATTAGTCAACCAAATAATAAATTGAGGAGCACCCATGGACAAATCCCTTTATAGATTAGACAGTCAATAGACCTTAGTTGTTTTTCTATTGGATCTCTTAGTCTGTGGAACAATTGCATTTTTACATTTTCTTTTCTTTTACTGTGAATAGATCATTGTTTCTGTCTGATCATGAAAACGGTAACACTTTATAATAATGGTCCGTCATTAATAAGTAACTATGCAGGAAGTAATGAAGGACTAATTAGTAGTTCTACATTAACACTTCAGCTACTACTATTAACTAATAAAGAAACAAGCTTAACTAATCAGTAAGTAATATCAAATATCAAATTTAGGAGATTATTCCTTATTAGGTAATCAATATTTACTTAATGAGATTAGCTTCATTAATAACTATTTAACTAAATGGCAAATTATAAAGAACATTATCGTGTGTCTGAGACGTAATCAGTCATCATTTTTACTATGAAAATAGTCATAAAATACATCACTATTTACTCAAGTGTTACCTAGTCACTATGCAGGAACTACTATTGATCTGGACCATTATTTTAAAGTGAAAAACATCTTCAATAATGGTCCAGATCACAAGTAGTCATTGAAGAGTGACTAGGTAACACTTGAGTAAGTAGTGATGAATTTTATGACCACGTTGAAGGTAAAAAAAGATAATTGCTAATGTCTCAGATACGATAATGTTGTGATTAGTAATTAATTAGTAATTCTTTATAAGTTGTCATAATTACTTATTAGTTCTTAATGATGCCAATCTTATTAAGTAACTATTGATTACCTAATAAGGAACTATCTTAGTCCTAAATTCAATATTACTTACTGATTAGTTAATATTGTTTCCATATTAGTTAATAGTAGTAGCTGAGGTGTTAATGTAGAACTACTCATTAGTCCTTCATTACTTCCCGCATACTGTAGTTACTTATTAATGACGGACCATTATTCTAAAGTGTTACCATGAAAACAAATGTGTTATGTGATTCCATGTATATCTAATATCTAAAATTGAGTGTTGAAAACAGTTCTCGAGTACGGATGTGCACAGTTGTTTTTAAGTAAGCAAATGACAGATTCTCACACATGCAGACTTGATTTGTTTGCCAGCTAACTTGGGACTTACATTGACTTCTATTCTTGCAGGAAAAGTAACTGAAATACAGGACACACATTTCCTGCTCTATATGGCTGAATCCCTTTTGCAGCAAATTAAATTTTGCAAATGTATCATCATAGATTTGGAAAGTAATTTTAACACTCAAAACTCCTTTCATTAGTCAATTTTTCAGAACTATGGCACTTTTCCAGCTGCAGCCTTATGATTAGGTGAGACATTTCTGTGGAGTCTCTTTTGTAAAGATGGAATTATGTATGGAAAGTCATTCGGCATGTAAGCAGATTGCCTCTGGACTAAAGGGATTACTCCAGCACCTCAACACAGCACAAACCCAACACAGAGATGCTGGAGGGTGATTTGGCAGAGGGTTGTTTTGTTGGCTCTCTTGGCTTTAAGCGTAGCAGAAAGTGACTTGCAGTTGCTCAGGCGAAGTTAAGCTAAACGATTTGGAATGGTGATTAGGTATGCTGGCACATCACTGCCAAGCTGTGCACTGTCGTTTTATCTGCTGCATTCGCCCCCATTTCTTTGTAATGGAAAGTGAACACCTCTCTTAACATTCCACAGTAAATTATCTGTTACTCCATACTCACTGTGACAATGGCTGAAAATCAATTTTGTTCAGAATGGCTAGAATAAGTAAATGTGTAGAATTTCCATATGACACTAATATAAATGCGAACACCATGTTTCAACGATATCTCTCCAGTAGTCGAATCTCATTCTGTTACATCTGACCATATTTCCCAGAGGCATTATAAATTCTAACTGCAGATGCGGGAGGGCAGTCGCGATCTGTTCTCCTCTGAATTATGAGTAACGTGATTCATAGCTGGATAATGGATGATACTGAAATAAAGGATATTAGACATATTGTGTCCTTGAGTAGCAGAACAAGGAAAGATCAGCTGCAAGCAGCACAAATAAAACTCACACTTCTGCTTGACTTGCTTAAAACCAGATGCATAAAAAAATATGAATTCCAAACCATCTGCAAATCACTGATATGAGTCACCGTGTCTTTCAAAACACCATCATGGAAAACAACCACTAATGTGTGATTCTGTTTTAAAACTGATAACTGATTTCAAAACTGAAACACCTAATTTGAAGTGATTAAATATTTTTGAAATCTATTTGGATAGGGTGCACTATCTTTTAAAATAAATATACTGCAATTAGAGCAGTATTTGCGCCGAACACAATTGGGATTGCACTTAGGGACTGCATTTGAACAGATACATTTACACTACATGAAACTGCAAAACACTTTGCTAACTAAATGCATTATTATTTTGTTGCTATATAATAAATATTACAATATTAATTTGTATTTTGCTATCAAAAATATGTAAATTGCTTTGTAGGTGTCTGCACAGAGACTGCAATTGATGAATGGTTTTTGGAGCTTAAAGAAAAAATAAATGAATACCCTGTGTTTCCCAGTGCTTCCCAGTGCAGAGATACATACATTTTGGGCATGCATGTTTGATTATTGCCTCAATCAAGAAGTGTGTGTGATAATAGGATGGAAAAATAGGAAAACAGACTGTACAATGCTATTCATTAGAAATAGTAGCTTCTTCTGGAATAGCAGGTGAGATGCTTCAGAAGAATGTAGTTCAATTAGTTAGTGACTCTTCAACACTGCACAAGAGTATAGTAGAATGCAGAAAAAGAGACCAGTGGCCTAGAAAAACAAACTGTTTCGATTTTAGTAGATGGAGTAGGGCACCACAACAGCGGCTTAATTAGCAATGAAAGCCATTCTCTTTGAACGTCAGCATCTGCCGGAGCAGGGAACATTCCATCAAAGGTTTATGTAGGGATCTAATGCACGCTCAGAGAATAGTTTGGGTGTCTTTACGCTGCATTGCAATGCTTTGCCTGTCACTGCACTGGGTCATCTCTCCCAGCACGGCAAACTATCTGTGTCCTCACCTAGGATCTCGTAGCGTGAGTTTGCTTAATGCCTGGCAACCCAAATAACAGACATATAGACTTTCTCAGTTGAAGGTTTTACAACTCATTCTAAAGACACATAAAATAGTAGAGCAATTACAGTAGAGTTTTAATTTTCTACAAAGTTTTTACAAATACTGGTAAACTTTCTAATTCCTCACTGAAAAGTAACTATAGTGGGGCCAGAAAGTATTCAACTGACAAAATATCAAATATCAATATCACAATGCACTGCAATAGCGAACCGAAACCGATGTACGCTCAATGGCTAGAGAATACCCATAATGCACTGTGAGAATTGCGCAGCAAATGAATTCCCGCGTCTGACAAGATGGCACCATCCATCGATTTTCCAAACCGCTGGTCTAATGTGGGTACAGCGTAATATCAAACTGTATAACTTCCTTTTAATTGATTTGAGGTTTATAGTTTTCATGACAGAGTTCAAGATAAGTCTATTAATTGTATTACTGGAGCTGCCAGTTTGCTAAGTGTCAAATAATTATTAAACAGCAAGCACAAACTATGCAAAAGCAGCAGCACTTCCGGCGCACTCATCGTCCGAATTGTTCTGTTCATCGTCCGAAATCTATTGCAGGGTTCCTCAAATCTGCATCTGGAGGGCACAGTTTAGTTCCACTCTAATCAAACACACTTGAGGATGCTAATCAAAGTCTTCAGAGTTACTAGAAGATTACAGGCAGGTGAGTTTGATCAGGGTTTGATATAAACTCTGCAGGACAGTAGCCCTCCGGGCCGTATTTGAGGACCCCTGATCTATCACTATTATGTGCAGTGAGTTGGCTAACGTGATTTATCTTCTGTGCTTCAGAAAATCTGTTAAGGGAACATATTGCACTGATGCTTCCTGGTTTTCATGGTGCATTGTAAGACTTTTTAGAGAGCAAACGTTTCAGTGCACTGAAAGGATTTTGCAATTGAGACAGCCCTTAAAACGGCCGACTCCCTGATGCCCTGGGAGCTCCCTATGTCAGAGAAGGGAGCAGTCAGAGAAGGGAGCAGTCAAGTTACTCTAAAAAAGTAATGAATTACTATCTACTAATTACATCTTCAAAAGTGTAATTAGATTGCTGTTCTAATTCTCTAAAAAGTATCAAGAGTAATCCCTTACTTTTTCAGACGGAAAAGTAATTACAGTAATTCTTTCTGCACGGTCTTGTTTCTGGATGGAGTTGTTTCCGGAGGGCCCGTTTTCACTGTTGCACAGCAGTTTCCTGCCTGAGTGAATTGCGTTTCTAGCTCTGTATAGCTTTGTTTTTGTCACGGTTGGTTACAGCAGAGAGGAAGCAGAATAGGGGCAGCAGTCTTTATTCAGAAACAAACTCAAATCACACTCAAGAACAGGAATACTAGGAACAGAACAACCAACCTTAAAACGACATCGATAGACAACTACACAGGACCAAACGCAGGCTTATATACAAAGGCAAACAGGGGAGCTAACAAGATAATAGACGAGACACACCTGAACAGAAAACTCTAATCAAATCAGTAACTATGGAGACAAACAGGTGGGAAACAAGGATGACTGAACTAATAGAAAATTTGGAGAAGCCAACTAGAAACACAACACAATGAAAACCAATTGGACACAAAACATACATGTGACATTAACATGTTTACAGACGGCTCTGGGACTCCGTAGCCGTTGATCTGGCAGCATGGAGAAAAATTTGTCATCCTGGGTTCTCTGAAAAAATAACTATTTTTCGGGGGGAATTACGGCTGTGCTCTCTGGGCTGGGCTCAGGGGCTGGAGCCATCACTGGACTCTGGACAGGGGCTGGAGCACACGTGTGTGTCGCACCCACACACACACAACAACATGGCCATGATCAGAGGGTCCACCTTTAATTATCAATCAACTGTTCTAATTGATCAGGGTGAAATGAATAATTAGTTTAATTCTGTAATGACAATTTAGGATTTAACACAATCATGTGATGCTTTATTATATTGTACATAAACTGTGTGTCATGTTGCCTAGTTGAACCGTGCAGCATTCATTGTGCAGTGTTGTGTGTAAATGCATTAAAGAAAAGTAAGATTTAAATTGATCGATTTTGCTACCCTTATTGTATTAACAATTTAAAAATGTCAATTCATTCTGCAGTGCTTTCAATAGAAAATGTATTTATTCACGGACAACCAGATCTTGACAGTAAAGTCACTGACAAATGAAAGATTGTCATGCATCTTTTCTTTTAAGGGAACATCACTGATGTTCAAGTCAAGATGATAATTCAGATGAGTTCCTGATTGGCTTTAGTTAAAGTGCACCATTCATTACATTGTAACTCATTTATGAATTTGAAGATACATAGTCACTGTGGATTTATTTTTCTTGATATAAAATGACTTGGAATGTTTGTGGAGGGTTTGGGAACTGATTTATTGTGCCCCACTGCAAATAAACTGTCACAGACACTTTCATAGCTTCACTTGACGCTGCATCAGTAGATGACACCATGGGAACTCCTCCAAGTTGAGTGGATTGTCTGAAGTTCATATAGAAACACACCAAGTCATTGGCTGATGATGCTGACACTGCCCTTCGGGGGACTGTGTCACCAGTGCTTTATAACGAGTGAGGACAGACATGGTAACTGTGTGAAGCACCTGGTAATTTCTCATGCTCAAGCAGCACTCAAAGGTACTTCTGATTAAGTACACTGTGAAAACTTTCAAGTTAAAGTGCATTGCTGTCAGCTTGCCTTCGTTTTGAAGAAAGAAGGAAGATCAGTCACTCCCTGTCACTGTTTTTTTGAGGTTGTCAAGGCGCCTCATGAAATAGGGCTCTGGGGTACAATGTTGAGCTTGAGGTGATGGAGAGTGAGCAGACCGAATTATCTCTATCTCTCTCACCTGATCGTATCAGCTGCATTTCTTCAGTTGAATTTGCTCATAATGAGCTGTGTCCCAGCCTGGAAGCACATGGTGTGGTCTTGGTATCAGCTGTTCTCAGTGAATCACTAATCCGGCTACTGTTGACTTCACCACCATTGTGGGTTTAATGGAGCTGGGGTATACGGTGATGTCTTTTGCAGATGCGGCACCAGTACCCACAGAGGAGCATTGACCTGAGGTTGGCGATTAAGTCTTCCTGGCATTTGGCTCAGAAAAGCCATGCCTTAAGCCGGGTTCACACTGTATGTTTTTGGGCTTGATTTGACTGTCTGAGACAAATTTTGAGAATCCTAAAAGATTCCTCTGATCCTTGTCCAAAAGCTGAAGTCTTTGATCACTAGTTTGACATGTTCACCAACAGCCGATTTAATGACTGTTGCGATCATATTTTACCTCCGACGAAATCCTGGCAGTGTCAGAAGATTTGACACATAGTCCTGTAATGTGGCCTCTCTTACAACATCCGTCAAATCAATGATGGGAGACTTCTGGGGAGACTTCTGCCAAATTTGTCATCCTGGGTTCTCCGAACCATAGAAAATGGGTAAAGGGCTTTAGCAAGGGCTTTTAGTTCATGGCTGCTCCTCTGGCTCCGTTTGTGACTCCAGGGCACCTGTGTGCTGAACTACCTTGACAACTGTCTGATTGTAGCACAATCCAAGAACTTGGTGTGTCAGCATCAAGACTACAGTAGATTCTTGATGATTTGCGAGGTCTGGGCTTGAGGATGAATCCCGGAGGACTGTTCTACTGCCCAAGCAGCAGACCGTGTTTCTAGGGGTAGAATTAGACACGGCTGTCTCCTGCTTGTGCTTCATCATTTCACACCTGTCTAGATCATTTCAGAATAGGGCAGGACGTCAATGTGAGTCTGATTCGCAGACTTTTGGGTCTCATGGTAACTGCTTTACTGGTGATTCTGCTGGGCCTATTTTACATGAGACTGTTTTAGGTCAAAACTCAGAGAATTTATCACTGTATGATTCTCAAGATGACAAGGCTACCATCTGAGCCTTTGGAGTCAGCCCCTGAGAGGTTTCTGACTCTAAAGTTGGTTGTTTTGATGCCTTCAAAACCTTAGGAGTGATGGCGCAGGCACTTTTTATGGAGAACTCAGTGCTTCGAGGGGCTGTGTCAGCGCCATTATCCAATAAATTGGCATGTCTCTATTCAGGCTTCAGACAATGGTCACACCTGGGGGGTGTTCCATTAGTGTCAGCTACTGATGCAATCAGTATTAAAAACCCACCCAATCATGCCCAAAACTTACATTCCGGGGGGTCGCTTCAACCCGTGGACTAAAACAATTAACCAGAGGCAACAGTGTAAAAGTAGTTAAATTTTACCAATTACCTTTTACCAGTGACGTGAAGTCAAAGACACTTTTTTTTAATTACCAGCTAAGCAAATTCAATCCTCGTTGCAAACAAGTCCCACTCCACAAACTCAAACCTTTGGTTAAGTCAGAAGTTGTGTCTTGGTCACTCACACTTCAGCTTTTAATAACCAGACAACAACATAGTGTCGGCCCAGATCCTGGCCACATCTGTTACATGTGGATTCAATGCGTACCAGATGTGGGCCGGATCTGGGCCGACACTATGTTGCTGTCTGGGTAACAATGAAAGATTAATTAAGATACATTTTCATACCCTAGGCAAATATATATTTACAGTTACTCCATTACAGTGATAACAAATGGAATGGAAGAGTTTTCCTGGACACACAAGTCCTGCAGGAAGTTCTGAAACATTTAGCCTGGGGCTTCCTGTCCTAAGCTCAGAAGTGACACAGTGAGGATATGCTGAAAGTAATTCATTTTGCACAGTATTCATTAACAGCATTTTTTTTTTTTTTAATTAGAAGTTTTTTATTGTGTTGAGCTGTACACAATGAAATGTCCTGATTTTCATGACTTTCTGAGAAACAACAAACCCTCCAAAATTTCCACAGAGAGCAGTCACATAATATTTACAATAAAAATCATTAATAATATGGCACTATAATTATTAAGTGTAATTATTATTTATTATTATTAGTTATCATTTAACATTCCCAAGAAGTCATAAAAACTCCTAAAAAGAATACTACAGTTTCTATAAAGAACAAGAGTCTGTAACAGGAGACAAAAGATGTAACATGCAGCTGACCAATGTGTGACTGGTATGCAATTCTATTGTCGATTCTATTGTTCTCCTCTGGCCTAATAGAATAGTTTCCAACAACCCCAAACACAGAGAGGAGTCATTTGCCTCATTTTAGATGTTTACTTACTACACACTACTGTTTTTGACTTGGGAAATATTACAGGAGCTATATGGCTAAGAGGATCTAGTATCTCTCTTTAGCTTGCAACTGTAGGTTGTGCAATTTTGTCATTTTGTCACTGTGAGGGAAAACAAAGTAGAGTAGAGCAGCATACACTCCACCTCAATTAAAGGCCATGTCTGCCTGCACTGGGAGATGCTGAAAGCTCTGAATGGGACGAGAGAGGCTGAAATGGATACTGAAGCGTGACTCATACACACAGACCTTTGCTCATAAGACCACTTCAGTTTCCATTAAACTTCAGGCTTTGTAGTACTTTTGAACACGTGTTCCTTTTTTGTCCTCTGGAAGAAAACTGAACTCCTTTGAATGAAATGGTGGGACATGGCAATCGATTGACAGAATACCATTGGCAGAATACCATTGAAGACTGTAGCACAATTAATGTAAATTAATCAGTCTGCCACTTTAAAACAGCCAAACTTGATCCTGAATTGAAGGTTATTGTTATTCTCATGTTACTGGAAGACTTTTCATCTTTGGTATACATGCTGCCAAAATAAACACACACAAAAAAAGGACACAAAATACAACGTTTTACTTAAAACGAACTGATCAAGATGACATGAGCTTGCAAGCTAAAGGTTAAGTGTGTAATTTATGAGCCATTAGTGGCATCAAATGGAATTGCAAAATCAATTATTTTTCCTGAAGTATAATAAACCAGATAAAACACAAACCACCTTCATTTTAGGAAGGTTTAGGTTTTAGACCCTGACTGATAGTGTTCACTGCTTCCTGTTCCCTGAGCATGGGACATCAGTTGAAGTTCACTTCACTTGACAGAATAAATTCATTTGGAACACCCTGCAACATCAAACACAGACAAAACTCGCATATTAGAGAAATTTGAGGTATGATGACATAATATTCTTATGTAAATAAATATAAATTACCATACTTGTGTAATATACATGTGTATATGATACATGTATTTACAACCGCAAATCCAGAATATTTTGTAAAATGCAATAAAATCAAGAATCTGTGATTTGTTAATTCTCTTTAACCTTTATTTACTGACAAAAGTACAAAGAGAAGATTTTCAAGTTTTCATTGATCAATGTAAGTGTATTTTGCAAATATAAACAAATTTTGATTTTGATGTCTGCAGCACACTCCAAAACAGCTGGGAAAGAGGCATGCTTACTACCATGTCACATCACCTTAACTTTTAATTAATTTTTTTTAAATGTTTGGGAATTGAGGAAACTAAGTGCAGTTTTGCAAGTAGATTTTTTGCCCAATCTTGTCTGATACAAGACAGTTGCTCAACAGTCTATGGTCATCGTTGTCTGATTCTCCTTTTCATGATGGGCCATACATTTTCAGTAAGAGACAGATGCAGGCAGGCAGTCAAGCACATCCCTTCTATGGTGTGGAGTCTCTAGAGACCACTCTGTTGTAGCATGTGCTGAATCAGGCCTGGCATTGTCTTGCTTCCCAGGAAAGAAGTCATCTTGAAGGCAGTAATGTCTCTGTACAATCCCAATATATGCCTCGACATCAATGATACCTTCACACATGCAAGTCACCCATGCAGTTTGCACTGAGGCGCCACCGTACCATGCCAGATGTTTGCTTTTGCACCTGTCACTGATGAAAGTCTGGATGGTCCTTTTCATCTTTGGGACTGAGAACTCAAAGTAAGTTTTTCCCAAAGACAAGCTGAAACATGGATTCAACTGACCACAGCACACATTCCTACTGTTTTGGATCATCTGAGAGGAGCTCGGTCCTAGAGAACTTGCCGGCATCTCTGCATAGAACTGATGTATAGCTTTCTCCTCAAATAACAGAGATTCAAGTGGCATTTCTTGATGCAGCGTCAGACTGTGTTAAGTTAAAACGGTTTTCCAAAGTATTCCCGAGCCCATGTGGCTATATTTAACACAGTAGCATGACGGTTTGCCATGCAATGCCATCTGAGGGCTCAAAGGTCATGCACATTCAACAGAGAACTCCTGTCTTGCCCTTCACAGACTGAGATTTCTCTGGATTTTCTGATTCTTTCTACAATATTATGTATGGTAGATGGTGAAAGACCTAAATAATTTGCAATCTTGCATTGAGAAATATGATTTTAGAATTGTTTGACAATTCCCGCATGAAATTTGGCGCAAAGTGGTGAGCCATGACCCATCTTTGCTTGCAAAGACCTAGTCTTTGGTAGATGCTCCTTTTATAACCAAACACAAAACCCTCATACAGTATATTACCAGTTCACCTGCTAATTGTGGATGGTTTCAAAACAGTTTAACTTGGATATTCCATAGTCTTTTCACTTTTATTTTGCCTCTGTCCCAACTTAATTTTGAAGTGTGTTAAAGCCATCATAATCAAAATTTGTTCATATTTACAAAATACAATTAATTTGGCCAGTGAAAACATTGGAATTTTTTTTTTTTTTGTACATTTGTCAATTAAATAAAGGTTAAAGATAATTAAAAAAATCACAGATTCTTGATTTTATTAAGAAATTTATTTATTGTAAGAATCATCTGCAATGTACTGTTGCTCTGTCTAAGTCAGTTCCTAAATAACTTGAACTACTGGTACTAAAGCTTAGGCTTTCAACTACTTTCTCTCTCTCTGTTGCTGTTTGCTATAGAGCACCTTTAGCTCCAGCCTCTGCACTCACAGCTTTTAGTCAACTCCTAGCTCCATACATATCCTCTGAGTTTGTCCTTATGGGTGATCTAAACTGGGATATGATCAATCCCCCAGATACAGTTTTGCAACAGTTTGATGCTCTAAACCTTAGTCAAATTATATCTGAGCCCACCAGACCTAATCCTAAATCTTCCTCATCATCCACTCTGATTGACCTCCCTGAGTTTTCAGTCAAATAAGTGATCACTGTGCTATTGCATTTATATGCCCCCCCCCCCCCCCCCAATACTACAAAATACCCTGAAACTTATGTCTCTGATCCCAACTTCCACCTTTAAGCAGAACGTCCAAAACAACATAGTTGACTCTTGGTCCTGCTGACAATCCTGAACCATATTTATACACACATTCTTAAGCACTTTATTTGAGTTTTTTTCTTTGCAGTCTACCTTGTTCTATGTGTCATATGTATGACTATGTACAGTTGTACAGTATGTTTCTATTTATTTCTATAATAATAATCACAGAAAAAACGATTAATATAAATTATAAAACAGATTGTTCCAGTCCCTGGGGTTGACTGGTCAATAGCCATGTTTTATTTACGATAGACCCTTGGCAAAACAAACAATCAATAAACTGTCAGCAAAAGTAACTGTTTATTAGTTATTTAATTAAAAATGAGTGACCCCTAATGGTGTTATGTTAAAGGTGCTGTATGTAGGATCCAGCGGCCTCTAGCGGTGATGTTTCAGATTGCAACAACAGCGCTCGTGCTCGTGCGGGTGCTCAAACTCAAGAGCGCGCGCCGCACTCACTACCGGCCACACTGAGACTTTCAACACAACGGAGAAAGCATCACACAACATGCTGGAAACTCATGTAAACTCCCACTGCAACATTACCATAATAGGCTACTTTTATCAGCTTGACGTATAACTAATGCTCCATGCTCGTACCATGATAACGTTACATTGACTGTATTTTGCTGACATGTGGTGTTATCTAGCATAAGGCATTTCACTAACTATTCGTGTATCTTTCACAACAATTAGCAATGTCAACATAGGTCAATGAATGATAACGAAAACGGTTAGTCAACTAGACTGAACAATTTCAGTGTAACAATAAGACAGTAGGAAGTAATATTACTGTAGGCCTACTGAACGTGTCTGGAAATGTGTATTATAAACAATATGATCGTAGTGGGATGAGTGACGTTAGACAGTAGACCTAACGTTAGTACATAAAATAAAAGTTACATCCTAAAGCACCTACTTTTTGTTATCATGGAACAGTCTTTTGTATTCATTTCATGTCTCATGTATGTTGTATTTTACCTTGCTATTTCATTACAGTTTACTATTATTTATTTCAGCATATCTGAAAACTTGTAATTTATCAGAAAAAAAGCCAACTCAGGGTCTGTTTTTATACCTAAAACAAAGCGGAGGTCTCTCCATAATTCAAACGCTCTGCCAATGTTGATCCGTGTTTTCGTCCTGAGTCGATCCGATTGACGTTTGGCCTGACGAGCTTCAGCAGATAATTTTTTATTTATTTATTTTTTTTTTTTTGGAGTTTGTGTTGGAGTCTGTGTTGTGCTGGAGGCAGGTCGCTTTTTGGTGTTATCAGACTCCATGTCGTTAGCTGCAGTGCCGTCGCATAGACTGTTTATAAAAAGGAGAGAGGCTCGGGAGCGCGCATGCACGTCACATCCGGTGGATTTCGCAGAAAATCCGACCCGGAGACTTCACATAAAAATAGGAATACTGGCCTTCAGAGGTAATAGCAAAACACGAAAAGTGGATCATTGTAATGTGTGATTACAACCCCTTTACAGACAGGCAATAAAAAAAGGATTCATTTTATAAAAAAAGTTACATACAGCACCTTTAAATTCAATACACATTTATTTGTATATGTATTGTATTGCTTTTCACAATACATATGCTGTAGTCGTGGGACAAAACACCGCTCTTCCGTTCTGATAACAACATCAAACAGGTTCTCCCCACTCAGTGAAACACCCACTGAGAATCCTGTTGAATGTGCCCTAATTACTGGCGATTCTATTACACAGAACATGAAAATAGAGACACGCCATAGTCACATGTTTGCCGGGAGCCAGAGCGCCTGACATCAAAGCAAATTTAAAAATGCTGGCTAATGCTAATCGTAAATTCTCTAAGATTATTATTCACGTCAGCACTAATGATGTTCGACTTCGCCAGGCGGAGATCACCAAAATTAATGTTAAAGAGGTGTGTGAACTCGCAAGTACGATGTCAGGCACTGTAATTTGCTCTGGCTAAGTGGTGTCCGCAAAATAATATAGAATTCACAGACAAGACCAGGGGCAGACCTGACCTGTTGAAAAGAGATGGTATTCATCCCTCCTGGGATGGTGCTGCTCTTCTCTCTAGTAATATGGCACATAGTCTTAGAGCTCAAACATGACAATCTGGGGCTCAGGTCAGGAAGCAGACAGACTGGCTAAACCAACCGTCTGCTAGCGGCCTCGCGTCACCAAGGTCAGATAAATCCCATCACATAGAGCCTCTTTCACCTAGATATGATCATATAGAGACTGTCTGTTCCCCGAATTAGGAAATACAAAAAACTCCCAAACCTTAAAAATGAAATCGATGTTCTACAAATAAAAAATAGATATAATACAGATGAGCAAATGATAAATCTCGGGTTGCTGAATATTCGTTCCCTTTCTTCAAAAGCACTTATTGTTCATGATATGATTACAGATTATAATCTAGATGTGCTGTGTTTGACAGAAACCTGGCTAAAACCAAACGATTACATTACTTTAAATGAGTCCACCCCCCAAGATTATTGTTATAAACATGAACCTCGTCTGAAAGGAAAAGGGGGAGGTGTTGCTGTAATTTATAGTAATATCTTCAGAATTACTAAGAAGTCTAGTTTCAAATATAATTCTTTTGAAGTGTTGGTGCTTAATGTAACACTATCTAGTGTAAATGATAAATCACATTTGACATTTGTGCTGGCTACTGTATTCAAGCCACCATGGCACCATACAGACTTTATCAAAGAATTTGCTGACTTTCTATCAGAGTTAGTACAGATAAAGTCCTAATTGTTGGTGATTTTAATATACATGTAGATAACGAAAAAGATGCATTGGGATTGGCATTTAAAGACATTCTGAAGTCTGTTGGAGTTAGACAACACGTGTCAGGACCCACTCATTGTAATAATCATACTCTAGATCTAATATTATCACATGGAATCAATGTTGATGCTGTTGAAATTCTGCAGCAGAGCAATGACATCTCAGATCATTATGTAGTCTTGTGTATACTTCATTTAGCCAAGGCTGACTCCGTGTTACAAATATGTTAGAACTATCACTTCTGCCACTAAAGATTGCTTTGTTAATAATCTTCCTGATCAGCTTCATCATCTCAGCATCCCAGATAGCTTAGAAGAACTCGATATTGCGACAGAAACTTTTAACTTTCTCTTTTCCAGCACTTTAGACACAGTTGCTCCGTTGCGCTTAAAGAAGATTAAAGGATGTGACACTGTCACACATGACACATGTTTTACCACTCTATATTATATTGATTTTATGTATATTAGAGTTTTAATAGGTTTACATGTTGTCTTAGTCATTTTAATCCATTTTATTCCTCTTATCTTTTGTATGTGTGTATGTCTTTAAATTATTATTGGTTTGCCTGTCATGTGAGTAATCACATGACAGGAAACAGGAACAAGAAAGCAGGCAGCATACCAAACAAATGAGGTCGTTGCTCACTAGACGACCAGGTGATCACCAGCAAACTGGACTGTGGAGTTACTTCAGTGGACTTACCTTTCCAGCACTTTGGATTATCACTTCTGTGGACTTTGTATATACACCGGTGGACATTAATCACATTCACTTTGGGACAAGCAATACACCAGGATTCTTTGGACTGTTTTATGGTATGGTGCAACGGACTCCACGCTTTCAACAGACTTAGTTTTCTTGTATTTATTGTGTTGTTTTAAGTTCCTTGTGAATATTGTTTAATACACTTTTATTCCGGTTATATCTGTTGTTGTCTCATCTTTTAAAACACTTCACAAACTCTCAGTTTAATCTGACCCCAATTTTAGTTAATGTAATTCAACCGAGAAGGCTGAACGTTACAAGGAAATAGTCCAACGCCATGGTACAATGAGCACACTCGGGCCCTTAAGAGAGCAGCCAGAAGAATGGAGCGCAACTGGAAGAAAACAAAAACTAGAGGTAGTTCACATTTCATGGAAAGAGAGCTCGATTGCATACAGAGAGGCCTTAAAAACTGCTAGATCTGCTTATTTTTCAACCCTATTAGAAGAAAATAAACAAAACCCTAGGTATTTATTTGAAACAGTGGCTAAACTAATGAAAAATAAAGCTTCAAGCCCAGACGTTTCCAAGCATTACAACAGTAATGACTTTATGAACTTCTTTACTTACAAGATTGATAATTGTACTGTTCTCGCTGAGGTGTAGCAAGAGTTTATTGTATGCAGATTTATTTTCTTCACATTGTACTGAATCCATACATATGAGATGAAAATTAAACTTAAATGCCTGAAGGGTAGAACAATAATATCAGGTAGAAAATTATAACTATGCAACCGTCTACTACAGTATTGAATCAGGCAGTGCATTGTAGTGTCCTTGAGGAAGAATTCGATTCATTTGTTGCTATAGGAGAGGAAGAATTTACTAAACTCGTTAAATCTTCTAAATTGACAACATGTATGTTAGACCCTATACCGACTAAGCTATTGAAAGAGATGCTTCCAGAGATCATGGATACTCTTCTTATTATCATTCATTCATCTTTGTTATTAGGATACGTACCAAAAACTTTTACAGTTTATAGTCCTTCACGTCTATTGCGATCTCAAAATTCTGGCCAGTTGATAATACATAGAATATTTAGCAACAAAACTTTGGAACAGTCTTCCTAACATTGTCCGGGAAGCAGACACACTCTGTCAGTTCAAATCTAGACTAAAAACACTTATCTTTGGCCTAGCATACACATAACACATTATAGACTTCTATAATTCAATGTTAGGCTGCATAGTATAGGTCAGCCGGAACTGGGAACACTGCCCATAAATCCTGATGTACTTGTTACATCATAAGAAGAATGGCGTCTACGTTAATATTAGTCTCTCTGTTTATCCCGAGGTTTACCGCAGTCCACCGGATCCAGACCGTATCCAGATCTGATGAAGGAACTGCGCCTGGATATGATGACAACGCAGTCCTGAAGTGTCAACTAGTCTCTCCCCTCTGAAGGCCTGCTTCCCTTCCCTTTACCTCTGTACAGATAAAATTTTGTCGTTCCATCTCTACAGAGTCACCACGTGGCTACGCGGACGCGATAAATAATTCTGTATTATACATTTTTAAGGCCAGACAAGTAGTTTGTTAAAGGTTGATTTGTAAAAAGGACTACACGCCTGCGCACATATATATTAAAACGCGCATACCTATGGACTGAACATGTGATGCACATGTGCGCGACGTGTTTTGTGCGGATGGGCAGCCGGAGCGCGTTGAGGGTTTTCTGTTAGAACGATGTCGTGTTAGCGGCCCCTAAGTTAATAACTAATGATCTTCGCAAAGGAAGTGAATCAATCAATCAAAACTAACTTTAGCTGGACAATAACGTTATTCTAGAGCTGCTGTACAGCCAAAACAATCTCTGTTACTGTAATTTCCTATCATCACTGTAAAGCTGCTTTGAAACAATTCATATTCTTAAAAGCGCTATATAAATTAAGGTGACTTGACATATCGCTTCAAAGTAGCTTTACAGAAAATTCAAGTTTCTCCATGACAATTTAGATTAAATCTGTTATCAGAGGTGACTGTGTCCAAGTAATGTACATATGTCAGAATGTACAGTTTTAAGATAATACAAATCATGCAGTTAGCTAACATCACGTATTCATTTAGGCAGAAACAATATGCTCATTAAGGCAATTACTCAAAGTTGTCAAGTCACCTTTATTTATATATATATATATATATATATATATATATATATATATATATATATATATATATATATATATTCTTTTTACAATACAGATTGTATCAAAGCAGCTTTACAGTGATAACAAGAAAATAATGCAACAAAGTTTGTCAGATCTAGAAGAAAATAGCATCATTTTTGTTGTAAAAAAGTTATATATATAGCCGCTCTGGAGAAAACAGTGATGTCATCATCCAGCTCAGTTCACATATAGTGGTGTCAATGCAGGCAGATCAATAATATTGTTGAATATTAAGTGTCCCCAACTAAGCAAGCCAAAAGCCAAAGGCGACAGTGGCAAGGACCCGAAACTCCATTAGTTGACAGAATGGAGAAAAAAAAATAAAAAAATAAAAAATGGTTGTGATGATCATAATTACTATATATAGAAAATTTGGCAGTGGTGTTTGTTGATTCAGAGTTGGCATCATCTAAAGTCCTCGCAGGAGTTGAAGTCCTCTCTTCACAGGTGTTGTGTAACCTGAAATCTTCATAAGAGGCTGGATCCAAACTGGAGCTGAAGTACTATAGCCTAGAAATCTAGATGCACGCTAGTAAATTTTATTTTGCGGCCAGTGTCGTCTAGCAACTCTCCGTTGGCTTGCGAGCTGGAAAAAACAAACTCTAGTCAGGCCAATCACATTGTGTATAGAGCAGGTGGGCGGGCTTAACATAATGACGGCAGAGTTGTGATGGTTCCGCGTGAATTCCCTGCTACTTAAAAACAAAGAAGAGTTGCTGCTGCTGCTTGCGAACAGCGGCCTTTCGAATCGGCTTTGGCCCCAACGGAAGACTTGGAGTTAAGCTTTTCTTTAAGAACAGCACTGAAGTCATTCTTAAAAAAGGAAGATGTGTTCGGAGTTTTGCCGACTGGATACGGCAAAAGTTTAATCTATCAGCTAGCTCCACTGGTGGGAAAACGCTCTGGTTGGTTGTAGCGCTATCTTACTTGAATTTGGAATTTGAGAAAGACAACCGTTTATCCCACCCCTCGGAT
Organism: Vimba vimba; assembly: GCA_022828995.1. NCBI lineage: Eukaryota > Metazoa > Chordata > Actinopteri > Cypriniformes > Leuciscidae > Vimba > Vimba vimba. The sequence goes on along the minus strand of CM040834.1, from coordinate 4,064,587 downwards.
TGAGCCCTGCCAAAGGTGTGTTCCCAGACCCAAAATCTTGATGTGGGTCTGGCTTGTCAGGCTAGAAGTACTATGTAGTTACCTTGGAAAGGACATCCGGAGGTAGACACAAAGCAAATGGAAAATAATTAGCGTAGAACATTATTGTAACGTCCACTGAAGGCAATTTTATTTAAATACAAACATGAACAAAATACAAAATAAACAAAGACTTGACCGGACTTAAACTCGGACTTAAAGGAGCATTTCACCCATGGGAACATTGATCTTTATTGAAAGTGGGTCATATATGTAGTCGAAATGTAAAATAAATTTTGAATTTGGTGCCTTCTTGACCGAGGAAAGAAAGAAAGTAACTTCAGGACGCATTTGTATGAAAGACAACAACTCCCACAATGCACCACATTGCACAGCTGCGCAAGACACTCCCACTAATCCAGAACAGCATATGAATCACTCATCCGTCTATAAGGCTAGCTACCACCGGAGCTTGAAATTCATTTCACACAAAATGTCTAACGTTAGTTAGTTGGCGAACTCATTAGTGAATTACTCCTCATTTGTATTTCTTTCGAAGTGGTGAATTATTGCATGGTAACGTTACCGGGATGTTCAGTCAGATGCGGTGCGAAACTAGGATGGTTCACAACACAAACGTCCGTGTCCTCGTCTGATTCAGAGATTTCGTCCAGGAGAAATTGGCATCGTTTAAATTCTTTGCAGCAGACGGACTCTATCTCTGTGTTCGTAGTTGCATAGTGAGATCACCGGCGCCACCAGTCCGCCCCCAGCTCGAGCCAGTCTGGGCTTCTCGTCCGCGACAGGCAGGTCTTCTGCCTCGGCTGCTCTTCGCTATGCGGCTTGTAAAGGTAGCCACAAACACCTGATTCAAGCATCAGACTTCCGAAATCCTCTTCTTCTATATCATATTGAGTAACGTTACCCTCCGCTATTGTCATATCTTCACAGCTGGCTCCACAGTGCCTGTTAGCTTAGCTTCCAAACAAGATGGAGGATATTGCTTTTAGTTTCAGAAAGTGAAGTCCCACCCACTGATCTGTAATAGGCCTGTAGCGTAAGCGGGTCCCGCCCCCTGGAATAATAAGGAGCTAGTGTTTGTAGTCTCTACACTTTTCAATGAAATGTGACTTCCTGCTTATTATGACGCAAAATGATGATTTTTACATCATAATAAGCAGGAAGTAAAACACTTAAATCCTTATTTCTCCCATCTCAGGGAAAAATTAATGAAAAATCCACGTTTATTATAATATATGGGTTTCTAACAATACAAAGCTTAATGCAAATGGGTGAAGTGTCCCTTTAAACTCGAACTTAAACTCGCCAACAGCAGGTTACGAAGACAATACTAGACAAGAGAACAATGAAACATGAGGGCTATTTATACAGATAGATTAATGACTAACAAGGAACACCTGTGCATAATCAAACAATGAACCAATGAGAACAAGACACATAAACAGGGAAGCACATAACAGGAACATGAAACATGGACACGGCAAACTACAAAATTAAAGACATGAAAACATAAACTTGAACCAAAACCCAACCAAACATGACAACTATCAGGAAGGCTATTCCAGAGTTTAGGAGCCAAATGTGAAAACACTCTCCCTCCTTTAGTGGACTCAGATATTCTAGGTACTACCAAAAACCCAGAGTTTTGTGACCTTTAAGAGCGTGATGGGTTGTAGGGCGATATAACATCAGTTAAATACACAGGAGCTGAACCATTTAGGACCTTAAAGGTCAGTAGCAATACTTTGTAATTGATCCAGAACTTAATAAGTAACCAGTGTAGAGATGATAAAATTGGTGTTATATGATCATATTTTCTAGACCTGGTAAGAACTCTAGCAGCTGCATTTTGGACTAATGGTAGCTTGTTTATTGAAAATGCAGGACAACCACTTAGTAATGCCTGTAATGCTATGTCTGTGTCATTCACCTTTAATTTTGAGGCCACAACACTCCCCCTATCAAAGAAATGTTGCATTTCATTTACCTCAGAAGAGGGAGGTCGTAGCGGAGAATTGTTGACCGCATTCCATGACACTGGCCAAAAAACTCAGATGGACATGTTCAGGCATTTCAATGAAATTCTAACCCTAATTTTTAAAGAAAACATTAATGTTTTGTCATATATTTGTGATAATAAATAATAAAGTGACTATATGTTTCATCAATGCTCCACATTGTCTGACAAGTGATATAGTGTCCTAAAATTCAAAATCATTGTAGTCTATGAATGTACTACTGTATGTGGAACAGTGCTGAGCTCAGGAGATCACAATTTCTATTCTCTCTATTCTATTAGGCACCAGGTAGGATAGATGCTAAATTATTCTTAAACACCAGATGAAAAGTTTGTTAAGCATTGTGTTGTTTCTGGCCGTGTGTGTGTGTGTGTGTATCCTTTTGAATGATCTCAGCATTAGAAATGAGTTACTGAAGTTTATTTTTTAACAAGCTCCCTGATTATTTGAGTTTGATCTTAACAGTTTGTGCTGCACATTTCACTGCTTATCTTCTTATGAGTCTGTCACAAAGTAATGCAGGTTTGAAAATGGTAATGCTTAAAATTCAGCGTGACTGTTTATGGCAAATAAAAAAAAAAAAAAAAAAATCATTATAAATTGACATCACGGCAAAAAGTGTGATGATGCAACAAGAATTAGAAGATTGTCCTGAAATTCTTGTACAAGCTACAAGCTAATCATAAATGTAATTACTGAAGGTAAACTAGAGGAAAATTACTTTTCACTGCAATTTCCTGCTGAAATGAACACTAGTGGCGGGGAAACATAAAAAAAAAAAAATTCCTTTTCACACTATACTATGCAATGACCTCAAAACACAGTGCATCATTTGTAAACCAATACATGTTCACATTTGCATCACATAACCAGCTTTTTTGATGTAGAAAACTTGCTTGATAGCTCACCTTGTACAGCATTGTACTTGTGATCAAACATGAGTGGCGACACTCGATAGAAGAGCTCGAAGACTTGTAGAAGTAAGCCTAAATTCCATGATTGCATGATGCATCACAACAAACACTTTCAATAAGAAAACAGAGAAACAAACTCGGGCTGCTTCACTGTTTGTTGAAAGAAAAATACTGCCTTAAGTACACTTTCTTTTCTTTATTCACTTCTTTGTTTGATTACAATTATTTGTACATGTAAGTATAATCTTCAAAATACAATTCAAAGTGCTTTTGAAGCCAGGCATGCTTCTCCATATAAAATGGTTTCTTGTCACAAATGGAATTGGCATGCCGTGTTCAATGACAGTAGAATATTAGAGACTTCATTTCCTCTGTCTAAAAGACAACTAACATTTGTTGGGTATAAAAGAAGGACTTGCCGTAGAAACTAGAACATTCTGATGTCTGCATAAACATGTATTTATGTATTTTGAATATCTGCAAATACATATAAAAAGATCTTTGCACAACACAAATCACATTATGTACATGACTCAGATTTGTTACTTCTGAAACATTCTCTTTTTTATGGGTTACAGATCCCAAAAGAAAATGAAGGAAAACATTAAATAATATGATAGATACATTCCACAGCACTAAATGCAAGAATCTCCCATTTAGATATTAAATCAGTAGGATTTTGTTGTTGTACTCTAACACTGTGCATGTTTTAATTTGTACTTATATTTTCTACTATACCTTTTGTAAATTTATGGATGTACATCATTGGAGAATAAAAAAAAGATAAGTAACACTGATCTAAAACAATCAATTTCGAAGTTCAAACTGTAAGATAATTAACTCAGTATTGTACTTTTAATAATACTTATTTAATCATGGCCATTTTTCTATTTGTTTTGGGCTTTCCATTCTATTGGGTGTATCTCACACAGACATTTTGCCGCAAAAAAAAAAGAAAAAAAAGAATTGCGTACAGTCTTAATAAAATACAGATGGTGATACAAGTAATTTGACATTCCTTTAAAACACAAATGATAATTTCTGTGTGATGGCAGAGCAGCAAACACATGATGTATCAATGCTAAATACAACTATTTAAAAACATTTTTTTTTATATATAATATGTAACTTTATTTGCATTTAGCACCAAAATATATTCATCACTCTAGACCACTGTTGTTTTTCAATGCTATTTTCAATACATTCAGAACTGGAACATATAAATACAACAACTGTTTTCTAAAATATGAAAATCAGGTATGCCAAAAAAAATGTTTGCATTACTATTTGTGTTGCCAAACTCTCAGGGAAACGTCCTTTGGATGATGCTTTTGTTCTTTGCTTCCAAAAATAAATCCAGCAAGAAGATGTTTGAAACAAACTTAAACTAATCAATCGTCATCTTTTCCAGGGGAATAACACTGACAAAGATATTAAACATGCTGGCCTTGCTACTGAAACACAAAATAGATCATTTTGCACAAGCTTAGCCTTATTTTGTCCTCTGCTACTATTACACAACTACTGAGACAATATGAGGACAGCTATTAAAGAGATAATTTCCATCTTCATCAAAGTTATTGAAATGATGTTCAAAAGTGTTTCATTAAAATTAATGAAACACTTTTGACATAAGCTGAGAATAATTTCTGCAGCAGATGTTAAGGGAATTGAGATGCGCGGGCAGAATCTGCTTCATATTCATATAGATTCATTTTGTGTGTTGGATTGAACAGCTGTGTGATGTTGATCTTACCGAGGGATCCTTGACTCAGCATTTACATACAAGAAATAATAGTGTTCTCCATTCTGCATAATATAATACATATCGCCTACTATGTTATTGTGAAATAGTTCATAGTATACCAAATTAAACACTTCAAACTGGATTATTCTGTATTGTTGTGACATGACCTGACTATTGTATGTTTAATTCAGTAAGGGTCATCCAGTCATCTAATTATGAGTTAAGAATGAGATTTCAATCACAAACATTGTTTATATCACTTGAAGTTACATTCTTCACTAAGGAAACAGAAGTTCAAGTCGATTGCATTGCATTATGGGATAATGTATCCCACACAATGGATACTGCATATTTTGGCAAACATGGTAGGTCCTCCAGATATTAAATACATACAGAAATGTGTACAGCAGACTGTACATACAGCACAAACAACCAATGATATCAGGGCATGGCAGATGGGACAGAGTCATTTTATAATGCAGTGAACAATCCAGTTTTACCTAACTCTAACTAATCCTAACTCCAGTAATTTTTTAGTTCCTCATTAAACAAAACAATGCTAGATGCATGATCTTTTAAAGCAATCTAAGTTGCAAAATATGCTGTTCTAAATGAGTGTAACACATTTTAGTAACATCCATCCCTTTAAGACAATCGCAATAAGTCTAATTTAATGTGTAACCTTGCCGATTTTCAACCAGCTTTGTATTGTTACAATGTCTGTAGTATATGTAAATGAGCAATGTGTACTAGTTCTCTGCATTACCGGACCGATAAATTCACGTTTATTTGTCAGCAAAACGCATCACTCTGTGTATTTTTGACAGCTCCTGGGCTTTCGTGAAAACTACAGATTATACTTCCTCATGTTCGTATCCCCGCCCGCGGACAGTCGGATCAACAGAGGGTTATTAACAAAACAGTTATTATAAGAGTAGGTTTATCACTGAAAATTCTACTCTTTAAACAGCATTATGGTAAAAATGAAACACTATGGCAACAGCTTTCTGACCTGTATGCACTCCCACTAAACCTTACTCTTTGAGTTCTTGCAACCGGGAACAAAACAAGTCGACACCGTTATGACTAAAAGTTTGCTAAGAAGTATTTCCTACTAAAGCAAAGTGGGGATAAGGTTAGGTTTAGACTCTGGTTAAGCATTTCCATAGCAGACTGGTGGGATTGGCCTTGGACGCAACATGCCCAGGTGCATTATGGGTGCTGAAGTTTTCCTACCTATTTGGCAAATGGGAAGACAACAGCATTTTTTCTTTGTTTTCTCTAATCAGGTAGCACCATCAGGTAGCAGGCAGAAAAGTTTTATTGAAAGACCATTTTTCCAGCAGTGAAGTACCCTTTAAAATTTCATTTTTTTTATTTTTTTTTTATTGACCTTCGTTCATTATTTAAGGAATAGTTCAAAAAATACTATTCTGTGATAATTTTTTTTACTCATCCTTATGTCTGTTGTTTAAAACTTGTATGTGTCATGATTCTGCCATCTAGTCCTTGTCATTCTTTAATTCTTGAGGCAGGATCATGACAGACCCATGTTTTGTGTGCAAGCACATGGCCTTTTGTTTGGGCCATGTGCTTGTGTTGTCTCGTTCCTCGCCCCGCCCCCTTGTTATCCTCGTTTAGTCATCTTTGCTTTACAACTTGTCACCTGTTTCCCTCATTAGTTTCTCCCTATTTAATCCCCTTGTGTTTGCTTTCTTGTGCCGGTTCACTGTCATTCATTGTGTGAAACTATCCGTGAGTAACCTGTTGAAAGTCTTGTCTAGAAAGAAGAGTTTGATCCTGTCTAAGCTGTTAGTTTTTGTCTGAGTCTTAGTCTAGTCTTGTCAGTCCAAATTAGTCTATCCTGTCTTGGTTTGCCCCCTCGTGGGTTTTGTTTTCCTGTTTATTCTGTCTAGTTGTATCAATAAACCGTGTATATTGCATTTTGTCTGCATTTGGGTTCATCTTCTCCGCATCCCCATAACAGTATGCTTTTACTTTTTTTCGTGGACCTCAAAAGGGAAAGATTCATTCAAGCAAAAGACCAAAAGATAATTGTATGGTGCTTATTACCCTTTTGGCAAAAGGATGATGTATTAACTAGTGTTGATGAATGGAAAGGAACATATACTCTTCAAAATAATCATTTTGTGTATGGGCTTTTGTCCTTTTATTCATGGGTTAGGATGAGATGAATTTTCATTTTTGGGTGAACTATTTCTTAAAATGGACTATAAATCAAATTTACAATCCAATAATACTGGTGGTGATGATGAATTAATGAACTATGGGAACAATTACTGTGAGCTACTGGTTATTTTGGTAGATTGCTGTGATGATTACAGAAGTGCTTAATTTTCTCACCATGTTCTCACATTACCTCCTTGAAATCAAGTTTCTAATCATCCCAAGGATATTAAATGTCAGTTCATGAAAATCTGAATGAAGGATGAGTGATATAAAATATAAAAATTGAGATAATGTTCTACCTGGGTCTGTGTGGGTTTCCTACGGGTGCTCCCCCACAATCCAAAGACATGCAACATAGATGAAAGGGAGATGTTAAAATGTCTTTATGTGTGATTGTGAGTGCAATTGTGTGTGTGTGTGTGTGTGTGTGTGTGTGTGTCCTGTGATGGACTGGCCATCTGTCCATGGTGTTTCCCTGCCTGTGGCGCTGGGATAGACTCCAGCATCCCTACAGAGGATGAGCAGTTTGGTGAATGGATGGATAAAGATAATAAAACAAACAAACAAAAAAGGAACAGATAATGGAACAGGTAAAGATCAAACAGTGGAAAGGAGAAAATAAGACAAAAGCTGAAAAAGTACTTTGCTAATATGCACAGTGGCAAGACCATGGTACAGTGGTCAGGCGCTAATACCATGGTATTTTATGATTACAATATTCGATAACACTTTATTTTACAGTGTCCTTGTTGGGTATGTTACATGTACTTACCATAGTAATAACAGTAAATTATACATACTTACATGCAACTAACCCTCAACCAAATCCTAATCCTACCCTAACGCTATAGTAAGTACATGTAGTTCATTATTATTACTCAGTACTTAAATGTATAATTACACTGTAACAATGACACCTTAAAATAAAGTGTTATGGTATATTCATATACCATAGTATTTATAAGGTACTTAAAAAAAAAAAACTTGGTATTAACATGGCAATGTGTTCAAAAACTGTATTAGTTGTATGCCAGTTGCAAGTGTATGTGGTTTTAAAGATAAAAAGGAAGCATTTTGAAACAGCGTAGGTTGAAGGACACAAAATGAAGAACCTTTAAGATACAGAAGAGGAAAAATAAAGTGTCACATAAAGTGAGTAAAAGAAGAAATGCAGTGAGAGAGAGTGTCTGTGGCGGAGACTGTCAATGTCACGGGCTGAAGATCTCTGGAAGCTCAAGTGTAGCAGGTCGATATTTATCGGCAGGTTTTACAACATAATGCGAATAAAAATACAACAGAGTAGCAGAGACGCAGTTTGTGAAGTCAGTAAAGACGCATTATGGGTATGTTGATGCGTCACGGCTTGATTTGCAACAACAATTTGAGTCTGTCTACACTGGAATTATAGTAATAATGTTGCAGCTGCATATACAAATGGTTAGAAACTTTTATAACGAATTAATTACTTGTTATATATTTAGACTCCAGGGGCCGTATTCACAAAGAATTTTAAGGCTAAAAGTAGCTCCTAACTGGCGAATTTAGGAGCAACTCCTTAAAATAATGGGTGTGTCACTCGTAACTTTAGGACTCCTAATTTTTTTGACTAAGAGTAATTCACGAAGCATTTTAGCCCTAAAAGTAGCACCTAAGCATGGGACAGCTTAAAAGAAGTCGAGAGGACTCCTAACTCACTAAGACCTATTCACAAACCGCTTTTTGTGGCATTTCACGTTGTGATGTTTTGAAATGCGTATGCGGCGGCTACAGGAGCTTCAATCGCGAGGGAACAATTTTGCATTGTAGGCATAACTAGGGCAATAACGCCACCAACAACAACCAAAACTAGGCTACTCATTGCATGTAAACTAATTGTAACGTTTCATTGTGAATCAAATTAAAATGTTCTTCTCTTTGCAAACGTAGGCAGAGGCATATAGTGACAGATTAATTCAATAATGTTGCAAAGATATTGCATCAATCCATATGTTTCATTAGGCTACTAGACTATTTGTTTTGCCTTACTCTTTATTCATTTCGGCTATTTATTCAGTTATTCATCATCTTCCGTCCTTTGCACTACTTGTGTAGCGCATGCATTCTCAGACCTGTCACTCATCATCGTAGGGGAGGTGTTAGGAATCATTCCCGCGTTACAATCATCAGCCAATCAAGGTGGTGACTTCAGTCCAGCTCGTGCATGAGTAATGACGTCATCCATAGCAACGAAGACTCACTCTTAGTTTAGGAGTTGTCATTTTTCTTTACTAAGAGTAGGTCTGAAAGGTGTTGTGAATAACTTTTAAGAGAAAACTCCTAGCTAAAATCTTTTAGTGCGATTTAGGAGTACTCCTAGTGGTAAGATAAAATGCTTTGTGAATACGGCCCCTGACCAATACATCAGAGACATATGATATATGGCAGTGGTTTGTTTTGGTGGGGGAACAGGATTCAGAACCTCATATAGCATGTGTGGTCACAGATGAACTTTTATTTGCTTGTTGCAAGGGCTTCAAACCTGGCTCTTTCAATCAGAGTTTGGAATCAGAGCTATCCTTTTTCTAATAAATAATTTAACATTTTAATAATTGCAATGGGACTCATTCAATCAAAAAATTTGATTTTTTTTATAGGGTTAGGGTTAGCTTGGGTTAGGTACATTGATAGGGACAAATGGGAGTAAGATGGCAATCTGACAGCTGGGCATTGAATGATTACCAAATTCTTACACCATGATATTTACTTAGAACTTCTAAAACATTCAGTGACCAAAACCTATGGTTTGATCATAGTACTGTCAAAAAAATAAAATAAAAAATAGAGAGTCTGTTCTTGCATCTAATTCCTCTGTGCCTGGCACACGGTACATGGCAAAGCTACAGAACATGGCACAGTTTTACACGAGCCGCTAACATGCATGCACACCTGCTACTGAATAAACACAAAACAATATGAAGGAAACCAGTGCAAATAATGAATTGATGAGTTGTGATTCTAATCCGAGGTTAGAGATTTATGAATGAAACCTTTTTTTTTAGAATAAGAATCTCTCAGAGAACCAATTTGCTATTTGGATCATAGGCAGCCCTTACAAAAAGTCTCAGATGGTTATACAAGAGATACCTCAGCATACTGTTTAATGGCACTGAATGATTACCATTTGTATCTATCATGGTACTCTTTATTACTTGCCATGGTACTTTTTCGTTAGAGAGAGATTCTTGCACCATTTTCCAACTTGCCAATACTTATAGCCAGTGATCAAATAAAGTGTAACAGATCTGAGAGCAGCAGCTGTAACTCTGCTTAATGATTGGAGGAAGAAGAAGAAGGAGAAGAAGAAAAAGAAGAAGAAGTAGAAAAGAAACTACATGAAATGGGATGGTCCAATTCATTGGAATGTGCAAGTGTCAGTCAAGTGTGGTTCATACCACGTCGGTGTGGTAGGGGGTCAGAGGATTGTGAGCCTCGGTGGGTCTCTATTAGTCATACTGGTCCCTCGGTCATGCCCTCCAGAGGCAGGCTGGTGGCATTATCAGTGGGCAGAGGTTGATCCTGGGAGGTTGGCATGTTGTGGGCGGTCGCTACAGCCAGACTAGCGTATGGCAGGTGGCAGTCTGTGTGGAGGAAGGGTGGGTAGTGCTGCCGATAACAGATGTAGGCAAAGAAGAGGCCGATCACTCCCCCAACAAATGCATCTGTGAGGGACAATTCAAGGTTCACAAAGTAAGACACAGTCACAATAAATCTCATCCATCCTTACAGCTAGCTTTCTAACTGTCTGCCTGTCTTTAACATAATATGTTTTCATTCTTTTATTGTCATTCCCATGAATAATTAAAAACAAAAACAAAAAGACGATAGATTGTATTTTATAAGATTTTACAACATTTTAAAAGGATGTTTTGCTACTGACCTAAGATTCTGCAGCAAACACAATTCACTAAATGGATTCTGCCATTTAATGCCACCCTGAGAGGAAGCCGTTAAGCACCGCCATTAAAAAGAGCTGCAGTGCGCACTGACACACAGCTGTATAACCTGCGTTTATAAACACCACACAGCTATTTAATTCCCCAAAAATTCAGTCTAAAATAAAATCAAATGACTGAAACATAATTTTGAGGATGGACTGAACAATTGCCCCTGGAACAAACCCACACTCATTAAAGGATTAGTTCACTTCAGAATGAAAATTCTGTCCTCATTTACTCACCCTCAGTTTTTTTTTTAGTATTTAGCACCCTAGTATTTTTTGTCCTACTATCAAAATAAATGGGGTCCATCAACTGTCTGGTTATCGACATTTTTCAAAATATCTTCCTTTGTGTTCAGCAGGAGGAAGAAATTCATACAGGTGTGAAACAAATTGAGGGTGAGTAAATGAAGACAGAATTTTCATTTTGCAGTGAACTAATCCTTTAAATCACTATGCTAGAGGGCAAGCTTTTATGAGTCCACAGCTTGTATTTACTTGGACCAGATTGGACCCATCGAGTTTAATGGTCCATGCCACTATTGTTCAGATTAGTTCTGTTCTACTACCCAGCAGGCTCTAGGGGATAGGTCCATATAGTCACACTAATAAGTATCCGCTTGCAGTTGTTTGACTGATATGAGGAGTCTATATGAGGTGACGAGGAAATACATAAATGACACCTTCATAATCATGACATGACACATGTCATGAGTATGAAGGAGGTTTTATGCATGTTAATGACAATTCGCTCAATTATGTCATTTTTAATGAAGATGACATTGTTTGAGATGTCTTTGTCATGACAACTTGACATTACCAAGACAACATAACCTGTCATAAATATGTCATAAACATGACCTAGCAGATTAATCATCAAACTTAAGAAACTACTTAGCTTTATGGGTTAACATTACATTATATTTCTGACCACTTTTTTTTCCCAGTGGTACAAATTTAATTTGTCATTAAAATGTCATTAAGTGTTAATACTCTGTCAAATAATTTTATAACAGTGTCATGAATATTTTTCTTAACCTCAACTACAGTGGTACTAATTTAATTTGTCATTAAAATGCCATTAAGTGTTAATACTGTCAAATTACATAACTAGAAATATGCTTTTTAATGTTTACTTATGAATTTATTAAACATTACACGTTGATTGATTAACAGATCATTGTTTAATGTAAATTAAAATGCTTACAAATGTCAATAAACTTCAGTTTATATAATACCTAATGCACTTTTTTTAGATTTACAAAAGTACAAATGCATAAAGGTGTTTGGTAGCAATGAGTTATCTGGATGTTCAAAAGAAAATTGTTATGTAATATAAGAATGACTGATCTTACACTATATTTTGGATGTCTTTAACTATATATGCGTGCGTAAAATTGTTATGTATAATGTACTTCATGTGTTCATATTCTATTACAAAACACTCTTGCTGCTATTGACGTGTGATACATACGGGTGAGGTAGGACAGGTTTGGCAGTATGGGTAGGTTTAAGGATTGGTTAAGGGGTTAACAGTGTAAAAGGGTTCAATTTGATTACTATAAGGGAACATGGTTCAAACTGTTTATATTACATAATCTATCAAAACAAACAAGTATTTTCTTTAAAAAAATTAATTTGCAAAATGTAATCAAGAATCTGTGATTTGTTAATTCTCTTTAACCACTATTTACAGTTTTAATCAAAATGATTCAACCCCAAATGCAAATCGGGTTTATTACAGTCTTTCAGCTGTTTGCAATGAACAAATCATTTTGCTGTTATGACCTGCTGAAAAAGATATGTACAACCAGACACCAGCTTCTGGCAGGATGGAATATTAGCAGCCGCAGAGCATCACCGAGCCACACCATGCTTAACTGTAGGCAGAGTGTTCATTTCAGCATATGCTTAATTGTTCTTCCTCCAGACACACCGCTGATCCATAGTGCCAAAAAGTTCCAGTTTTGTTTCATCGCTCCACAGAACAGAATCCTAAAACTTATGTGGCTTATTTATAGGATTTTGAGCACTTTTCTTGTGCTTTTGGGTTAGTAGTGGTGTAGGCTACATCTTCTGGCATGCGTTTAGTACGTGCCTTACTGTGCAAGCTGAAACCTCAGTGCCTATTGCCACCAAGTCTTGCTGCAGGTCTTTTGCAGTCACTCAAGGGTTTTTCTGAACCTGCCTTCTCAGAAATCTGGTTGCAGCCGTTGATAGCTTCCTTTTTCTGCCCCATCCAGGTAGTGTAACCACTGTTCCTTTAACTTTGATCCTGCGAACTATGCTTCCAACAGTGTCTCTAGGAACAGTTTGTGCCTTCGCTATCTTTTTGTATCCTGTTCCTTGTTTGTGAAGGGCGATGATATCTTCTCTTAACTTTTGGGACCATTCTTATTTCTAACATGCAGTCAAATGTGACACTCAACAAACCTAGCCAGTTCAGGTATTTCATGTTCATTAGTTGAATCAGGTGTGCTTGAGACAACACCTGTTTTGCAGATTTGTGCTGTTGTGAGAAATTCTATTCAGGGGGTTGAATAATTTTGAGACTGCATTGAGTCATTAAAAGCTGCATTTTCAGTTGAATTTTGGGAAACCACTTGAAATATTTGTTGTTTTGAGCTATTTCAATTACTTTTGTGAAAGTCTGTACATTTAACCAATAAACCTCATTCAACTAAAACAGAGTGGTTTCTAGACACTCTACACCGTAGAAGGGATGTGATTGATGGATGTCTCTTATTGAAAATGTATGGCCCATAATGAAAAGGAGAATAAAACAATGATGACCACGGACTGTTGAGTCTTGTATAAGGCAGGATTGGGCAAAAATTCCTCTTGAAAAACTTGTGTTGCATCCAAAATTTGTTTATATTTACCAAATACACTTAAGTTGGTCAATGAAAACTTTGAAAATCTTTCTTTGTACTTTTGTCAAGTAAATAAAGTTTAAAGAGAATTAAGAAATCACAGATTCTTGATTTTAATGTATTTTACAAAATGTCCCAACTTTTCTGGATTTTAGGGTTGTAAATGACTTGTAAAGATGTGTAAATAGGGTGAATTCAGGTTATTTCCAGGTTTTGTCCATTTTTCAGGACACTTTTTGCCATTGAGACGACTTGGAAAAAGTGTCTTAATATGTACTAAATGATTATAAACACTCTACAATCTACAAATAATGAATCATTTCAACTTTAGATTGTGTACTACAAAAACATGAACAAATAATGAATAAATGATTCATAAAAAAAAATAAAAAAAAATACACACCACAACAAATGAACACCAAATGTATGACTTTTACAGACTGTGGTTATGTGTTATTGAATAATATGTTAACATGAATAGTGTGTGAAGTGCTCAAAATGACCAATTAAACTATTTTTTCACAACATGTGTAAATTAGGTACAAAAGTGCATTAGGTAATAAATGAATCGAAGTTTAATGAGATTTGTCACCATTTTATTTACATTAAATCATGATCTGTTAATCATTATGTAATATTTAATAAGTTCATTAGTTAACATTAACAAGCACATTATCTCATATTTCTATGTGTAAATATAATTACTAACTAATGATCTGTTAAGCATTATATAATGTTTGTTAATGATTTATCAATGAATGTTATTATACAGTGTTACCAAAATAAATATATATGTTGTGTTAATATGCATATTTAGAGTTTAGCAACATAAAATCTAGGACATACACACTTTTCTGGAGATAATTAACAGGGCTAGCTGTATATATGCAGGAAAACAGTCCTTTCTGCTGTCATTCATTTCAAGGATTTCACTTTTTTATTCTTGCTGTAGTAACTTTTCAAAATTCCATGTTCACACTGCTCTCTCTGAAAATGCTAGAACGACACACATGAATAGTTCATCCAGAAATGAAAATGACTTCTATTCTTCTGTGGAACACAAAAAGAGTTTGTTCACAATAAAAGTGAATGGGTGGAATGCTGTGGAGCTCTAAAGGTGAGAAAAAGCCCTGAGAATGTATTTTAAAATTACTCCTTATAATATGTGCATGTATTTTAAGTCTTCTAAAGTCATGTGCAGTTTATTTAAACAAAACAGGAGATAAACTCACCAACAGCGGTATCACAAAAACAAAGCTTTACAAGAGACAATGGGAACATGATGGCTTTATATACACAAAGACTAATGACTAACATTATACACCTGCAAGCAATTAAACAATTAACCAATGAGAAAAAGACACATAGAGCAAAAGAAGCACATGACATTATCACATTAGTGGCAAGGGTATCACATTAGATGACAACAAACATGATAACAGGTGTGTTCGCCGGAGTGATGAGATACTTAGTAGACTGTCCTCACTCAATGGCTGGCTGTCTAAGTGGTGTCCGCAAAAGAATATAGGGTTCATAGACAATTGGACATTTTTTTGGGGCAGACCTGACCTGTTGAAAAGAGATGGTATTCATCCCTCCTGGGATGGTGCTGCTCTTCTCTCTAGTAATATGGCACATAGTCTTAGAGCTCAAACATGACAATCTGGGGCTCAGGTCAGGAAGCAGACAGACTGGCTAAACCGACCGTCTGCCAGCCGTCTCACGTCACTGAGGTCAGATAAATCCCATCACACAGAGCCTCTTTCACCTAGATATCATCATATAGAGACTGTGTCTGATCCCCGAATTAGGAAATACAAAAAACTCCCAAACCCATTTAAGGGTAAAAATGTAATCGATGTTCTACAAATAAAAAATAGATATAATACAGATGAACAAATGATAAAGCTTGGGTTGCTGAATATTCAGTCCCTTACTTCAAAAGCACTTATTGTTAATGATATGATTACAGATTATAACCTAGACGTGTTGTGTTTGGCAGAAATCTGGCTAAAACCAGACAATTACATTACTTTAAATAAGTCCACCCCCCAAGATTACTGTTATAAAAACGAGCCACGTCTGAAAGGAAAAAGGGGTGGTGTTGCTGTAATCTATAGTAATATCTTCAGAATTACTGAGAAGTCTAGTTTCAAATATAATTCTTTTGAAGTGTTGGTGCTTAATGTAACACTATCTAGTGTAAATGATAAATCACGCTTGACATTTGTGCTGGCTACAGTATATAGGCCACCATGGCACCATGCAGACTTTATCAAAGAATTTGCAGATTTTTTAGCGCAGTTAGTACTGGCTGCAGATAAAGTCCTAATTGTTGGTGATTTTAATATACATGTAGATAACGAAAAAGACGCATTGGGATTGGCATTTAGAGACATTCTGAACTCTATTGGAGTTAGACAACACATGTCAGGACCCACTCATTGTAATAATCATACTTTAGATTTAATATTGTCACATGGAATCAATGTCAATGCCGTTGAAATTCTGCAGCAGAGCGATGACATCTCAGATCATTATCTAGTCTTGTGTATATTCCATTTAGCCAAGGTTGCAAAGCCGACTCCATATTACAAATATGTTAGACCTATCACTTCTGCCACTAAAGATTGCTTTATTAATAATATTCCTGATCAGTTTCATCTCCTCAGCATCCCAGATAGCTTAGAAGAACTTGATATTGCGACAGAAACTTTTCACTCTCTTTTCCAGCACTTTAGACACAGTTGCTCCCTTGCGCTTAAAGAAGATTAAAGAAAATACTCCAATGCCGTGGTAAAACGAGCACACTCAGGCCCTTAAGAGAGCAGCCAAAAAAATGGAGCGCAACTGGAAGAAAACAAAACTAGCCGTTTTTCGCATTTCGTGGAGAGAGAGCACGATTGTGTACAGAAAAGCCTTTAAAACTGCTAGATCTGCTTATTTTTCGACTCTCTTAGAAGAAATCAAACACAACCCTAGGTATTTATTTGACACAGTGGCTAACTTAACAAGAAATAAAGCTTCTACTTCTGAAGTTTTCAAAGAGCATAGCAGTAATGAACTTCTTTACTTACAAGATTGATAATATTAGAGAGAAAATTACAACTATGCAATCATCTACTACAGTATCGCATCAGGCAGTGCATTGTAGTGTCCCTGAGGAAAAATTCCATTCATTCGTTGCAATAGGAGAGGAAGAATTGTCTAAACTCGTTAAATCCTCTAAAACAGTGGTTCCCAAACCTGTCCTGAAGGACCCCCAACACTGCACGTTTTCTTTGTCTCCCTAATCAAACACACCTGATTCAACTCATCAGCTCATTATCACATGGGTTAATGAGCTGATGAGTTGAATCAGGTGTGTTTGATTAGGGAGACAAAGAAAACGTGCAGTGTTGGGGGTCCTTCAGGGCAGGTTTGGGAACCACTGCTCTAAAACAACAACATGTATGTTAGACCCTATACCGACTAAGCTACTGAAAGAAATGCTTCCAGAGGTCACAGATCCTCTTCTTAATATCATTAATTCATCTTTGTCACTAGGATACGTACCGAAAACTTTTAAGCTGGCTATTATTAAACCTCTTATTAAAAAAACGCAACTTGATCCTAGAGAATTAGTCAATTACAGGCCGATCTCAAATCTACCCTTTTTGTCAAAGATACTAGAAAAAGCAGTATCCTCACAACTATGTTCCTTTTAAGAAAGAAATGGTATCTGCAATGATTTCCAGTCAGGATTTAGACCGTACCATAGTACTGACACTGCTCTCATTGCTCTAATCATCGGATCGTGGTTGTATCTCTCTATTAGTGTTACTCGATCTTAGTGCTGCATTTGACACCACTGACCACAACATTCTTTTAAATAGTGGAATTGCATTAGCATAGTTTAAATCATACTTATCTGACCGTAATCAGTTTGTAGCAGTAAATGAAAAAACGTCTTATCAATCACAAGTTCAGTATGGCGTACCGCAAGGCTCAATAATAGGACCATTGCTGTTCACTCTGTACATGCTACCCTTGGGAGATATCATTAGGAAGCATGGGATTAGTTTTCACTGTTATGCTGATGATACTCAGCTCTACATCTCTTCGCGCCAGTTCAAGAAATTAACGGAATGGATAGCTGATATAAAAATTTGGATGACTAGTAATTTCCTATTACTTAATTATGAAAAAAACGAGTTTCTAATGATTGGACCAAAAACCTCTGCATGTACTAACCTACAGTAGAATACTGTCTAACAATTGATGGCTGCTCTGTCAAGTCTTCATCGTTGGTTAGGAACCTGGGTGTGCTCTTTGATACCAATCTTTCATTTGAAAGCCATGTTTCTAGCATCTGTTAAACAGCATTTTTCCATCTTAAAAATATATATAAATTACAACATATGCTTTCAATGAAAAATGCAGAACAGTTAGTTCATGCGTTCATGACCTCAAGGCTAGATTATTGTAACACTCTTATGGGTGGTTGCCCTGCAGGCATAATAAACAAACTACAGCTGGTCCAAAACGCAGCAGCTCGAGTTCTTTCTAGAATCAGGAAGTATGACCATATTAGCCCGGTTCTGTCAACACTGCACTGGCTCCCAATTAAACGTAATAAATTTAAAATCGTATACATTTTAAAATATTGCTGATTACTTACTTACATAGTACTAAATGGTTTTGCTCCCAGTACTTGAGCAAGCTCTTTACGCATTATAGTCCTTCACGTCTATTGCGATCTCAAAACTCTGGCCAGTTGATAATACCTAGAATATCAAAATCGACTGCTGGTGGTAGATCCTTCTCCTATTTAGCACCTAAACTCTGGAACAGTCTTCCTAACATTGTCCGGGAAGCAGACACACTCTGTCAGTTTAAATCAGAGTAAAAACAAAATCTCTAAAATCAAAATCTCTAAAAACACATCTCTTTAACCTGGCATACACATAGAAAATTATACATTCCTATTATTCAAATCAGTTAAATGATTATTAGGCTGCATGAATTAGGTCAGCCAGAACCGGGAGCACTTCCTATAACACCCGATGTACTCGTTACATCATAATAAGAATGGCATCTACGCTAATGTTAGTCTTTCTGCCTATTCAGAGGTTTACTGTAATCAGCTGGATCCAGGCCGTATCCAGATCAGATGGTGAATCTGCGCCTAGACACAACCACAACGCATGATATCTTTTTTCCAGATCGTTTTGGTGCTCATGCCTGCTGTTTCCCCCCGTTTTGCTTTCGCCGTTTGTTTCGCTTCGTGTTCGTGTCTGAATTATCTCTGCATCACTTCACTGGATTTCCCATCGGACTATCTATCAGCAGACAATGCTCAGCACCATCATTTAACCATGATTCTGACCATCTTGCTTAACTATTTTTTGTTTATAAATAAACTGACTGCTCTGTATTTGTGACTGGATCATGAGTTATTTCCTGGTATAACGATCTGACTTAATGGATCCAGTGAAAGCTTCTGAGTTAATAGACATTTTGTCTAGCAACAACACTAGAATGGAACGCCAAGAGGAGCAGATGTTTGCAACCGGTCATGCGGTCCAGGCCTTGGTAGCGCAGGTGTCCGAATTTACTACCCAGTTACAGCAGACTGACGCTGTGGCATCTTCCACTGCGCTAGACCCACCGCCTGTGTTCCCCCCATCAGAGATCACACTAAACCATGACTACCACCACCAGCCACTTATTCCGGTTAGCCACAACTATACTTTACTAACTTTTTTGGACAAAGTGCCCTTTGTTTTTTGCTATACAGCCATAATCTTTTCCTACAGAGCAATCTAACGTGGTGTTGGTGATCATGCTGTTGTCTGGTTGGGCGGGACTTTGGGGAATGGGAAAACTGTTGCTCCTCGTTCCAGTCTTTCTCTGATGAACTGAAAAGGGGTGTTCAACCGTGCAGTCGCCGGTTGTGAAGCTGCATGCGTGCTGGCGGATTTGCGCCAAGGAAACCGATCAGTCACAGATTATTCAATTGCGTTTCGCACGTTGGCTGCTGAATGCAAATGGAACGAGGAGGCGCAGTGGGATATGTTCCTGCATGGGTTATACATAAATGCACATAAGGAGATATTTATGTAGGATTTACCCACTGACTTGGATGATTTGATTGAGTCGGCTATCAGAGTGGATGCATGATGAACCTGTTCTGCAGAGCTTTGTTCCAGAGAGAGAGTCTTGCTCCAACACTACGGTCAGAGTAGTAGACACTCTTTTGATCCAGAACCCATGCAGGTGGGCAGAACTCGGCTTTCCCGGGAGGAGAAGGATCGTCAAAGGACATTTGGATTATGTTTATACTGTGGAGCTGCAGGCCACATCCCAGCACAATGTCCAGCAAAAACCAGAGCCTGACAGTAGTTTTGAGGTTACTGACTGTCCCTTTGAGAAATCCTCCTTATCCACCACTTTCCTCTTGGTCAGACCGCAGTGGGTTGACAACTGTCATGCACTACTGGACTCTGGAGCTGAAGGGAATTTTCTGGACATCACTCTGGATCATCAACTCAAGATTCCTCTTTTTCCTCTCACCCATCCTATTTCTGTCAACGCCCTAGGTGGTCAAGCACTTCCATCAATCACTCATTCCACTGGGCCGGTGAGTCTCCTGAACCTGGAGACCTGTCTAACGTATCCAAGGAGTACCTTGACCTGAAGGAAGTGTTCAGTAAGTCTCGAGCTGCTCTCTTCCTCCTCATCTTCCCTATGACTACGCCATTAACTTATTACCAGGTACGCCTCCGCCTAAAGGCAGATTATATTCACTTTCTGCTACAGAAAGGGAGGCCATGGAGAAATATATTTCTGATTCTCTTGCAGCCAAACTCATCCACCCTTCTTCTTCTCCTTCAGGTGCGAGGTTTTTCTTTGTGGAAAAGAAAGATGGTTCCCTGCACCCCTGAATTGACTATCGTGTTTTGAACAACATCACGGTTAAGAATACTTGCTTTACCGTTGATGTCCTCGGCCTTCGAGCGGTTGTAGGCAGCTTCCTTTTTCACGAAGTTGGACCTTCACAATGCCTATCATCATTAGGCCACGCCAGGGAGGGGGATGAGTGGAAGACTGATTTCAATACTGGTTATGCCGTTTGGTCTATCCAATGCTTCCGCATGCTTCTAGGCACTCATCAATGACGTGTTGAGAGATACATTCGGTCAGTTCATTTATGTCTATCCAGATGACATACTGATATTTTCTTCTTCTCTCCAGGAACATTTTCAGCACATTAGAAGTGTGCTTCTGAAAGAATGGGATTGGGATTTTTGTCAAGCTGGAGAAATGTGTTTTTCATGCGCAGTCTGTTCCCACTTAAGGGTACATCGTCTTGTCTGAGGGAGTGCACATGGATCCAACAAGATTCAGGCTGTGGTGGATTGGCCAGCTCCAGACTCCCGCAAGGCCCTGCAAAGGTTTCTGGGCTTTGGCAATTTTTACCTGCGTTTTATTCACAATTACAGCCACCTAGTCGCCCCTCTGACCACCTTGACCTCCACCAAAACAACATTCAGATGTTCTAAAGCAGCTGATGCTTTTTCTAACCTCAAGAGCCGCTTTGTTTCAGCTACCATTCTTATTGCCCTTGATTCCTCTCGTCAGTTTGTGGCTGAGGTCGATGCGTCTGAGGTGGGGGTTGGGAGGGGGGTTAGGGTCCCACAATGTGCTAGATTTTGTTTCAGCCCTGCCCCCCTCTCGAGAGAACACAGTGGTTTTGACTGTGGTGGTCCGGTTCTCGAAGGCGACTCATTTCATTCCTCTGCCCAAATTACCCTCTGCCAGAGAGACAGCGGTTGCTGTTATTGACCACGTATTTTGCATTCATTTCAGGCCTCCCGATGGATGTGGTTTCTGACAAGGGACCCCAATTTGTTTCCAAATTTTGGAGAGAGTTTTGTAAGTTGCTGGGGGCAAAGCCAGACAGACTCTTCTGCAGGTGTGGGTGCACACTAAGGCTCAGGCCAATCTCCACAGGTCGAAGCCTCCCATCTACATCGTTGGTCAAAAAGTGTGGCTTTCTTCCAAGAATATTCCTCTCCGCTCCGTTTGTAATAAACTTGTCAAATTTATTGGACCATTCTCTGTCACTAAAATTCTTAGTCCAGTGGCAGTCCGCCTCAAACTTCCTCCTGCGTACAGGAGAATTCATTTAGTTTGTCATGTTTCCAAAATAAAACCCGTTTTTCACTCCCCTGTTAATCCGCCTGCTCTGGTTCCCTCACCGTCGCATCTTGTAGATGGGGAACCCACCTATTCAAATGTATTCTGGACTCGAGACGGAAGAGACGCGGATTCAAGTATTTGGTGGACTGGGAGGGTTATGGTTGGGAGGAGAGAAGTTGGGATCCTGCAAGGGACATATTGGATCACTCCCTTATCGATGATTACAATCGACAGGTAGGTTCCTCTGATAGTGCCAGGAGGGGTTCTTAGTGGGAGGGGTACTGTCACAGTTCACAGGTGTTCATCTTGCTTTTCCTGTCGTGTTTTCTGTGTTGCTGGGCAAAGCTTATCAGCTGATGAGCTAATCAGCACAACACACCTGAAGCTCGTCAGTACTGCCTTTAAATGTGGTGTGTTTCCTCTTGTCTTGTCAGATTATTTTGGTTTTAAATCCCTTTCCATCATATTCTGTCATGCTTTCTTTGGTGATTCAGACTATTCATTGGATACATCATGTGGCTTCACATCCTGTCTGAGACTGTTATTGATGGTGACAGTATAGCTGTGCGCCAGTGTGATTCTGGATGATACACAGACATGATTAATAACTGTATGGGTAAAACATCTAGAAGCAGGCCAGTGAGCTGTAAAGCTGATGTCAAAGCTTGGAAACAATTGCTGATGCTTTATCTGTCTCTATCTCGAAGAAGAAGTAACTCCAACAAACCATGCATACTCCGTGTTATGTTCTACGAACATCTAGAAGCAGGTCAGTGAGCTGTAAAGCTGATGTCAAAGCTTGCAAACAATTGCTGATGCTTTATCTATCTCTATCTCGAAGAAGAAGTAACTCCAACAAACCATGCATACTCAGTGTTATGTTCTACAAGTATTGAAGAAAGTTCGATCTGTATTAATCCCTGGAAAAAGTTCATTAGCTTGATATATATTTTTAATTATCATGTTTAATGAAATAACTATTTAAATGGTAGAGTAAAGATGTCAATAATGTCATAAATGCTAGAAAGAATAAACATTTTGGTTACACTTTATACTGAATACATATTATATAACTAAGTCTCAGAGTATTAGTAGACTGTTAGATTAATGGGTGTTAGGGTTTGGGTTTGTAGATGACATGTTTCAAAGTTACTTATAGTAGAATGTCTGTTGAGGAGCATCAAAATAAAGTGTTAGCAGATATTAAGAAGACAAGCTCATACTCTAATAAGAGTTAGTTGCAACATTACTTAGTAGAATATCTAAAGTGGACCACTGAAATAGTGTTACCAAGATTACATGTGTTATTACACTTGAGAAACAATGTTTTAAAAGTACATTTATGTAGTGACATATTTCAGTAATCTATATGATCTAATTAATGTTTTTAAATTAATGGTCTAAGTCACTGTGCTGCTAAACAAACCATTTTTGTAGTGTAAATGTAGTGGCTCTGACTGCCAGATGCTAACACGCATGTATTAAGCAGATGTGTGTTTTTGTAGGACACTGCTGCAAACCTCTGACCTTGCCAGTGATGCTTGTAATCGCAGGTGCGGGACAGCGCAATCATCATGGCACTGTAGAGGGGCAGGACCATGGCACAGAGACGCCAGCTGCGCCCACGTCCAGCATCTGTGAAGCACTGCAACTTGCCCGCCAAGTAAAATGAGGTAAAGCCCAGGCCAGAGAAAGCAACTAAGACAAAAGGTGAGAGAAATAAAATATAGAGTAAAAGTAAATGCAAAGTTCTGTAAGAAACCATATACAGTAGGAAATGACTGAAGTGAACTTTTTAATATCAAAACTGTCTGCTAGACAGCGGTGATATTAAATAGATAGCAAATGCCGTCTAATCCTAATATAGAAATAACAGTAATCTGACATGTGTCTGCTCTAAAGTTTCAAATGAGATCTCAACAATGTCTTAAAATGTGCTCAGATTTGCAAAATACCAAGCTCTGAAATCAGATGTCAGATATCTCAGTATGAAATCAAATATGTCTCCTCAATTCTTTCCAAACCAAATTATCGGAGCTAAATTTTTTTTCCATTTATTTCAAGCGAATTTTATGAGTGAAAACCGATTATAATCATTTTGTAGACATTGGGATATAAATACATTGTTGTATAGCACAGAACAGAGCTTGTATTTCTCTGAATTCCATGGAAAAACATAAATAAAAATGGGATTTGCTAGCACTCTTCCTACTTTCCTGTTCTCTGCAAACCTGTTGCCCTGGCAACCTGAGGTAGCATTAAAGAATCAAGATAGATTTATTGCTGTTGCATTTTTAAACTCTGTATTACATCTCATTTATTGAGCTACTACAGCTTTTACTTACTATAAATGAGATTGAATAGAGATTTGGACTCCAGCAATGTTGCATTAAAAAGCATAAACTGATAAGGTGTGAAAACAAATAATTAGGCATCCAAGCTGCTAATTCAAAATTTGCACATTGGATTCTGCAAAGTGATTATGCGCAGTTGAAGAGAAAGAGACCCGCGTGAGCTGTGTGAGCTTACATTGAGCAAACACTTCTGGAACTCCAGAAGTATGTAACAATACATACTGTAACAATCTGGTAAGACACACAATGTTGGTTTTCCTAACCAGGGGTTCACATTTACACTGACAGTGATTGCATTGACGGAGGTTGCCCAAATCACTTACTGTTTGTTGGGTACTAGGTGTTCCTGCTTAACTAGAGACTGACTCTCTGCCCTCCCGCTGGTGCATTGCTTCTCATTTGCATCAAGTCTACCTTGGTTGCATTACCTTTCTTCAATTACTCATGTTGCCTCAAATTGTAAAACTCTCAATGACAATGACAGACAAAAAATGTCAATGCTAAATCAAATTAAATATTTTTTAAAGTACAATGTTTAAAATTATGCAATAAATTACTCTGACCTCACAAAAAAGTGGGTCTCATTCATAAACTTGTGTGTAAAATCTGCCTGCAAACTATTTCATTTCATACAAAAATGTATTTAGGAAAAAAAAGAACAACAAACTACACATACTGTATGCAAAAATCACATCTGGGTGCCTATATCATCAAATTTTATACATAAATATTTCCTCTTAATTATATTCCATCATATACACATAAAGAGAGCATCATATGTTTGCTGAGAGTAACAAAAGGTTGTGCTGTGGGTATGTTTTATGCAGATGTCTATCCTTGGGCAAGCTAGTCGGAGAGTGGAAAGAACACAAGCCTCTTTGCGGAGTATGGTGAGGAGACAGGTAAATATAATTTTCCGAGCAATAGCTTACAGGAGATCAGTGGAGTGTCACAAGGAGAGCCCTGGAGATTCATAAGGAGATGGCTGTTTCACAAGGGAACTTCACAGGTAAGTAGAGAAGGTAAGTAGTCCGTAATCCGTATTGGAGACCAGACAAAGAGTGACAGGTGTGTGCTTTTATACAGGTCCTGATTGGTGTGCTGATGAGGGACAGGTTTAGGTGATCAGTATTCGGGTGAGAGTGAACGTTGGATGTGTGAGACAGAGGAGTCTGGTTAGGCAGAAATTTTTGTGAGAACTTCTCCTGTGCATACAAATACGATATAATCAGGGTTCAAGAAGGCCTAAAGAATAGCACAATAGTATTACTATGACATAAGTACATAGTAAAGACACCTTATTTTCTGTTCAAACTATTGGCCTTATTAAAGCACCTATTGGTGCAACAACTCTTCACTCAAATGGTGTGATCCTACTTAGGTTACGCACACTTATTTCCAATTTAATAGGAAATGCAACCATCCCACCACATGTAATGCTTTACAATCAAAATTGTAACCATGAATAATTATTTACTTTGTAGCCTTGGGCAACTCATAATGTCCTTGCCAGTGATGCAGGCTTGATGATGTGAATTAGTGATATGGAGCGGGATGGGGTCTCTTTGCATAAAGCAATTAAACAAAAATAGAGTGTTTTCTATTACCATTTCTTAAGAATATTTTAAATGGCACATCTTAAACCATATTGCCATAGAGAATTTTTTTAAGAGTAATGACTACATAAAAAGCACTACATCTTAAAGACAATAAACAACCTATCTGTGAGAACAGTTTTTAAAAGTTTCACCTAACACAATTAGATTTGGGTTGTAATAAATCGAAGACAGGTATGTATTTTGACTGGATATAACTTTGAGAGCAACTTTAGGTTTCCCTTATCGCAAGAAGTCTAGTGTCATGAAGATAAGCGGACAACACAGCAATGCGGAGAAACAGTCACTTTAATAGTTGCTTGAAGGTGATAACAGAACCTGAAGCAGTCACAAAAGGGAACAGAAAACCACTCGAAGTAGTTCTTGAAACTGAGAGTCTTAATAAAGCAGCAAAAATATAGAACAGAGGATTCTCAGGGTGTGGCAACACCGGTAGGTCTCTCCGAAGGTCTGGTAGAGTTCGCAAGGGTTAGCAGGTGTTCTGGAACAACTCACACTTAGGACAGGACAAGCAGGCAGCGAATATCTCTGGCCCGGGGTGGAAACACAGTGTTCAGGACCACACGACAAGACTGGGACACGAACAAGGGTCAGTCAACCATAAAGATTACTCTGATAAATTCAATACTCAAGCGAAGTCAGATAGAAAGAAGAGCGGGTATATAGAGAAGTAATCAGTATGAAAGGAGAGACAGGTGGTGAGAGAGATAGGTAAGGGAGGACGGTAAGGAGCCTCAGCTGAATAACATGATTAGATAGTAGAGGTGTGTGCGTAAGAGTAAATGAGTGTTAATGGCCAGCGTATGTGAGAGCGTGTGTGTGTGTGTGTGTGTGTGTGTGTGTGTGCGCGTGAAAGAGAGTGTGAATGAAAGCACCCAGATCATGACAGTGCCCCCCCTCCAACAGCGCCTCCTGGCGCCACAGAGGAGGAGGACTGGCGGGACCGGAGGAAGTCATCAATAAGTGACTGATCCAGGATATCCCGGGATGGTACCCAGCACCTCTCCTCCGGCCCATAACCCTCCCAGTCCACTAAGAACTGCCGACCTCGACCCCGGCGACGAACATCCAGCAACCTGCGAACAGTGTAAACAGGGGTTCCCTCAACACGAACAGGAGGCGTAATAACGTGAGGAGAAGAGCGAACAGCGGGCTTAATTCGTGAGACGTGAAAGACCGGGTGGATACGGCGCAGGAATCGAGGGAGCTTTAACTGGACCGCGACCGGACTAAGAATCTTAGAAATGCGGAAAGGTCCGATAAATCGAGGAGCGAGTTTACGTGACACGGACTGAAGAGGAAGGTCGGCCGAAGAGAGCCAGACCTTCTGCCCGCAACGATACTTAGGGCTCTTAATGCGGTGACGATTAGCTGCCCTACGAGTCTGTTTCCGAGACCGACAGAGCGCTGACCTGATCCTTAACCATGTGCGCTTACAACGACTAACGAATTCTTGAACGGACGGTACCCTGGACTCCGCCTCCTGAGAGGGAAAAAGGGGAGGTTGGTAACCGAGGCTGGCCTGAAAAGGGGACAACCCCGTGGCGGAGGAAGGCAGGGAATTATGCGCGTACTCGGCCCAGGGAAGTTGCTCAGCCCAGGACGCAGGGTTCCGAAACGCCAGGGCGCGCAAAATACGACCAATGGATTGATTAGCGCGTTCAGCCTGCCCATTAGTCTGCGGATGAAAACCCGATGAGAGACTGACAGAAGCCCCAATAGACTTGCAAAATTCTTTCCAAAATAGCGCAGTGAATTGGGGACCTCTGTCCGACACGACATCCGAGGGAAGACCGTGGAGCCTGAAAACGTGTTCCACCAATAACTGTGCGGTCTCCTTAGCGGAAGGTAGTTTTGGAAGCGGAATGAAGTGTGCGGTCTTAGAAAAACGGTCAATAATGGTCAAAATAACCGTATTCCCTAAAGACGCGGGGAGACCCGTAATGAAATCAAGCGCGATATGCGACCACGGCCGAGAAGGAACTGGTAAAGGTCTCAAGAGCCCAGCTGGTGGGGTGTTACTCGACTTGATCTGAGCGCAATCAGAGCAAGCCGCAATAAAGCGCCGCGTATCACGTTCGCAGGTGGGCCACCAAAATCGCTGGCGAACGGAAGCTAACGTGCCCCTAACGCCGGGATGGGCAATGAATTTGGATGAATGGGCCCACTGCAAAACCGCACGGCGGGCAGAGACCGGTACAAACAGGCGATCACGAGGGCACGAACGAGGGGTAACGACTTGGGCCAACGCGCGCTTGACAATTCGCTCGATGCCCCAAATAGCGGCGCCTATCACGCGTTCCGAGGGAATAATGGGAACCTCAGGCTGAATCTCCACGTTGGGATCGTAAAGTCGAGAAAGAGCGTCAGGCTTAACATTCTTGGAACCCGGACGAAACGAGATGGTAAAATCAAACCGGGTAAAGAATAATGCCCAACGAGCTTGCCGAGCGTTAAGGCGTTTGGCCGAACGAATATATTCAATGTTTCGATGATCCGTCCAAACGACAAACGGAACCGAAGTGCCCTCTAACCACTGACGCCATTCCTCGAGAGCGAGACGCACTGCAAGCAATTCGCGGTTTCCCACATCATAGTTGCGCTCAGACGAAGACAACTTGTGTGAAAAAAACGCGCACGGATGAACCCTATCATCCTCGACCGAGCGCTGAGAGAGGATGGCTCCGACCCCCACCTCGGAAGCATCCACCTCAACTATGAATTGTCTCGAGACGTCGGGGTAAAGTAGGATAGGTGCAGACGTGAACAAAGACTTCAAACGGTCAAATGCGCTCTGGGCTGAACTTGACCACATAAACCGGGCTTTAGATGAGGTTAAAGAGGTCAACGGTGCAACGATCTGGCTATAATTGCAAATGAAACGACGGTAAAAATTAGCGAATCCCAGGAAACGTTGAAGCGCAACACGGGAATCAGGTACTGGCCACCCGGTGACGGCTTTGACCTTGTCCAGGTCCATGCTAATCCCCTCGGAAGAAATTACCGAACCCAAAAAGGAGATGGAATTAGCATGAAACCTGCATTTCTCTGCCTTAACAAAAAGTCTGTTCTCTAAAAGACGCTGTAAGACCCGCCGAACGTGTTGAACATGAATCTCCATGGAGGGAGAAAAAATAAGAATGTCGTCCAAATATACGAAGACGAATACATTCAACATATCTCTGAGTACGTCGTTGACCAACGCCTGAAAGACGGCCGGAGCGTTGACCAACCCGAACGGAAGGACCCGATATTCGAAGTGCCCCAGGGGGGTATTAAAAGCCGTCTTCCATTCATCCCCCTCTTTAATGCGGATCAAATGGTAGGCATTACGAAGATCGAGTTTAGTAAAGATCCTTGCGCCCTGCAAAACCTCGAAGGCTGAAGACATAAGAGGCAAGGGATACCGGTTCTTAATGGTTATGTCATTCAGCCCCCGATAATCTATGCAAGGACGCAAGGACCCATCCTTCTTCTTCACGAAGAAAAACCCCGCCCCAGCCGGTGACGTTGAAGGAACAATCGTACCCGCGTCTAGACATTCCGACAGATACCTTTCAAGAGCTTCGCGCTCGGGCGCAGATAACGAATAGAGACGTCCGCGAGGGGGGGTGCTACCGGGGACGAGGTCAATAGCGCAGTCATAAGGACGATGAGGAGGAAGAGAGGCGGCACGAGCCCGACTGAACACCATCCCGAGATCCAGGTATTCCTCCGGAACCCCGGACAAATCCCCGGGTTCTTCCTGAAAAACAGAGACAGAGGAGACAGAAGGTGGGGCAGACGTTAAACAATTAACATGACACGAAACATTCCATGAAACAACAGAATTCTTACACCAATTAATCTGAGGATTATGCTTTATAAGCCAAGGATGACCTAACACAACAGGGTGAAAAGGAGAACTAAAAACAAGTAGTGAGATGGTTTCACGATGGTTACCAGAAACCGTGAGTGTCAGAGGGATGGTTTCTTGTCTTACTCTAGGAAGAGAACTTCCATCGAGAGTGAACAGGGGCGTGGCTCCCTCCAGCTCTCTGAGCGAGATACCTTGTGCGCGCGCCCAAGCCTCATCGATAAAACTCCCCTCCGCGCCAGAGTCAATGAGAGCCTTACAGGTAGTCGAAGACCCCGGCCACCGCAGATGAACCTCAAAGGTGGTGCAGGAACGTGGTGGAGAGTCCAGAGAAGTTGCGCTCGCCAGTAGCCCTCCCTTTACCGGCGAGCGGAGGCTTTTAACGGACAGGTCGAAGCGAAGTGGGCAGCAGAAGCGCAGTAGAGGCAAAGGCGGTTGACTATTCTTCGCTCCCTCTCCTGGGACGAGATACGGATATTCCCCAGCTGCATGGGCTCTGTCTCTACCTCTACGGCGGGAATAATAGTGGAAGTAGATGAAGCCAGAAGAGAAGACTCCATACCTCTGGCTCTGCGCCGTAATTCAAACCGCTTCTCGATGCGAATGGCCAGCTCGATAAGCGCATCCAGACGGTTGGGAACCTCCCGAGCCAACACCTCATCCTTAACCTGAGCGTTGAGGCCTTCGAGAAAGCGGGAAAGCAATGCGGGTTCGTTCCATCCGCAAGTGGTGGCGAGAGTGCGGAACTCGATAGAAAAGTCCGCCACCGAGCGTCTTCCCTGCCGGAGCGTAGATAGCAAACGAGCAGCCTCCTCCCCGTAAACCGAACGATCGAAAACCTTTATCATCTCCTCCTTGAAGAGTTGGAAACATTCGGTGCACTCCCCTGCTGCCTCCCAGACCGCCGTGGCCCATTCGCGTGCCCTCCCGGAGAGAAGAGAAATGACGTAGGCGATGCGGGACCGGTCTCTGGCATAAGTAGTCGGCTGGAGAGAAAACACTACCTCGGATTGAGTTAGGAAAGCTCTGCATTGGGTTGGCTCACCAGTATAGTTTGGCGGATTATTGATGCGCGGCTCGGACGCGCTTGGCGGACCTGGAGAGGCAGGTGGATTATGTCGAAGGTGGTGGAGCTGCTGAGTAAGGTCGTTGACCTGAACCGCCAACTGATCGACGGCATGACGAGTCAAGGAGAGCTCCTGCTCATGTCTACCCAGCATCACGCCTTGGAGCTCGACTGCAGAAAGTACCGGGTTCTCCGCTGCTGGGTCCGAAGGCTGGCTTGAGTATTCTGTCATGAAGATAAGCGGACAACACAGCAATGCGGAGAAACAGTCACTTTAATAGTTGCTTGAAGGTGATAACAGAACCTGAAGCAGTCACAAAAGGGAACAGAAAACCACTCGAAGTAGTTCTTGAAACTGAGAGTCTTAATAAAGCAGCAAAAATATAGAACAGAGGATTCTCAGGGTGTGGCAACACCGGTAGGTCTCTCCGAAGGTCTGGTAGAGTTCGCAAGGGTTAGCAGGTGTTCTGGAACAACTCACACTTAGGACAGGACAAGCAGGCAGCGAATATCTCTGGCCCGGGGTGGAAACACAGTGTTCAGGACCACACGACAAGACTGGGACACGACAGGAACAAGGGTCAGTCAACCATAAAGATTACTCTGATAAATTCAATACTCAAGCGAAGTCAGATAGAAAGAAGAGCGGGTATATAGAGAAGTAATCAGTATGAAAGGAGAGACAGGTGGTGAGAGAGATAGGTAAGGGAGGACGGTAAGGAGCCTCAGCTGAATAACATGATTAGATAGTAGAGGTGTGTGCGTAAGAGTAAATGAGTGTTAATGGCCAGCGTATGTGAGAGCGTGTGTGTGTGTGTGTGTGTGTGTGTGTGTGTGCGCGTGAAAGAGAGTGTGAATGAAAGCACCCAGATCATGACAGTCTAGGAATTTTGAATCTGTGCGATTATGTAACAAAAGCACTCTTTGCATTTCACATTCATTTATGCTGTAGAGGGCTAAGATGTAGACTTCAAAACAACTTTAATTTTGTAGCATTATTATATATATATAATCAAAGCAAAGCTGGTGTCTGAAAATAAAAACATTGATGTCACGGTTATGTTCTGTTTTGGCTTAGTTTTGTGCTCTCCGTTCCTGTGTTAATTTTCTGTCTTCTTTAGTTGACGTAGTTTCCTAGTGTGTGCCTATAGTTACCACAGTAGCCAATTGTGTCCACCTGCCCACTGTTAACTTACTTGTTTAGTCCTGTGTATATATACCCCCTTTTTAGTTCAGTCTCTTGTCAGTTCTTGTTGACACTACGTGTGTTTTTTTGTTCTTCTGCATATTTGTATGATCTCCTGAGTATTTTAGTTTATTATTAAAATATTGTTTGAATTTGATATTCTCCTTCGTTTGATTGAACCATGCCATTACATAAGAACAGACCCTTGTTATGAGCTCAATGGATGATTCAGCCCACCTGGTGTCCTGGAACGATGGCACGCTCAAGGTATACTTTTGGAGAGGGCTGAATAACCATCTAATCCGTCTGATGCCCAGGGGAGAAACATCTTGCATCCTGGCACAGTATGTCGACTACGCTCTATGGCTCACCCTTCACGGTTGGAGAATTAAAAGACACTGTCATTCAGTCATAGCCCTCCCAGTCCACTCCTGTCCTACTGATCCCTCATTTGGGAGACCAGAGCCAAAACCCACCAAGGACCTTCCGCGGATGGAGAAGGTCACTTCGTAGCCAGAGCTGAAGCCATATTCATCCGGGAGCCCAGGCTAGTTGCAATGTCTGACCAGGTGCAAGAGTAAGAGCAGATGGAGTTAGACTGTGTGAAGTTGGGCCCCAACCATGCCTCAGCCTGCCCCTGAGGTAAATTTGCTCCCTACAAGCTTAAAGGGATACTCCACTTTTTTTGGAAATAGGCTCATTTTACAACTCCCCCAGAGTTAAATAGTTGAGTCTTACCATTTTCGAATCCATTCAGCCGAACTCCGGGTCTGGCGGTACCACTTTTAGCATAGCTTAGCATAGATCATTGAATCGGACAGGACCATTAGCATCTCTCTCAAAAAAATGACCAAAGAGTTTCGATATTTTTCCTATTTAAAACTTGACTCTTCTGTAGTTACATCGTGTACTAAGGCCGACGGAAAATTAAAATTTTCTAGGCTGATATGGCTAGGAACTATACTCTCATTCGGTCACACCGGCTCCGCCTCAGTCCTCTGGCACCCCACCTCCACCTCGGACCCTCCGTTGTTATGGCTCCGCCTCGGCCTTCAGGACCATCAGTGTTGCCCTGTCTCTATGGCTCCTTGGCTCCGCCTGGGTCACTAACTATCCTGGCTCCACTGCGTGTCTTCGGACGTCTGACTCCTCCCACCATCAGTTCCGCCATGGGCCTCTATCCTGGCTGGGCTTTGGATCATCCTCCTGTCTCCACCCTGGCTCCTCCCACCTTATTCTCCTCCCTGGTTTCTCCTGCCATCATCTCCTGTGTATAACCCTTTGCCAACTCCTCGTCATCCTCCAAAGCCCCCGACTAAGCAAGCGAGAGGTGACAGTGGCAAGGAACCTTGGGAGAAACCAGGCTCAGTCGCTCAGTTGCCCAACAAACGAACAGTGCATGATTATGATTCATACAGCATTACGATCAGAAGTCAGACTGGGATCGTAACATTCAAAATAGTTAATCCAGTTCCATCTGGTTGAAGATCACAATCAGTTGTAGTGGTTCTTCTGGGCCCAGTTGCACAAACCCCTTAAGCTAAGAAAACCCTTAAAAAAATTATTAACAGGGATTTGTGCAACAGCTGCTGGTCATTAGGAATTGAAACTATCCTACGTCCAGAGAACTCTTTTATCCCAAAGATTGAAGAAACTTTTATTCCTCATAAACATGATTTTTAGTATTCAAACCTGTGTGCGTGCCAGCACATAATAGACCAGTTGGGTAAAAAAAGACAGCAAACAACGGCTGAACATTAGGGTAGACACCTGTTACTATAGTGTAAATTAAAAGAGGGCAACTGAACCACAGAAGACCACTGGAAGATCGACATTCTTTTGTTGCACACAAAGGAAATGCATTAGAGCCAGAAGATCTTCATCAAAAGATCCAATACAAAAAAGGGGTGCGAAGAAAGAGAAAGAGCCTGCTTTCAGGAGAGATGAAGCTTGAAGAAAATGCAGACGTAATTGCACTACTGGTGGTCACTGATCTGTCCAATCTCTGCTGATATATACTATTCTCAAGCCTCAAAGTCTCAAAGAGTCCAGGGCTTTGCTGATAAATGCAGACTGCTTTTTTCAAAAGTGATGCAGCTCTAAGAAGCAAAGTGAGTGTTTGGCCAGATGGGACCCATTACCAGACACTAAGCCTCCTGGCAAGACTACAAGTTTGGTAATTAAGTTATAAGTGGAAATGACAGCCTTTTGCTTTTATTAGATTTTTTGTTATAATTGCATCTTCAGTTGCTTGCAGATGCTTATTATACTGAATAAAATATTAAACTCACTACAAATAAAGAAAACCACAGAACAAAAACATTTGTAACACTTTATAATAAGGGTACATGAATAATCATGTATTAACACTTGAATTAATACTTACTTTAAGGTTAGGGTTACCCTAACCCTAACCCTAACCCTAACATGAACTAATGATTAGTGAACACATTAACTAATCAAGAATGATACTATGACTATGGATTTATGTTGTTTAATAGTAATGAACTGTAAGTGGTACCTAGCAAATGTTCCACTAACTGTAGTGTATATGTTTCCTGTTTGGGTATTTATTTTGGGAACAAATCATTTTTATTTTTAGGTTTTACCATTTTTTTTTTTAATCTTTTTTTAATCTTTTGTATAGCTGGGTATAAGCCAGAGTAGGGTGAGTTTGAAGTTTGAAATAATCTTGTAAAACAGAGTATCAAATTATTGGTGAGTTATTAGTGTATTTAGTATTTTCTACATTTGATAACAAGGATCCATGTAAATAATGGTGAACTAATGTGCCATCCAGTATATGTTTTAATGAAACTGCAGATGGCAAAATTTTAACATTATGAAAATATTAAATTATTCACGTTTAATTCAAAGTCAGAGTACTTCTTGTTTATTCTTAAAGGGACTGATTAGTTTAGTCTCCCCCTAAATGTTAACTAAACCATATGACAGGTTAGCTGTCATAGATTCCTTCCATGATTCCTGTCTTGTGTTCCCCTTGTCTTGTGTGGATTTTTGTCATTTCCTGTGTCATGTTTTGTAGTCCTTTGTAGTTTTTCTTGTTTATTAGTCTCCCCAGGTGTTTCTAATTAGCCGCGCCTCCTTGTTATCTTATTTAGCTTGTTTGCCTGTGTATTTAAGCCCTGTGTCTAGTTTCAGTCTTTGTGAGTTCTTGATGTTGTATATTGGTTGTCCTGTTCCTGTTCCTGTTCCTGTTCCTGTTCCTGTTCCTGTTCCGTGCTGCATGTGGATCCTGCTTCCTCCTATGTTTCAACTGCAACGTTACATTAGCTCTTTATTCGTTCTTGATCAGTCATGCCTTCACTAATCATTAGTTCAGGTTAAAGTAAGTATTAATTCAGGTATTAATAAATGATTATTAATATACCCTTATTTTAAAGTGTTACCAAAACATCTGTATGTATAGCAAAGTATTTGAGGAATTTTGAGACATTTTGTGGGATTAGATGGCTTTTCTTGTTTAAATTTAAAATACAGAAATTGGTATAATATCAGCATTTTAAAATTTGATATTAGTTGACACCCTCAAAAGATCAATCCCTTTTTTTCATCCAATTAGGCATCATTCTCAAGTTACAAACCCTAAATGTAGGCCTACAGCACTCATTAACAAAAACTACCCATGTGGGGAAAAAAATCTCATAATCTTCATGCAAAATAAATAAATAAAGTAATTAATACAGGGTTTGTTTAGATGAGATTCTTGTTGTCTGTGGGCAGCTGTTCTTGCCAATCACCACTGCAAACGTAGTTAATTAAAATATCTCGGTTCTCCCATCAGATTTAAATAGTTTTAACATTTCACTGATAAACACAATTACTGTTCTTCATACATATTAATACAGCAATATGTGAATTCCTGCAAGAATAAACAGGAAACTAATGAGATAGTCGGATCATCAAAGAGCTGTTGGATTTTTCTTGCAGGCTCAAAATTAAGGTTACCGAAGAACTTTTGGAGAAGAAAAGGAAATTAAGAGAATATCTCGGCTGCAAATAAATGTTAGAAACCTCATTTCTTCGCCTCAACATAATCAAATTATACTCACTCTTGGAAGTGAAATTAGAGCTTGAAGTGAAATTAGAGCTTGATCTTTCAATGCAAAGACTGCTTTTTTGCCTATATTTTTCATATGGGGCCAGCAAACATTTATATTTATGGATTATAATATTTTTGTGGACGTTAATTTGGTAACACTTTATTTTGGTGGTCCCCTTTAGATATTCTGTTGACTATACGTAACTTTGCAACTACATGTCAACTTATTCTACTAACCCTAACCCTAGCCTAACCCCTTATTATACTAACCCTAACAGTTTACTAATACTCGACTAATAGTTGAAAAATGAAGGTGCAACATTACTTATAGTCAACAGAATGTCTAAATGGCACCATCAGAATAAAGTGTAGTGGATAATTTCTCGTTAGACACAAAACTTAATGTTTTAGCCAATTACTTTCATTTTACTATTGTAAAGTGATATTACAGTAGATGAAAAGCACTAGAAAATAATGTTCAAATCCTCTGTATACATAACAAAATAGTATACTTTCAATTAGTGCACAGAAATTATCAGGTGCAAGTTTTGGGCATTTGCTAAAATGCCAAAAATTGCTAAAATGCTAAAATGCTTTCACCCCTGTAAACGTTAATTAAGATATCTTGGTTCTCCCATCAGATTTAAACAGTTATGACATAGCATGGATATCCACAAATAAAAAATTATGCAAATGCAATTAATGGTTTTCATACATATTAAATCAGCAAAATGTGAATCCCTGAATGTGAAATTTGAGATTTGAGTATTTTGCTGTATTCAGCTTTCCTTTCCTTTGACCAGTCCCTCATTCCCTACACCTCACAGCATGATGCTACACCTCTGTGCTTCACAGCAGGGATTGTACTATATGTGCGGTGCCTGATTTCCTCCAGACATGATGCTTCGAATTGAGGTTAAGTCTTGTTCCTGACAGTGTGAGAGTCATTTAGGTGTTTTTGTGTGTGTGTGTGTGTGTGCAAACGTCTTTACTAAGGAGAGGTCTCCATCTAGTCATAAAACCCAGTTTGGTGAAGTGATGTATTGATGGTTGCACTTCTGCAAAATTTTGACATTGGTGGGGACATAAAAGCACACAGGAGGATTTTTGCATTTATGATAAACTTTTGACCTCAATTTCATTTAATCTAAAGCCTTTATTTATAGATATGGTAGCCAACTCACTCATAAAGTATATGGTTTTTTTTACACATTTTTTATTATGTAAACTAACAAATTGCAATAGCTTTCTGAAATTCATGATGGAATATACTGTATAATACTGCATGTCTACATTCATGAAAAAAAAAAAACCTTACTCAGGGATTGACAGGTTTTTAGTCTATATTGACTCATTGAATAATAAAATAAAGGTAGCAAATGATGACAAGGCATCTTATTGCAGACATCCCAAGTCTCCCGGAAGATCCGGGAGTCTCCCGCATATTGATAGCGGCTCCCTGATGCCCGCAAATGAGTTAAAATCTCCCGGAATCTACAGCGAGCGAGCAAGAGCGCACATGGGAGACAGAGACTGTGTTCCAAACCGTGTAGCGCGTGCACAGCAGAGAGGGAGAGGGAGTGAGAGACCTTGCGTGTGTGTGCTAGTGTGCCTCATGAAGCGCATGTAAGATAGAGAGCATCTGATTTGCCTGTTTCGGTAAATCAGCCAATCAATTGTCAGAGTGGACGGGCTTTTATCTCTTCTCCAGAACCGAATTAATCAGTTCAGTGTATCTAGACCAGGTGGATAATCTTTCAGAAAAAACTGAAGCTTCCCCGGGGGCCGCCATTGATTAGCGGACCCCCACCTGCTGTTAGCATTCCATTGACTCCCATTCATTTTGGCGTCACTTTGACAGCGAATAACTTCACATCTGAGGCATTTAAAGACTCCATTTGTCCATTATTTATTTCTAAAGAAACACGAAAATGTATAAAAGGCTCCATTACCTTGTATCTTACGTTATGGCCCCGTAGAAGCAGTTTTTGTAAAAATAGGCTAACGATTGTGTCATAACTACGCGAGTCTCTGTCGCACAGTAGAGAGATTACCGTATGGACAGGAGAAGCTCGCGGGCAATCGGGGGGACGTGGAGGCAAAATGACAAAATAATTAATCAGAATCCATAGCAAAAGTTGCTCCTGCTCCTAGCTCATGGACAGCTCCTACTCACACTCTCCGTCTCTGCAAGATTCGGAAGGGAATGATTCAGCTTTCTCTTGGCACAGCTACTAGAAGACAGACGGGTTGCTCACGTCACATCTACGTCGTCAAGCTCAGTTTGAGTCTGCGCAGTCGCTCAGCCATGAGGAAGTGAGAGCTTCTAATTGACTTCACTTTTCTCCATTGAATCCAATGGGGTCGCTGTGTCCATTTCTTTTACTGTCTATGATCTAGACACAGGAGCACCATGGCAGAGCAAGAGTGCCCCCAAAAATGAAAGTATAAGACACATTTTACGCCAGACTACACGAAAGTGTACCCCTGTCTTATAAGAGTAAAACATAATGACAGTCTTGCACGCTGTACAGTTTGTAACAGTGACTTCAGCATTGCCCATGGCGGGTTAAATGATTGTAAAAGACAAGTTGAGGTGAGTTCAACAAGTTTCATTTCATTCATGTGCATATTATTCAGGCCGGCTAGTTGCCAAGTCTACATGAAAACAACAAACTCCTTAGACCTGTTTAAAGCTGCAATGGAATATAAATAAATAGTTTAAACGTAAATAGTATAAGCAGCTTATATAAATAGTAAAAATAATCTACATATTGTAACATTATTACCAAATAATTGCATAGGCCTATAGAAATGATGTATTATGTTTTTATATATTTTAGGGACAACAACTCTGTGGTGAAATGTCATATCCTTGTCCTCCTTCCTTTTTTTGGGGGGGGGGGGGGGGGGGGGGGGGTGTCTTCGGATACCTCCCTGAAATGACCTTTTGCAGGTTGGGATGTCTGTTATTGCAGACATCACTTTATTTTAATATAAAAAATTCATTAAAAGAATGATGATTCTTAAAAGAAAATGTGTCGTGACCCTATTGAAATAATAACAAAAACAACTTTTACATTAACCTGATTGACAGATAAACCATTCACTCTTTATATTAATTTTGTAGATTTCAGCTAACAGTTTGCTATATATTCAATTTAAAGAAGGTAAACCTTAAAATTTACTTACGTTCTTGCTCTGTCTTTGCAAAAATTCTTTAATCATGATGGTCTTTTACTTTATTATAATTACTTTAACTCAGCTAATGTCAATGGTGTTACCCATTAAGCTGTTATTAGCCTCATATCATCCTTATTTAATTTAGAGAATGGGATCTAAGTCAGGATGCTTTAGTAAAAGAGATTCTTAATCTCAGTAAGACTTTGGACCACACTTACTCATTTTATTAAATAACAAAACATAATATAACAAACATAGCATAAAACAACACTGATGTATCTCGATTGCCTTGGATTTGTGTCTATTTTTCTATGCAAAAAGTATTTTTCAGGATTCATTTCATTCATTTATTCATTTATTCATTCATTCATTATAGGATTTAAAGGGAACACATTATAATGTTGATAAAACTGCACCAGGGTAAACTTGAGTTTTAATTAGACAGGCTTAATTTTTGCTTTTGATGAATAGGAGGGGCAATAACAAAAGTCTTTTTGCTTCACAAGTCAGTTTGCTATCTTGACAAAAGCAACTGAAAATGACTTTCGAAGTGTTAACCTTCTGTTAGTCAAGTCAAGGTCTTGGGGGAAGGCTAAAAAATGTATGCGTTACAAAGTCAGACTTTGGAGTTTCTGTTTAAATTTGTTGGCCTGTCACTGAATATGGAATAAATGCACTTATTTACAAGCATTTGCTCTCTACACGATGAAATAAAGAATGATTGTGCCTGCAGTAAGTGGCAAGGCGCCATAACATCCGAGACCAAAGAGTCTTCCAGCTTAATAAATTCACCAACTCTAATCCACACGGCCAAACCTCAGGAGTAGCAGACTATAAAACAACTTTTCCTTCATCGTTTTCTTCCTTTGTTCTTCTATGCAACCATTTTGAACAGTTTCTATATACATACCAAATGCCTATGAAGCATAAAATACAGATACTTTTATTGATTATAACCATGCAACAAATGGTATTTATATTCTGAGATCCTTTATGAGTCACTCAATATCATAGTCTTTTGCTGTAAAGGCAAGATCCCTGTGCTGAACTATAAGGCCAGACGAGTCTAAAGGCTTTGTACAGATGGCACGCAGGCATGATGTTCGGTTACTATAGTAATGATTATTCTTCTTTCTTTAAGCTTTCTTTAACATTTTTTAGGACAAGGGTTTGGAACCATTGTTGTATGTAGATGCATTCAGTGTCCTTGACAGCAGATGTTGTTGTCACTTGATGCAATTACCTTAAAAGTCAGTTGGCGTTGCTGTGTGTTGTTCAATATCTAATCACTTTTCATATCCTGATGGTGCCGGCTGATAGGTCCTTTACATGCAATCAGCAAGCATTCACACCATTATCACAAACTGCATGGCACAAGCTGATTGGCGCCCTTCCCTCGCTATCTTACCTCCGTCTTGTTCACTCGGATGTAAAACATTGCTTATTTTGCACAAGTACCCACTACTTGTTGAACCATTGCAATGTGTTGAACCAAATACACTTTTGTAGCCCCTGATCACTTGGAATCAGCAATGGAGCTGATTTATCATGTACAGTTTTTTCATTATACATTTGTTTACGCACCATTCTATAGACCTTATGCGCCAGAGAAACGAGGGCGCCACCATCTTTAGAATATTGTCTTTTAACTTCCGTTTTTGCGGTCGCTCTGTATATTTCTATGGCATTGCTGTCCAGGAGTAATTAGCTTTTGAAGTGGATTTACTTAATGTAAAGTTAACAAAAGTTATCATGAGGACTGTAATGTTTAAAGCAGATGACTAAACAAATGTCAGTCGACCGGGAAGATTTTAAAACGAGCTGTTCATTAATAAACACAAAATCGCTGTGAAAATACAGACCAGAAGTCAAAAGACAACGAGTGCAGCGCTGAAAAGGGGCGGGGCTACATAAGGTCTATAGGCCTGTTGGGGCTGTTAAAAAATGTAATATAAACAAATGTTAAATATTAATATAATGTTATATTTATATTAAATATATAAAAAAAATACACAATTGAAAATGATTATACAAAAAACTATAAATGTGTAAAAAAACAGTCAGCTTAAGGTACAAGTATGAAATGTGGTTAAATGTCAACTCCAATATCATACTCTAGAGCTGTGACATCACAATCGTGTTGCTTTGTGGTCTATAGACAGTGGCGTGCACAGACCTCCAAAGAAATTGCGTTGAAATTGCGTTCCGGTTGTTGAATTGGTTCCCTCCGGGTGGAACCGGGATACGAACAAAGAGGGCACTTTTAAAACGTGCCCAATTAAAGGGGCAGGGGCTCAATTAAACGCAGCCCTGCAGAATGCTGTCGGAGTTCCTCTGAAATTATGCCTCTTTGGATTAGTCTTTTCAGTCTTTTCATTATTCCGAATCACTAAACCATCCTGCATGATCTGCATTTATCAATTCATAAACATACACGTTCAAAATCATGTTTGATGATTTACAAGTTTGTGTATGATGCAAAATAAGTGAATTAAGTTTATAATCAATCTAGAGAGAGAGCATGCATTTTGCATTCAACAACAACGGCAACAATAACAGCATCAGCAGAATTTAAGGCAACGTTGTTGCTTGAGGAAACAGTGACTAAGTTTTGCCTGAATGAGAACCCATTAAAAATGAAATAGGCATTGGCATGAGCTAGCAAGAGAAAGCAGTGAGATTGTTCATGCAGTGCAAATCCGACCAAATGCAACAATGAGTTGGCTAATGGAGGACATTTTTAGATGAGTTTAGACAAAAAGGCAGCGCCAAATACGCATAAAACGAGTGTGCCAAGAAATACGGTGTGTCAGAGTATAACATTAAAAGATCGCGAGCACAAAAAGACAATCTTAAAAACACAAACAGTCAAAGAAAAGCTAACCGTCTAAGAGCTGCGTGACTGTCATGTTTGCATGTCTTGATGATGGGACCAAACTTCCCCCGTACATGATTTTAAAACATAATACGGTACCCAGATTTCAATTTTGCTAGGCAACAATTAGATGGATAGCTTAATTGTTATATAATTCAGATGGGCTACAGGTTATTTTTATGGTATGACAAAAATTGTGTATTTTTTAATGCTCCATTCCTCATCTCCAGCATGGACCATCAGGCATTTGGCCTCACCAGGGTCCCTCGGACCTTCTGCTCCACCTGGGTCGGACATCACACCACTTTCGTAACGGACCTGGGGGACTTTGTTTTCATTTGCATTGTTTCTCAGTTTCTCTTGTGTCACAGATTTGATTTCATCATTCGGTTCAAGTGTGTGTGTAATCATCCTTGTTTGTATTTAAGTTCCCTTGTTTCTGTTCATTGTTGTCGGGGCTTGTCTATGTTGGATATGTGTTTCGCTACTCTTACTCTGTGGATTACCCTGTGGATTTATTAAAGACTGCCTAATTATTCCTTCTATGTAAAGCACTTTAAATTACCATTGTGTATGTAATGTGCTATATAAATAAACTTGCCTTGCCTTGCCTAATTATCTTCATCTTCGTGTTCGTAAGTATTATACCAGGACAATCCGTGACAGTAACGCAGCAACAGGAAAGAGGATACAGCAAACATAGCTTGCATGAGACCATGTTTTATATGAAAATGAGTCATTTTACAAGACAATTTTCTTCCATCTCTATCAGCTTGCAAAGTTATTTCATTTGTTACAGTAACACATAGTGTACGTTCTAACTAGGCAAGTTTGAGCCTTATTGGCTCAGGCACACATATTATAACTGGTTTAGGCCAATAGTTAAACAAACCTAAGGTTATGGCACCCAGGTACGCACTGCTCACTTGCAAGTCACTAGTTAAATATATTTGGGCTTTCCTAGCCCAGATAGCCTCTAGATTTTAAGCAATTCAGCAAAGCAGGCCCAAGCACAGGGATCTTGGCGATAGATCTCCTGTAGTGTCCTGTTGTATTTCTGATGTGTCTGTTGAGATGATTTAGGATATTTCTATCAATACAGAAGTATGTTTCACATATAGCAGCATGATTGCATATCGGCTTGTATTTGTATCATCTCCTTTGTTTTTTTGTGTTGTTGAGGAATTTATGTGTGCCTATTCATGCAGCAGCACCATATCTGTGTAGTAAGTCAATACTCTAGTCCGCCAAGACCAAATACATTATCATATTCATTAAAATGATTCAGAGAGTTGTCATGATTGAAATATACACTCACCTAAAGGATTATTAGGAACACCATACTAATACTGTGTTTGACCCCCTTTCGCCTTCAGAACTGCCTTAATTCTACGTGGCATTGATTCAACAAGGTGCTGAAAGCATTCTTTAGAAATGTTGGCCCATATTGATAGGATAGCATCTTGCAGTTGATAGAGATTTGTGGGATGCACATCCAGGGCACGAAGCTCCCGTTCCACCACATCCCAAAGATGCTCTATTGGGTTGAGATCTGGTGACTGTGGGGGCCATTTTAGTACAGTGAACTCATTGTCATGTTCAAGAAACCAATTTGAAATGATTCGAGCTTTGTGACATGGTGCATTATCCTGCTGGAAGTAGCCATCAGAGGATGGGTACATGGTAGTCATAAAGGGATGGACATGGTCAGAAACAATGCTCAGGTAGGCCGTGGCATTTAAACGATTGGCACTAAGGGGCCTAAAGTGTGCCAAGAAAACATCCCCCACACCATTACACCTGCACAGTGGTAACAAGGCATGATGGATCCATGTTCTCATTCTGTTTACGCCAAATTCTGACTCTACCATCTGAATGTCTCAACAGAAATTGAGACTCATCAGACCAGGCAAC
This sequence comes from Vimba vimba, assembly GCA_022828995.1. Lineage (NCBI taxonomy): Eukaryota > Metazoa > Chordata > Actinopteri > Cypriniformes > Leuciscidae > Vimba > Vimba vimba. The sequence goes on along the minus strand of CM040834.1, from coordinate 4,020,533 downwards.
ATTTTTCCAGTCTTCAACTGTCCAATTTTGGTGAGCTCGTGCAAATTGTAGCCTCTTTTTCCTTTTTGTAGTGGAGATGAGTGGTACCCGGTGGGGTCTTCTGCTGTTGTAGCCCATCCGCCTCAAGGTTGTGTGTGTTGTGGCTTCACAAATGCTTTGCTGCATACCTCGGTTGTAACGAGTGGTTATTTCAGTCAAAGTTGCTCTTCTATCAGCTTGAATCAGTCGGCCCATTCTCCTCTGACCTCTAGCATCAACAAGGCATTTTCGCCCACAGGACTGCCGCATACTGGATGTTTTTCCCTTTTCACACCATTCTTTGTAAACCCTAGAAATGGTTGTGCGTGAAAATCCCAGTAACTGAGCAGACTGTGAAATACTCAGACCGGCCCGTCTGGCACCAACAACCATGCCACGCTCAAAATTGCTTAAATCACCTTTCTTTCCCATCCTGACATTCAGTTTGGAGTTCAGGAGATTGTCTTGACCAGGACCACACCCCTAAATGCATTGAAGCAACTGCCATGTGATTGGTTGATTAGATAATTGCATTAATGAGAAATTGAACAGGTGTTCCTAATAATCTTTTAGGTGAGTGTACATTAGGGATGCACAATATATCGGCCACCATATCGCTATTGCCCGATATGGAGAATGAGAATGTGCAAAATGTCTGTTTGCATCACTGAAGCTTGGTTCTGATTGGAGCAGCTGCTGCCTGTTACAACTGACAATGCTCTCCCCTATTCACCTTATTTTTCGGCGCCGCCATTTTTTAAATATAGTGTGTTCGATTTCCGGTAAGCCACTTCCGCTAATCGTACAGTAGTTGTATTGTGGACCCATAGTTTTGCGTCTACTGTGTAGTTTTGACTGGCTAGCTACTTTTTAATATGGATTACAGACAGACTGGCATCCTTTGCACAGTTAGGGTGTGCCATAATCACTGGTTCAACAAAAAAATACATGCAAGATTTGTTTTGAGCATAATCCACACACCAGAACTAAATGTGGACGTGGGGCACCCTATGATCTACACGCTGCAAGAAGCTCGTTGACTTTGGTTAAAAGCATTATTGTAATGTTTGAACATGCTGGTAATCCGAGTTGCTTGTTATTTTTATGTTTTAGTCAAATAGTTAAGTGTATCTGTTGCATTAACCATTCAATCACTATTTTGAGTTCTTTGCACGCACATGCTTAATGTGTGACACGATGCGTTACATGTGAAACTGTGCATGTTAAATTAATAAAGGTTCTAAATGCAGCAGTAGTTTATGTATTTCTCTTGTGTGTACTTGAGCTACCAAAATTTCTGTACATTTGCTCTTTCCACTTTGTTAATGGCAGACCCATGGAAGCTCATCCCTTTAATATTTGGTCACTTCTTTAAGATTGAAATGTTACAGCCACTGTAATTTCTTGAACAATAACATGTGGACATCAAAACACGCACACTCATGAGGGTTTAAACTTTTATTTTACAGTTTGCATATATAGAAACATATTGATGTATTCTCCTGTGTTGGCATAGGTTTATAGATTATTTACGTTACAAATCTGGTGAAATGGCGCACATTGCGTTGCCATATGAACGTCATAAGCAACCCAAATTCACAGCATATGCAGAGATGGCATTTGTTAAACGAGCTGCTGAGATGCGCATTGAAGACCCATCTACTCCGGGTCACAACACAAAATAATTGAAAATATTCTCATAAAATGTCAGGCCACTTCTTCATTTCATCCCCCCACCGCGGGTGTGATAAATATTAACCATCACGGTGTTATCATAATAGTGTTTTGTGCGTGCTCCCATAACATGGCTTCTTACCAACCGGCTAGCGAAACGGAAGTCTGACACATTAAAAGGAAGTACGTGATCGTATTTACTTCCACGTTGCAAAATAAGGTGGATACAGGTTTGAAAGTTTAGCCAAATAAATGATTTGTATAACTAAAGCAGATCAAGCAATGTGTTAAGCTTACGAATTGGCACTTACAGGAGGAATGGCTGCTGGGAAAACTCTTCCGACCCTCAGACACTAGGTCTGGCTCTCCAGTGCACAGCATCTTGGCATTCATTTGGCCATCAGGGAAACAGCGGTGGAAGTAGTCTGGCCTTGGCCTGAGATCAAGATCAACATCAAAGATCTCAGCAATTGGTAAGAGCACATATATCATAATAAAGGGGTGCAAAACTCAGTTCCTGGAGGGCCACTGCCCTGCAGAGTTCAACACACATACCAGGTGATACAGCGGTCATGTGGTACAAGTTGGAACTCTCAGAAAATTACGAATCTCGTAAGAATCGTAAGTAAGAATCTCAAAATTATGGTAATTACGACATGGCATGAAAGCACCTCAACTCTGCAGGGCTGTGGCCCTCCAGGAATTGAGTCTTGAACCCCTGTCCAAATAGATCTTTATACAGCAGAGGTCTTCAGCCCTGCTCATGGGGACCCACTGTTCCACAGAGTTTAGCTCCAAACTCACCTGAACCAGCTAATCAAGTTCTTCAGGATTGCTTGAAAATCACAGGCAAGGAAATGGGTCTATCTAGCACAATAATCATATCTAGTGATGGATGATCTATTATCTAGTTATTAAATCACTGTATTTATTTAGGTGGAACTTAGGTTTCCAAACCTCTGAACTACATAATAAACACCACTTATATGTACAAAATTTTGCAATTATCCATGTTTAGTATTTTTTTAATATTTTTACGATATTCTGTTCAAGGCCTACTGGCCATCCAGCCAGTTTATAGCCCAAGACGCTAGGAGAGCTTCCACCATCCTTCAGCAATAGAACATCTCAGTGTGACCTTGCTTCCCTGAGAAGGGAACTAGATGCTGCATCAGTAGCTGGTACTATAGGGAACACCCTCCAGGTGTGATGGTTATCTGAAGCCTGTATAGAATCACACCAATGTATTGCTAGCGGAACTCACTGCAGAGTCAAATGAATCAAATGGGTCCACCTCTTTGGATCTAATGTATGTAGCTCAACCTAATTTAGTTGTAGGGATAGGGTTAAGGTTAGGGCTAGGGTGTGGTTGGACCTTCTAGATTCACTGATAAGGTCCAGACAGGGGGAGCTTTATGTCAAGCTCCACCCATTGTCTCTGTAGTGAGCAGCCTTTCAATTTTAAGCTGATACACCACATATCCATGTTTTCATGGGCACTCTCTAATTGATGAATCTGAACATAGTGTTTACATGAATGCTAAATAAAGTGATCGGATTGATGTGTGTTTATATCACAAGCTTCGAATCAGATTTAATCTTTTGACAGACAGAAACTTGTTCTATGCCCAGAGCAGAACGTGCCTCGCTAACTTTTACAGGGAGTAAGAATGCATTCCCCCTTGCTGATTCAGATAAGAGGTCACTGGCATGTTGTCCATTCTGATCAACACGGGGAAGTCCGACAGTCCAGAAGGATTTTTTTCAATGTAAAAAAAAACACAAACAGAGATGGGCGCCCTCTCAGACTCAGTAGGCCGGACGGACTTGATAGACCATGTCCCAGCCTACCAGAGAGGCATCCATCTTGATCACAGGCCACACCTAGCCAGGCATCCTGCGTCAAAAACCAGGGAGTGTTCAAAGTAATAGAGTACAAAATCCCTTGCATGTAACTCGAATAACTCTGTGGTGAGAATGCCAACTTGGGGTTACCCAAGTGAATCGTTGATCCACCACTGAAACGGTTTTATTTGGAGCTGGCCCAGCAGAATTAAGAAAATATCAGCTGTAAAAGCCAGACTCTACCTGGGAAGGAGGCAGTTCCTCTATGGTTCCTTTCTCCAAAAGAGAAAGTATTTCCTGCCTGAGTACTGGAGTTTTCCATTAGTACTGGATAACAGTCATGGAAAGCACTCTGTTGAAGCAAGACAAACCACGTCGAAATTGGTTTAACCATGTTGTATGGTTTGCAGAACCCATCAAGATACATTGAGCAGAAGTCACAGAATGTACTTCTTTCCTCAGAAAGAAGGTAATTCGACCTTCAGATAGGCAGTTAAGTGCTGCTTGAGCAAGTACTTCACACACACATCATGTGTCATCATCTGTAACGAAACGCTCAATCAACCACTTTCTGAAGAAAAGAAATCTGAGGAGTGATGTCGCGAGTATGTCCTTTTGAGATACAGGTGACGTGTGCCTCGATGGGTGGTGCAAGCACCATCAGCCAGTAAATTGCTGTGATTCTAGACAATCATAATAACTGAAGGGTGTTCCACATAGCATCAGCTACTGACACAGCACTGAAAGAAACTATGATACGAAACATGAGAAGTCCACCATTGTTTTCTAACTGTGCCAATTCAACATTTGCTTGCATTCTGCACCCCTGTGTCTGTCTTTGTTCACCCCTCCAGTGTTTATTTTAAAATGTATCACCTGGCCTTGTTTACTTCCATTGTATACTGTAGCTTCGATTTTTTTTTTTTTTTTTTTTTTTTTTTTAAAGAATACTTAAAGATGAGTCTAAAATCCTTTCAGTGATTCCAGTTTTTAATCACCCCGGAACAATCCTTTAAAGTGGTATAAAATTCTTATGGAAATGATACAGAAATCATGTTTTTACATTACCTGCCAACTATCAACTTGATGGTATTTGTGAAGACGCCGTTCAAAGCTAGAGCGAGAGATACCGCTGCAAAATAGAGAAAACAAGAGACAGGCAGATTAATAATGACTCTGTTAGACAGCATTCACAGTTAAGTGACCTTTCTAATCTGACATCAGCCTTAAACAATCGCTGTTATTATGTGCTAAACAGCAACAGTTGTCTTCATGATTGATGCCTGTTAAATACTAGATTTACATTTACATTTAGCCATTTAGCAGATGCTTTTGTCCAAAGCAACTTACAAATAAGAACAATAAAAGCAGTTTAAACCAACAAAAAAGTAACAATATGTAAGTGCTGTGACAAGTCCCAGTTAGTCTAGCACAGTACACAGATAATTATCCTGTACATTAACCACCCTCACTCCAACCAATGAAGGGTAGAATACTCACAAATTGTACTGATTTAAAATTAAATAGCGAGAATTATCATTTGTAACAATCTATTACATCACACATTTTAGATGACATAATCTGAATGCTTTTTTATTACTTTTGACATAACTTTTTAATATGGAAGCTTTTTTCTGCCACTGAATAAAAATAAAAAAGGTAATTGACTTTTTTCTCAGAATTGCATGATATAAACTCACAATTGCAAGTTATAAAGTCAGAATTGCATGATATAAGGTCGCAATTGTGTGTTATAAAAAATGATCCCTTCAGAATTGGATTTTATAACTAGCAATTGCGATACCACGCAAATCTTCTTTTCTCAGAATTGTGAGCAATTGCGAAAAAATTCAGAATTGGGATCCCAATTACCTTTTTTTTAATCCAGTGGCAATTATGAGACAAGCATCCATACATTTATCACACTGATTTGAATAGAATAATCTTGTACCATATTGATATAAAGATACAAAGAGAAATAAATATTTTTTTTTATTATTATCAAAAAAAACATTGTTTTAAAAACAGTGCATTAAACATTACATTACATCAGGTTTTCCCAAACTGTGGCTTGTGAAGGAACTCATTGGACATTTACTTTTCAAACTGGCACACCAGATCCTCCTGTGGGCTTAGGGAAAGCTGCTCTCCCTGAGGTGGAGGTGGACCTATTTACGCTTCAAGAAACGACACACTGTCCACTCTGGTTCTCCCTCATACATCCAGGTCCTCTAGGGCCTTGGTGCCATGGTTCAGACGTGGCCGAGGCTACGTCTGGACTAGGGATGAGCACGAGTACTCGAGTACTCGTACGTGACAGTGACGATCGATCATATGTGTTTGAAACTTATAACTTGCACTTTCTTGTCTTAACTGCTGCACTTAGGTTTATAAATGGAATGTGACTGAGTTGTTTATATGTGTGTATGTATTGCAGCACCGCTAAGCAGTCTCTGAAATTTCTTTCTATCCCGATGCAATGAAAATAAAGGCTAATTCCAATTTTAATTCTTTAGCATCAACACCATAATGCAGTGTCTTGTTGTCTGTCAGGGAACGGGGTTACATATGTAAGTTACCCTGAGACATTTTTATTTGTATCTTTTTTCTCTGAAATGTGTCACTTTGGTTTTCAGTGGCATTGCATAGGTTGTCATTTTTACATTAAACGTGCAAACTAAAAGTAGTAAAAAGTGTGGTAAAAAGGAGGGGTGATCAGTGGGAGAGAGCACTATGAGAGTACTACATGTTTTTATACATGAAGTTGATTAACCCATTCATCCTCTATTGTTAACTGGTCATGAATAGACAAGCGATAATTCAAAAGCATTAAGAATTAATATAAGCAATATTAAACTATTCTAGGCCTAAAGGCTTAAATAATCCTTTACTTGGCATAAACGATATAACCGGCACTCCCTGTGGTGGTATCCACACATACAGCCACACAGTCCATTGAAAATTAACTGTGGGAAAAAATAATTCTGAAAAGCTTCCTGTGCTATACTTTACCATCCCAATTTTACGTCTACTGTCTGTATCTCTATCCATTAAAAAGTCTGTTCATTTGCTTGAAGCAAAAAATGTTGAAGGGATGAAGGTTATGTTAAAGCACTGTGCAGTTCAGACTCAAATCAAAGCATAAAATGTGTATTGTATTACATTATATCCACTGATATAACCAGGTCTAACCAAGACCAGTGAGCCATTTGATAACATTGATCATTTTATGATTGTTAATGCTGGCTTGATTATTTATTTCCAAAACCTTAGAAGCATTAAAAGCCAAATTGAAAAAATAATGTTATTATAATAACTGTTTTTATTTATTAACTTGTAGGCTTTGCATTATGATATGGCACTAATGTAAATTTGGTAAAAGTGTATTGTCAACTTAAATATTAGCATATAGATGTTAGCCTCTAATGACTTGAAGGGCCCTATTTTAATGATCTAAGCGCATGGTCTAAAGCGCACGATGCAAGTTCACTTAGGGCGAGTCCGAATCCACTTTGCTAGTTTACCAACGGGTAAAATGGTCGGCGCGCCAGGCGCATGGTCTAAAAGAGTTGTCCCTATTCTCTTAACCCTCTGATGGTCCTCGGTCATTTCTGACCGAATAATTTTCTGTTGTGAATTTTTAAAAATCACAGCTTCATCGGAAGGTTTTGATACTTGGTGACTTTTATGGAATTAGATATTTGAATACAAAAAAAAAATTGAGGTCATGATCCGAGCATGCTAAGTGGTCATAAAAAAAATAGTCACACTCGTGGTCTTCGGTCAAAAATGACCGACCCATAGGAAATGAATGGGAAATTTACAAAAACACAAAAATTCTCTGAATTTTTGTCTGTACAATCTACAAATCAGCCACGATTCTAAAAAAAAGTACACCGCAGTAAAGGGGTGACACTCTACAACATCAAGAGTGCAAAAAATTCAAACCCACCCACACACACACACACATAGAAACACACTTTTATACACATACACACCAATAAATTCAGATTACAAAAAATCTGTTTTGAATTTTTAAAAATCACAGCTTCATTGGAATGTTACGAAACTTGGTGACTTTTCTGGCATTTGGTATGTGAACACACAAGAAAATTGAGTTCATGATCCGAGCATGCTAAGTGGTCGTAAAAAAATTAGTCACGATTTTGGTGTTCGGTCAAAAATGACCCCCATAGGAAATTAATGGGAAATTGACAATAACACAAAAAATTTCTACAAAAATCGGCCACGATGCAGAAAAAAAGTGCTCAGCAATGAAGGGGTGAAACTCTAAAACAACAAGAGTGAAAAACATAACATAATTAATAATTATAATTAATATATATATATATATATATATATATATATATATATATATATATATATATATATATATATATATAATTAATATAATAATTATTAAAATTATTAAAATAATAATTAATAAAATGTTATAAATCTTGGCAAAAAGTATTATTTGAGAATTTCTAAAAAAATACATTCAATCCACATCTTAAAAGTAAGTAATTTGGTCCAAAAACAACTAGAATTCACAAGCATCTCCATTTAGAGCTATACAGGCATCTAGTGGTAAACCCATGCAATAACATGATTTATTTAATTTTATGTTTTGATTTATTTATTTATTTATTTATTTATTTTTTCTGAAAGCCTAGTCTCTATTTTAACTGAAAATACTGCATAGAAAAAATAAATAAATAATAATAATCATTATTTTCAATGGCAAAAAATGGACTATAAATATTGCATAAATATTAATAAGTTCAATCAAATTGTCTCAAAATACTAAATTAAAACGAATAAATATTATAGAACAAAAATAAATTGCATTGGTTTTTACTGGGATGGAGGAAGTTTAATTTTTAGGTGTCCGGTCACTTCTGAAAAGTACACGAACGTGACTCCTAAACGAAGACCATCAGAGGGTTAATGAGTAATGGGTGTGTTTTGGGATTTACGTGCGTTAAACCAATCAGAGTCTCATCTCCCATTCCCTTTAAATGCCAGTTGCACTCGCGCCATGGCAGATTCGCTATTTACATGACGGAATTTGATAGTGGAAAGACCGAAGCCGTCTCCAGAGCGCAAACGAAACTGCTCGTGCACAAGGTAAAAGTGCACAAACAGAACATCTACGGGACAAGCCGGATTCCACCATATCTTTATGCACACAATAATAATCTTTTACATTGTAATCTTTTATTTTAAATATTTGCCATGTTTGTGTGCTGCTGTGCGTGCCTGTGTGTTTAATAAGCAGAGTGTACGCGCGTTGTGGACCCGCCTATAGGCGCACATTACTAACGCGCTCTTTAAATAACAACAAAAAATAAATAAATATTGCTTTTAGACCAGGTTTCAGGTGGTCAATGGTGCAGTTTATTTCTGTTGCCTCAAAATAGCAACATGCCAACAATGCGCCAGAACACACCTCGTTTTCAGACCAGCACGCCCATGGGCGCACAAATGTGCGCAAATGCATTAGCTATTTAAACAACGTGGCGCAGGACGTGAAAATGATAACTGCGTCGGGCTGAAACTAGCAAAAAACACTTGTATCGTGCTTGGCACTGCATTGCGCCGGGTTTAAGATAGGGCCCGCAAACTCTAATTATGATTGTATGGGGTCTTTTTGAACTATTAGGGCAGCAATGTTGAATAATTTCCATTTATGTAATCAAAAAACAGCTTGACAAGTTTAATGTAACACCATAAACACCTATTGGACAACCACAATACCTTTCTGAGGTGTAGGAGACAGTTCCTGTTTTTCCTCAAAATAACATTAGGTTTCTTTTAGGAATTTACTAATTGGTGCAAGCTGAATAGCTGTCAACACTCTAGTCTATGAACAAAGAGAAAATGTGCCTATAATTACTGTATACACACTGCAGTTCTTAAGTGAACTGACTGACCTAGAATTTATGTTACTTTTTACTGTCACTGATTTGTTACTTTTAGTTAACAGTTAAAGTTAGTTGGACTGTTTTGAACTTTTTTTTCAATGCTTAAGCTTGAGGGGAAGAACGTCAAGATTAGAAAGTTGTGAAAGCTCCTCTACGAATGAAACATCATTAACAGTGAGTGCTTCTATGCTGATTCACCTTTGTCACCTGTTTGAACAGTCTTCTCACAATACATCATCTGAGACACTTCATTAGAATCTCTGACATATTTGAGTTGAAGGGAAGAAATAACTTGCCGTGATGCATGACCCTCAACACAAGTACTTTACCACCTGAGACTAAATGTTCATTGTCATTACTTCTCTCACCCATACTGGGTAATGCCGTCTTTTTGAACACTTCACATCTGAAAGATCACACTGTGGTCCCGTTTGTCTTTCCATAATGAAATCAGTTTTATGTCCTCCTGGCTCTTTTGTAATTGTGCAATTTAAAACAGTCATCTTAGTAGAAAATTGGATTTGTACCGCTTTCTTTTAATGGCTTTGACTTCGTTCACTCATTCGACATTCAACATTCTCAGTTCAGTTTGGACTATTCCATAAAGTATCTGTAATATCATAATCTCGTGTGAAGGCAAGAGAGATTATTATAATACACTGTAAATAAATAAATAAATAAATAAATAAATAAATAAATATATATATATATATATATATATATATATATATATATATATATATATATATATATATATATATATATATATATATAATGATCTGTTAAATTCACGGTAAAAAAACGGCAGCTGTGGTTGCCAGAAATTTACCGTAAAAAATATGTTAGCAACATTTTAGGTTTTACAGAATTAACTTAAATAAAAGTAATCCACATGACTTTTGTGCTGCTTCTGAAGTCTTCTGAACTCATACAATAGCTTTGTGTGCGAAGCAGACAGATTTAAGTATTATTCATTAAAATTCTTGCTCTCAAATCACATTCAAAAAGTTATTTCAAACTTCCACACTCAGTCACAAGACATGTGGAGAGAGTGGCATCTGGCATCACTGACGTCAAACCAGGTTCGACGTGTGTTGAAGCTGATATTTCAGTAAGATTGAATGAAATTTAAGACCTACAGTGAAGGAAAGGCTTTCATGATATGCTTTAATGGTGCTCTTTTGGTATTTTTTTGTAATAGTTTGTGACTGACAGTAAAGATGTGTTTATTTTCATTGTATGGAAAAGAGTAGTTCTGAGAATTCATTTGGGTTGAAATTACTTTTCACATTAGTGGGAACAAACCCTTTACCAGAATCCTCTGATTCAAGTAGGTAATGGTGGAAGAGTGATTTTTTTGGGGTGTGAAGGATACAATTCTGTAGAGTAGAAAAGAGTGTGTTGGCCCTGCACAAAAAACAAAAACAAAAAAAACATTGCATTCCCAGGCTGCTCGTTGAGGCTTAAGGCAAACAGTATTAAATGTTAAATGTGTAATGTAAGTCCCATAGTGTTGATTCTTGTATACTCTCAGCAGAATGTGGGATTACCATGGAGACAAATGGTTGATTAAACAAAGAAACACAGTTTTGAGGAACAGCTTGAACAAGCAAATAAGGCAACAAGGGAGAGCATGTGTAACCAAAGCATTTTAGATTCTTTGGGAATTTGTGGCGTGATAAAGCATGGTGCGTTTCCTTAATTACAGGGCAAAGTGTATGTAATCAATTTAAATAGGCCTTTATAAAAAAGCACAGTGATTACATGTGGAACATGCAATAAACAAATTATTTGACTGTGACTGGGCAGATCGAGTTTATGATTGTCCAATAGGCATTGTGGGCATCATGTTTAAGAACCATTTTTGCAGCTTTGGAGAAAGCTTTGAGTCTCATAGTTTCATAGTGTACATCAACATGTTTTAAAATCTTGTCTGCATATTGTCTTAAAGTCACCATGAATTCAAAATTGACCATTATAAATTTTTATGGAATATTGCAGTAATTATTATTAATAGATTAATAGATTTATGCGTGCACATCACCATTTTTTTCTTAAATTCATGTGCCCTTGAAATGTTTATCAAAATAACTTCCTCTCCTTCCTGCAGTGACATCTCTTCTCTGATGACATGTTTACTGGCAAGAGGGCGGGACAACCTGTCACTCACATGAGATCCACCAATAGCAAGCCACAACCATAAAAACATCCAATCAATTCCCCACGGACAAAATCAAGTCTCACCCTATATTTTTTCTTGTTCCAGAAGTGGTTTCACTCGGATATATGTCACAATAGGGAAGAAAAGACAATCACTCATGCAGTATAAAAGTCACTTTTCATGTTTACCTAAGTAATAATGGTAGAAACATTCATTTTGTACAGATTTGAATGATGTACATTAGTCATTGACTTTGTTGACTATATCTTAGGCATGGTTTGGGTACTCACCTAAACAAGCCTCTTTAATTTCTGTCTTGTCTGTCCTCTGTATAATCTTAACCACGAATATCACAGCCAATGGGGTGAGGAATGAAATCGCCTGTAAAGAAAAATGAACACAATATCCCTTTGCTGCATCCTATTTCACAAAGCCGACATGATTATGGTAAAAAAGAAAAGAAAAGAAAAGAAGAAGCTGTTTTTCTGTCCAAAAGCATATAATAGGCTAGATGAAATCAAATTTTTTTTTTCCTGCCACTTCATGAATGTCTTTATATCTCGAGGTTATAAAAGCTCGTGCAGTGTACACCCTCCACCTCCCACACAAAACTGCTCAAACTGTTAGATGTTTTTGTTCAGATTTCTGGATTTAAAGAAAATCCACAGAAGGGCGAGATCATGCCCGTAAATGTTAAATCCACAGATTCGTGGCCCTTTACAATAAGTACTTGAAAAATTAAACATCTGTGAATATGGGTAATATATGAGTTTAAATATCTTTAGTCTGAAAATTTCCCCACTTCTCATCTGAAGGAAAAATATGAATTATATATATATATCCCTATCTTTTTACAAAAATCCCTTTTCTTAAATGTTACACAAATTGAATGGGAAACCGTGTTACTGCCTTTTTGTATTACTACTGGACTTCTTTACTATTTACTATACTATTAGCCATCTTTTTACTGTAAGTTATCTACAGTACTGATATTACAGATATAGTTTATAAGTAAGGGATAATGTAGAGCGAGGCGGTTGTTATAGCGAATACACCCCCGACAGGCTGAACGGGACCCCGACGCGAAGCAGAGCTTGAATCAGCCTAAAGGGGTTGTATTCGCTATAACAACCGCCTCACTCTACATTATTCCGCTTATTACATGGCTACCTACCAAATAAATTAATAATTTGACACAAAATAATGATTTAAAAAGGAGTTAAAAACGATTGTATTGCTTCCTCTAAAGAAAATAGTCCGTTCCGTCTCTACGGTTAGAATCCTGCGTCCATAGCAACACTATAGCAACACTATTTTCTTTAGAGGAAGCAATACAATCGTTTTTAAATCAATAAACTCCTTTTTAAATCATTATTTTGTGTCAAATTATTGATTTATTTGGTAGGTAGCCATGTAATAAGCGGGATAATGTAGAGCGAGGCGGTTGTTATAGTGAATACAACCCCTTCAGGCTGATTCAAGAGTCCTCCGCTTCGAATCGGGGTCCCGATCAGCCTGTTGGGGGTGTATTCGCTATAACAACCGCCTCGCTCTACATTATCCCTTACATATCTTACAATATAGTTTAACTAAAGGCACTAGATTTCTGTAAAATGCACTTTTCTAAACCAAGAAAATATTCAATTAAAATATTCAGTTAAACCATTTGGAAAAATGTTGATTTGTTGTTGCATTTAATTTTTCATTTATTTATTGCTTTGTTAAAGATAATTATGTATTTTGGGTCTCCTGTATGATAGTTGCACATGACGCTTTTCAATAATAATGTGTGGTGGAAACATCTGTTGTTGTGGCATTGTAATATCTAAACAGTTCCTTTTGTTTTATGTGTTGTAGTGTATAACAAATGATACTGAAAAGAATTTGATAACGACTTTTAACACACCATTAAAATACACCAACACAAGTGGTTATTGAATAAGACCATTAAGGAAAATAGGCAGACTGCTGGAGATAATAGCAAGACTTGTATAATGACTGCATTGGATGTTTTTATGAATATGATTATTGCTTTTTGTAATAATATGTGAGTGCAAGCCACTAAACACAGTTAGCAAACGGAATTAAAGCCATGCACACCCTCAGCAGTGTTCATATCATATTGAACCCATCAAACTATTACGAAATCAGTGTGGAATAATGAAAATGTGCCTATAGTGTGTCTCTGAAGCTCCTCTTCAGCAGTAATATGAAAGCAGTCTGGAAACTTAATGAACAATCATGCATCATGTTAAAATGTGTTCAGACGAGTTAAAGCAATCCAGCCTTACTGGAAAGCATGATTAAATTTGCCATAATATTTGTGATGAATGATGTGCACTCACAAACATGACTCTCTTCGGGATGTGGTCTGATTCCACCAAAGGGTTCTTGTAAAGCCATAGTTCTTCAGGTTGGATAACTCTTTCAAAAGGCTCCAGGAACTCTGTGAACCTAGACAGAAGAAGAGAGGATGAGACCGTGCACTGCCTTCAGTTTTACTGTAAAGCTTTACTATAAAATGACCTGCAGGAGAGTTTGATCAGGGTTTGAGCAGGGTATAAGGCTTGGATTTGAGGGTTAGGGTTAGGACAGTGGAAGTATCCAAGCCTTATTTACTTTATTTTTAACATAAGAGTGGACACATGCATGTTTAATTTGGCTTTCAGTGTCAGCCACTTCCAGTTATAGTATTTTAGCTGCACAAAAACAGTCCATTATGCTGCTTGATATTGCAAACTGATATTTGTTATCATATTCTTTTAATTTGTGGTCATAACCATAAACACGCTGGCTTGTAGCAGGCAGTTTACTACACTTATACCTATAGTGGCTAATGAATTAGAGATCTGAAAAATAAGGTGGATATTCCCAGGGAATGCATACACTGATTGATTAAAGGTATACCTTAAATTCAATGCACGTTTGCTTTGGATAAAAACATCTGCCTAATGCATAAATGTACGTGTAAATAATCCAAAACATTATCTATAGAACAGCATACAGGTTTTAGACTTGCTGCAAAATATAACAAACAAGAGCACAGAGAAAACATACAAATATATTGTGCCTTTATTTGCTCAGGTATTCACTTTATTTAAACTGGGTTTGGAAATTGGATTTTTTTATTTATTTTTTTGGTTACTGGTTCTGCAGGCGAAATGCAAGAGAGCATCATGTGTGAATGGCCCTCAATTCAAACAAAATTAAATAAAACATGAATATTTAGAAAATGTTTAGCACTCGACTGAGCTTATTTTGGTATTTGTCTTTGAGGACAACAAAGCATGTAAGCCACAAACTCACTTCTGAAGAGATTATAATTTACAGTATCTCTGCAAATATGCTGACTGTGACACTGGGACTTGTCTTAGGTTTAACATATGCCTTTGTTTAACCTTTTATTCCAGGATATCTATATATACACACACTGGACAATAATAATATTAATAATATTATGTATTTCTCAGCCTTTAAAGGTTTGTTGCCTTCTCATTCAAACTAGATAAGAGTGCTTCAATATTTTTCAGATTACAATAAATGTAAATAACTGATGTGGCAGGCATTATGAGGTGAACAAAAATGATTCATCATATCATATGCCACACAGAAAAAGATGACAGTCTGGGCTTTCTTTCCTTAGCTTTGTTTTGTTTTAGCTTCAAGATAGAAACTGAGAAGCCATAATCCTCTGGGGAGAACAGAAGCACTGAAGAGAGAAATATTACTCAGGCAGCATTACTAATTCAGAATAACTTGTTACTGGATACTGTGTTTAATTATTCTGTCATGCAGTACAGTACAGTACAGTTAAAACATGAACAAATATGTCATTCTACAGGCTAATGACTTGTCTAAAAGCTAATTAGAGTCAGAATTAAACTACCCTTAAGCAATGAGCCGAGATTGGAGGTGTTTGTCAGAGCTACTCTGCACTATATTTATATTTTTTAAAAACTCAGACATTTTGAGTTTGCTATTCACAAGAACTGCTCTGCGATATAAGAACATAAAGACATGCTTTTGTTCTTCATTCATGCTACACACATTCATACTATATAGAACATACTTTTTTAACTGTCGGCCAAATGTAGTACCTACTATACAGTATGCGATTTCGGACGAAGCATGTGAGTTAAAGACCGAATGTCTATGGAATGTGCTAACATGTCTATGACATGCAAACCAATGAGCAAGAATGATGTTCATGGGAGAACATCAAGGAGGAAAACATGATCTCCAAAAGAAAAAGAAAAAATACAGCATACTGTAATAATACTACTGTATGATTGCAGCAATACTGCACATCCTGAGTGTGAAAAAGAGCAACTGCTACTGGCAAAATATTTTCTGGAAATAAAACACAAAATGCTAAGTGTGGAGAAAAAGGCAGTATATGTCACATGCCTGTCCTGTCTTGTGTTGCACATGGGTGTTTTGTTATTTTGGGCCATGTGCTCGTGTCTATTGTCTAGCCCCTCCCATCTTGTTATCTGATTATTGGTTTATTTGTCCCACCTGTCTGTCTCGTTACCCTCCTTTGTTTGTTCCCCTATTTAGCCTCCTTGTGTTTGTAGTCTTGTGCTGGTTCGAGTCTCTGTGTTTTGAGTTTTTGTACCTTGTCTGATTGTCACTATTAAATTTCCTCTGCATCTGTATCCTCGTCTCATGATCATCTATCCCATGACAGAACGAACCAGCCAAAATGTGGATACAGCAGAGTGAGATTTTTCCTCAGGGAAAGGTGAAAGGATCCTCTATTTCCTTGCTGGAGTACTTCGCCAGATGTGCTCAAAGGACTATGGAGGAGGAGAGGACCACGGCAGACGGCAGTCAGCGGAAAGGAAAGCCTTCATCGCTGATCCCGAAACGGAGGAGAGGGAAGAACCCCTCCGTGACTGTTCCGGTGGTCCCAGTTCCGGTGGTCCCGAGTCCAATGGTCCCAGTCCCGGTGGTCCCGAGTCTGGTGGTCTCGAGTCCGGTGGTCCCAGTTCCGGTGATCCCGAAACGGAGGAGGAGAAGGAAGACTCCCTCCGTGACTGTCCCGGTGGTCCCAGTTCCGGTGGTCCCAGTTCCGGTGGTTTCCGAGTCCGGTGGTCCCAGTTCCGGTGGTCCCGAGTCCGGTGGTCCCGAGTCCAGTGGTTCCAGTTCTGGTGGTCCCAGTTCCGGTGGTCCCAGTTCCGGTGGTCCCAGTTCCGGTGGTCCCAGTTCCGGTGATCCCGAGTCCGGTGGTCCCGAGTCCGGTGGTTCCAGTTCCGGTGGTCCGGTGGTCCCAGTTCCGGTGGTCCCAGTTCCGGTGATCCCGAGTCCGGTGGTCCCAGTTCCGGTGGTCCCAGTCTCGGAGGTCCCCGTGCAGTCTGAGGTAGACAGAGCAGCTGAGACTCTGTTGAATTACTTGTTGAAAGACTATACAAGATCCTAGAGTTTCTCAGAACTGTTCACCTCAGGTCTGCCGAGCCTGTGTCTTCGGACAGGATGGCCGCCGTCGAGCCTGTGTCTTCGGACAAGATGGCCGCTGCCGAGCCGGATCCAGTGTCTGCGGACAGGATGGTTGCCACCGAGCCTGTTAACGTCACGTCTGCCGAGCCGTTGGTGCCAGTTCCAGTGCCTGAGCCGTTGGTGCCAGTTCCAGTGCCTGAGCCGTTGGTGCCAGTTCCAGTGCCTGAGCCGTTGGTGCCAGTTCCAGTGCCTGAGCCGGTGGTGCCAGTTCCAGTGCCTGAGCCGGTGGTGCCAGTTCCAGTGCCTGAGCCGGTGGTGCCAGTTCCAGTGCCTGACCCTGAGCCGGTGGTCCCTGTTCCTGAGCCTGAGCCGGTGGTGTCTGAGCTGGTGGTATCTGTTCCTGAACCGGTGGTGTCTGAGCTGGTGGTATCTCTTCCTGAACCGGTGGTGTCTGAGCCGGTGGTATCTGTTCCTGAGCCGGTGGTGTCTGCTCCTGAGCCGGTGGTGTCTGCTCCTGAGCCGGTGGTGTCTGCTCCTGAGCCGGTGGTGTCTGCTCCTGAGCCGGTGGTGTCTGCTCCTTGGCCGCCCGAGGGGTCGTCTCCACCCTGGCCGCCCGATGGACTGTCTGCTCCGCCCTGGACTCCCGGACTTTGTGTGCCTCCCTGGCCTCCCGGACTTTGTGTGCCTCCCTGGCCTTCTGAACTGTCCATTCCCCTTTTCCCGCCCTGGTCTGTCCCTCCCGTCCCGCCCTGGTCTTATGGAGCGTCTGGTAGCTGCTCCGTAGGGAGGGGGTAATGTCAGATGCCTGTCCTGTCTTGTGCTGCACATGGGTGTTTTGTTATTTTGGGCCATGTGCTCGTGTCTATTGTCTAGCCCCTCCCATCTTGTTATCTGATTATTGGTTTATTTGTCCCACCTGTCTGTCTCGTTACCCTCCTTTGTTTGTTCCCCTATTTAGCCTCCAGTAAACTATGGAGTGCCGCAGGGATCTGTGTTAGGCCCTCTATTATTCTCAATATATATGATGCCACTTGGAAATATTATAAGGAAACATGGAATTAGTTTCCATTGTTATGCTGATGACACTCAAATATATATTTCATCACGGCCGGATGAAAACGTTAAATTATCCAAATTGACAGAGAGTGTTAAAGATATAAAAGATTGGATGACGCGTAATTTTCTTTTATTAAATCCAGACAAGACAGAGGTAATACTTATCGGTTCAAAAAACCGCCCACAGAACCTCTCACAATACAACTTTGACATCGTAGGATGTCCTGTTACTTTATCCTCTACAGTAAAAGACCTGGGTGTTATACTCGATTGTAACCTGTCTTTTGAAAAGCATATTTCGTATGTTACAAAAACTGCCTATTTCCACCTTAGAAACATTGCTAAGCTACGTAATATGCTATCAGTTTCTGATGCAGAAAAGTTAGTTCATGCATTCATGACCTCGAGACTAGATTACTGTAATGCTTTATTAGCCGGTTGTCCTGCAACATCAATAAACAAGCTACAGTTAGTCCAAAATGCAGCTGCTAGAGTTCTTACTAGATCAAGAAAATATGATCATATAACACCGATTTTATCATCACTACATTGGCTACCTATAAAGTTCCGTATTAATTATAAGGTATTGCTACTGACTTATAAAGCCCTAAACGGCTTAGCTCCAGTCTATTTAACGGATCTTCTATTGCCCTATAATCCATCGCGCTCTTTAAGATCAATAAATTCGAGGCTTTTGGTCATACCTAGGATATCCAGATCAACCAAAGGAGAGCATTTTCACATTTGGCTCCGAAACTCTGGAATAGTCTTCCTGATACTGTTCGTTGCTCGGACTCGCTCTCCCAGTTTAAAACTAGATTAAAGACGCATCTTTTCAGCCAGGCATTCATATAATATTGTTAATCTCACAGTTCAAACTACAATCCGGCCTCTAGTTCATAAATGCCAGAGGAGAACTGGCCCCCGACTGAGCCTGGGTTCTCCCAAGGTTTTTTTTTTTTCCATTAGGTCACCTGATGAGTTTTAGGACACCATTAGGTCACTTGATGGAGTTTTTTCGGTTCCTTGCCACTGTTGCCTTTGGCTTGCTCAGTTGGGGATATTTTGGGGATATTTAATTTTATTCTATCAATCAATAAATTCCACTAGAAACAAACTTTGTTGTATTATTTTATTTTAATTTAATACTGTGAAGCTGCTTTGATACAATCTGTATTGTGAAAAGCGCTATACAAATATACTTGATTTTTATTTTTATTTTTTTTCCTTGTGTTTGTAGTCTTGTACTGGTTCGTTGTCCGAGTTTCTTGTTCCTAGAGTCTCTGTGTTTTGAGTTTTTGTACCTTGTCTGATTGTCACTATTAAATTTCCTCTGCATCTGTATCCTCGTCTCATGATCATCTATCCCGTGACAGTATAGTGGAAGAGACGTCATGCTTTGTTGCCTCAGCTTGCTATCATTGACAGAAAAATTCATTTTCAAGTTGATCAAGACACATTGCAAGAATTTTCTGTCAGTTGAAACTGGATGATAAAACAAGACTGTGACCCAAAACACAGGAATAAATTAACCACAATAAAAATGCTTTAACAGAGAAAAAAAAAAAAAACACTTAAGTGGCGCAATCAGAGTCCTGATTCAACATGATTGAGATGCTTTGGCACGACTGATTAATTAATTCCAATAATACTTTTGCACCTAAACAAGTTTTTTTAAAAGGAATACTGTAATGCAAAAATACTCAACACTTTTGCAGGTCTTTTGTGTAAATACTGTAGGCCTACATAAAATGCTTGGTGGATGTTATGCAGTCAGAAGGTCAACTAGTTATTATATCCATTATATAGTTTTTTCACCCTTCACTGTGAATATTTGCACTATATGGTCAACAAGGACATCATTATTTATGCATTATGTGTTCAAGCAGATTGCTGTTTGTGTTTGTCAGCCTACTTTACATTAATAGCACATGTGAACCATTTACCGTGAGTGAAATGTCTAGGCAGAATAATATGCAAATGTTGGACAGCTTAGATAAGTTGTCACGTCACTTTCACTTTTCAAAACAGCAGTAATTGGAATTTCATTTAAAAGAGATGTTTGAGTACATTTTCTATTTGGGCTGGCAGCAGATATTCATCAAATAATTCCAGCATTTCAGCATTTTAAAGAAATGATTCAGGTGTCTGGATTGCTGTGCAGTCCAAGTTAAGAGTGTCAAATTATGAAGTGCTCTGCTGCATCGTCCACAACCTAGTGCTCACAACCAGCTTACAAGATTGGGAATTCTGCTGTGCAAATTGAATTCAGCACAGATTCTGGCTTTGCATAATTCAGTTTGTGAATAATTCGCTAGAATACTGCAGATGGTGTTTGAAAGATTTTGTATAACAAAAAAAAGAATTTCCTTTTCAAATCCAAAATAAGTAATGTGAGTTATTAAATACACTTTAAATGGTTAATATGTATAAATAAATAAACAATAATAAAAAATAATTCAACATTTTCTGATCTCTTCACGTTTGAAGCCTCTAGACGACAACAGCCTGAATATACTTCCAATGACAGTGTCACCAGAAAAGAATATCGGTCTTTTGCGGGTTGAAAGATAGCTGATGCTGAGGTATGTTTCTTGGGCTTTTCAAACTGCATTTACCTTGTATTGTCTCTTTAAATACACTTTTGGGAGGCTATCCCTTATTGCAGTACCAAAGTTATACAGTGTGGAACTAGGCGCTCTTGGCCAAATATTTAGCAACAAATGACCAATTATAAATGAAACAGTGCTTGCCTCTAAAAATGTTCACATCCTTATACAGCCACAGAAAATGTTATGCACTGTATTTCTTTCAGTTTGAGGGGAAAATCTGTGGCAGAAAACGTATTAAAGGAATATCCAATTGACTGCTATATGATCCAAAAAGTAATTTCAGGACAAGCTGGATGGTACATTCGTCTAGGTATAAGTGTGACGGATGCGCAAGTGCGAGACAAGCTATGTTTAACAGGGTGCATGAATGTGAAACTTAGAAACCTGAATACCCAGTATCATGGTCTAAATGTCAAGCTATGTTCATGATTAAAGGTGCTGTAAATGATTTTGGTAACATTTTATTTTGATGATTTTGAACATTCTGCTGACTATAAGTAACTTATAAGTTACTATAAGTAACTTTGCAACTGCATGTCAACTTATTCTTACCCTACCAATCAATTAATACTATATTAACACTCTACGGAGAGTTAGTAGACATGCAAGTGCAATGTTACTTAGGCTACTTATAATCAACAGAATGTGTTAATGGACCATCAAAATAAAGTGAAACCATGATTTGTATGCAATTGTATGCAGAAAATGATTCTACTCCCTTTAAAAATATCACTGAAAACACTGTCTTGAGATCTCTGTGACAGCCTGTCACAATTATGCTCTTTAGTTTCATTTTCTCTTCAGTACCTGCTTCCTTTGTTCTAGTTTCACATAATCTGTTGTCATGGACATTCATTAACTAGCACACCTGTCAGCACTTCATTATCGTTGTGTATTTAAGTTCCTCTGTTCTCTGTTCATTTGAAGGTTCTCGTCGTGTGAGTGGAGTTTGGTTGATTTAATCTTCTGCCTGTGTCTGTATTCTGATTTATTTTAGTTTGTTAATAAAGAACTGTTTAAATTTCATCATCTTCGTCGTGCCTGCTGATCAAAACCTCACCAGACCGTGACACAGCCCTGGTCTCTGTAAACAGTATTAAAAAAAGTGTCAGATTGTTTGTTCAGCCAAACAGAATGTTTTTGGGGCACTTTTTCTTTCAGTCATTTGGCATGTTCACAGATATCCTTCATATTCGTGAAGCCGGATGATGAGAGCATGATAAGTGAACTTGAGTTTGGACAGTGTGAAATGGGATGTGTATAATGCATACAAGCTTTGAGGGTATGTCTCAAACACAGTGAATGCAAACGTGCATGCAGATTTCTCTCTATAACCATCATGCTGGTGTGCATATAAAAATGCTGACTGTGTTTCTGTGACATTCTTAAACATTGAACATTTTTGAACAGCCGACTTGTCAACCTCTGGCTTAACCAATGGCGTGAGTTTAGGGAGGGACAATCTATTTGTCTGAGCAATGATACAGTAAATGGGGACAGAGAGGAAAGGGCCATAACTGTGTTTGGGAATCCGTTTGGTACATAAAGTGGCACAGAAATGACAAATTTCACCTTTAAATACTAGGCATTCACATTGGGAAAAACAATGCTTTTTCTCTACAGCATGCATTGGAGATTCTAGACTTCTTGGACTGGCTACAGGATATTGTTTATACAATTATTCTGTTTGACTGCTTTTAAGCACTTGTGCATATAAATATAGCTTTTCTGTAATAATAACTGCCAATATTGAGCACTGTGATACACTGAGACAGACGGATGTGTAGGAGGGTGGGAATCCCTCTCTCCCCGTCTCTCGCTGTCTTGCTCTATCTCTCACTGCCTCACATTGGCTTCCTGACATGCTGCCACAGAGACATACTGCCAGGACGCTCAGCAGATCACATAAAACATGTCTGTTGAGCGGGGGGCGCTCGAATACACACAAACAAACACAAATCAGTATAAGAACTCTGTTGGCTTCATGCGTTGAATAGCATAAGTCCTACAAGGTGTTCAGGCTGTTTCTCAACAGCCTGTCATGCCAAAACAAACAAACCACCTGAGGAGCAAACAGACCTCAAAGAGACCTCGAACTGACCTCAGAGACCTCAAAGAGACTTCAAAGAGACCTTAAACAGACTTCAAAGAGACCTTAAACTGATCTCAGAGACCTCAAACAGACCTCAAAGAGACCTTAAACAGACCTCAAAGAGACCTCAAAGAGACCTCAAACAGAGCTCAAAGTGACCTTAAACAGACCTCAAAGAGACCTTAAACAGACCTCAAAGAGACCTCAAACAGAGCTCAAAGAGCTGACACTCATCAAGGTGAAACCATCAAAGGAACAAATGCTTACACTTTATTTTAAGGTGTCTTTGTTACAGTGTAATTATACAGTGCATTTACATACTGAGAAATATAAATTAACAACATATACCTAATATAGAGGTAGGGTTAAGAAAAGGGTTTAGGGTTGCAGTTTATTTAACAGTACGTGCATTTACATGTTCTTACAGTGTACTGGTTAACTACATTGGTTAAGGTTAGGGATAGGTACATGGTTAGTACGTAGTTATTACCCAATTATTGTAATTCATTTTAATAAGTACATGTACATGGGAAACAGGACTGTAACTAAATTGCTTCCGGGTTTAATTTAAGTTTAGTTGCATGTAATTATGCATGATTTACTGTTAATTATTTACTGTTTGGTAGTAGTGATGATATGTTTTGGCAGGATGCAACTGAATAGTTCTGAAAGTTCAACTCTAGGATTGGAGATGGCATGAACATTTTTATTTATTTTTTAAACTAGTGCTGCAAAGACAAGTCTGAGGGACGAGGATGAACAAGCGTAATGGAAAGTGATGATAACTTTCAAATAAGTTTATTGCACTTTCACCCACTTACACTGTTGCTTATATGATAAATATCTAAGCAACAGGAGGCTACTGATTTTTGCTAAAGATAAACCGCAAAGAGATAAATCCTCCGTGCTGAAACATTGAACAGAGAAAGAATTAATGCACACATCCCAGGAATAATGCAGCGAAGCTTAAATGTGTTGTTTATGATGTACCTTTAACAAAAACGATGGATGAGATAATTCGAGAAGTGAAAGGGGGAAAGGTGATGAAATCTACAAGATTCCAAATGCAAAGAAAGGGACACTGTCAGTACTCCTGGAGTTTGAAAAGGCTATGCCTAAGAAAATAAGAGTGGGTTACTCGAGTTATGATTTTAGGGAGTATATCCCAGCCCCAATGCGATGTTTCGATTGCCAAAGAATGGGACACAATGCAAAGGAAAGCAAAGATGTGCTAGATGTGGAGGGGAAGACGAGTGTGGTAAATGTGGTAAAGATGCTAAAATCAGTTGAAACTGTGGTGGTGGTGCTGCTTTTGGAGTATGTTTGGTTCAAAGGAAGGCTAGATATACAGAAGTACAAAATAACTTTAATAAAGTTAACAAAATAAAGTTTTATACACTGATGCAGTTTTTTAAAATAGTGAAGGAAATTGACCCAGCCAGATTCTGTGATACTCTGTTGTTATGACCCTATGGTTTGTATATTGCTCCCTCTCTGTTGTTTTGTCAGTCTCTCACTGTGTCTGTCTAGGAACGATGATTGGAACGAGAAGGAAGGAGTGGGTTTTGTGTTTGAGCAGAGAGAGCTTGTTATTCGAGTGTAAAGAGTATTTGTGTGTGTAAAGAGTATTTGAGTGTTAAGAGTTTTGAGACTGTGAGTACCATTTGTTTGTTTGGTTGTTTGTTTGATTTGAAAGCTGTTTGTACCTAAATATCTCATTGGCCCTGTTGGCACATTTGACCCCTTTGCCTGTTTACTGACACTGATTTGGACTGCCCTTTCAGTTTGTTTGCCTGGTTGTACATATTGTAAATACTAATTTATTTTTGGGAAAGTAGGGAGTTTGACGCCAATCCAATTATTGTAAACTGTTTAATCTCTGTTTTTGGTTAGGGAGATTGTATTTTCATTTTCTTTTCTTTTGGGTTAAGGTTTAGGAAAGAGGTTTAAATTTAAGGTTGTTTTGTTTGTTATTTTGGCTTTGTCAGCTCCTGAATCATATGTCCCAAATTAAGAAAATAAACAACTTTTGTTCTAATTCCTTGCACATCGTTGACTCTTTCATGTTGCCCCTTTTTCCCTAGACGGGGTGTAACATGAAATTGGGGGCTCGTCCCTTGGCTAGATATGTTATATTAGCCGAATTTGTTTTGCTAGTGTTTGCCTGGGGATTTTCTTTTTGTGTGGGAGGAAATATAGAGATTGGCATGGCATCAAAATTCGAACTTGATAATTTCACTCTCGCTCCTACAGAGGAGAAATTTGAAAAATGTCGTAAAGATGATTTGTTGTTGATAGCGGATTTTTTTTATATAGTAGTACCGCGAAATGCGCTTAAGAGAGAGATTAGGGACGTACGGCACATGGAGCTTGTAAAACAAAAGATCTTGCCTGGTGGTGAGAGTGTGGTTACGGGTGTTGCATCTCCAGCACTATCTGAGGATTTGGATGCTGTCGAGGCGGAGTTCAAATTTGACGATAGGGCTCGCATGGATCCCGTTAATCCTTCTGCACTGAAAGACCAATTGTTGGCGGTCCGGTTGAAAGAACTGGAAGTGGAATTAAGCCGACAACAATACCAGAGTCAGTTGTTACATGTCCGAGCTGTTGAGCTCGAGACGAAACGAGACATCCGTCTGAAAGTTTGAGCAGGCTCGGCATCCACCTGAGTTTCGGGGAAATACTCCTGTGCAGCAGGCACCTCCTCTCCTACAGCGTCGCATGCGTTGCCGGTAAGTCCTGAATTCGATGTTAGTAGGCAAATTTCGCTTGTTCCTATATTTAGAGAAAGTGAAGTTGATACATATTTCACTGTTTTTGAGCGCATCGCAGCCACATTAAAGTGGCCTAGAAATATCTGGCCTTTATTGTTACAATGCAAACTTGTTGGTAAGGCGCAAGAAGTATGTTCCGCATTGACGCTTGAGCAAAGTTTAGACTATGATGCGGTTAAATCGGCCGTGTTAAGAGCGTATGAATTAGTTCCGGAGGCTTATCGACAGAAGTTTAGAAAACATGTGAAAACCCCCAGTCAAACATTTGTTGAATTTGCACGTGAGAAAGCTACACTTTTTGAAAAATGGTGTACTGCCTGTAAAGTTACAACTTTTGAGCAATTGAAAGAGCTAATTTTAATGGAAGAATTCAAAAACTGCATTTCGGAAAAGATTGTAGTTTATTTGAATGAACAGAAAGTTTTGTCACTGTCAGAGGCGGCTGTTTTTGCTGATGAGTTTGTGCTCACGCACAAAGTTTATTTTCCACCCCCACGTTCTTCACATCACACTGTTGTAGATCGCCGGCACAATTCTAAAACTGCAGTGGCTGCTCAAAGCGATCAGACATCTGATTCTTCAATGATGTTTCGGGAATGTTTTTATTGTCATGAGAAGGATCATTTGATTGCTGCTTGTCCTGCAGCGGAAAAATCAGCGAAAAAGCGTAGCTTTTGTGCGTACTCACTCTTCCGATTCTCTGCTATCTATTGATCCCACGTTTGAACCTTTTTTATGTGAAGGAACAGTGTCATTTTCTGAATTGGACTCCGAACCCAAACCAGTACGTATTTTGCGAGATACGGGTGCCGCACAGTCATTTATCCTAGCAAGTGTGCTCCCGTTTTCTTCACAGTCTAGCTGTAATTCGGATGTTTTAGTTCAGGGAATTGAACTTGGCGTGGTTAGAGTTCCCTTGCATTCTGTGTATTTAAGTTCTGACATTGTGACTGGTTTAGTTAAAGTGGCCGTACTCATCAAATCTCTCTTATTCTTGGGAATGATTTAGCCGGAAGTAAAGTTTCTTGCCTCCCCGAGGTTACTGATGTACCTTGTGCACCAGAACATGATGTATTGACTCAGGAATTTCCCAGTGTATTCCACTCCTGTGTTGTGACTCGAGCGCAAGCTCCCAAGTTTGAAAATAAAGTAGATCTCTCTAACTCATTCATGAGTTCAGATTTCACAGGTGTTGAGGATTCAACTGTAGATGTTTGTTCAGAGAATTTGAGCTTTGGACCTAGATTTGACTTTCCTTTTGACAGAAATCAGTTAGTAGAGGCACAAAAAGCTGATGATACTTTGACTTCACTTATTTCTGCTGTGATTGATAAATCCAAACTACAAGATCACGCTGTTGCTTATTTTTTAGATGACGGTGTGCTCATGCGTAAATGGAGTCCTGAGATCTTGAAGCATGACTGGAGTGCTGTTTTTCAGGTAGTCCTTCCAAAGTCTTACAGAGACTATGTGCTAAGTGTGGCTCATGATCATGAACTTTCTGGTCATTTAGGTATTAAAAAAACCTATACTAATCTCTTGAAACATTTTTTCTGGCCCGGAATGAAGTCCACTGTGACCCAGTATTGTCGTTCTTGCCATGATTGTCAAGTTGCTGGAAAACCGAATCAGGTTATTTCACCAGCCCCCTTAAAGCCTATTCCAGTGATGAATGAACCGTTCGAGAAGCTTGTGATTGATTGTGTTGGTCCTTTACCAAGGACTAAATCTGGTCACTCGTACTTATTAACTTTGATGTGCTCTGCTACTAGGTTCCCAGAAGCCATTCCACTGCGTTCGTTGAAGACCCCTACAATTGTAAAAGCAATTGTAAAATTCTGTGCAACATTTGGTCTACCCAAGTTTATTCAGTCTGATCAAGGATCTAATTTCATGTCTACAGTATTCTGTAAGGTAATGAAAGAGCTGAACATTCAACATTGTGTATCCAGTGCCTCAAGGCGTGCTTGAAAGATTTCATCAGACTCTTAAGACCATGATTAGAACTTACTGTCTCCAGCATAAGAAAGAGTGGGACGAGGAGGTTCCTCTTCTGTTGTTTGCTGTTCGCAATATGGTACAAGAATCACTTGGATTCAGTCCAGCCGAGTTAGTTTTTGGACATTGTCTGCGCGGACCATTAAAGGTGTTACAAGAACAGTTACTCTCTGAAAATCAGTCGGTTACCCCTTCTAAAAATGTGCTAGACCATGTGAGTTCATTTCGTGAACGTTTACATTTAGTGTGGCAACTAGCACAGCAGTCACTAGCAACTTCTCAGTCCCGTATGAAGGGCAGATATGACAGAAAGTCTGTTCAACGCTCATTCAAGTTTGGTGATCAAGTTCTTGTATTGCTGCCTTTGCCTGGCTCAGCTCTACAAGCAAAGTTTGCAGGGCCGTATGTGATTGAGGAAAAGTTAAGTAATACTGACTATGTAGTATGAACTCCCGAAAGAAAGCGAAAGACTCGCATATGCCACATAAACATGCTTAAACTGTATGTCTCTCGACCTAACTCTAGAGATCCTGCCGACTCTTCATTGTCTACTCCTGCTGTTGTAACTTCTGTGGATGTGGTTCCTTCTGAATATTCTCCTTCTATGGATGATCTTCACTTAGGAAGTGCTTGCCTTTCTGGTGCTCGTTTGCAGAATTCGGAGTCTCTTGTAAGTCTCAGTTCTAAACTTTCACATCTATCCAGATCTTCCCAATGTGAACTGTTACAGTTAATTGATAGATACTCTACACTTTTCTGTACCTACTGTACCTACTATGACTAATGTGTTGAAACATGACATTGATGTTGGTGATCATCGTCCAGTTAAGCAAAACGCTTATCGTATCAATCCCGTAAAGCGTGAGATAATGAAACAAGAAACCCAGTATCTCATTGAAAATGGTCTAGCTGGGCCAAGCTCTAGTCCATGGTGTTCTCCTTGTTTAATAATTCCAAAACCTGATGGGACATCGCGTTTTTGTACTGATTACTGGAAAATTAATCAGTTAACGAAGTCAGATTCTTAGCCTCTTCCCAGAATGGAGGATTGTATTGATCGCATTGGACGCGCTAAGTTTGTAACTAAGTTAGACTTGCTTAAAGGATATTGGCAGGTCCCGCTTACCGAGCGTGCTTCTGAGATCTCAGCCTTTGCCACCCCAGACGCCTTTCTGCAATATAACGTTTTAGCTTTCGGCCTCAAAAACGCTCCAGCTACATTCCAACGTTTAATGCATAAAGTTTTAGCCAATGTGAACAATTGTGAAGCTTACCTCGATGATATAGTGTGTTACTCCGATACATGGAGTAGTCATTTACAAACCCTAGAAGAAGTGTTCTCAAGGTTGCAAGCTGCTAATCTTACACTTAATTTGGCAAAATGTGAATTCTGTCATGCCACTGTCACATACTTGGGTAAAAAGGTTGGTCATGGTTCCGTCCGCCCTTTAGAAGCTAAAGTTCAGACCATTGTTGAGTTTCCTGTGCCCAAATCTAAGAGAGAACTCAGACGATTCCTTGGAATGGCTGGCTACTACAGAAATTTCTGTAAAAACTTTTATGACGTTGTAAAACCTCTCACAGACAACCTTCGTAAAGCTGTGTCTTTTAACTGGAATTCTAAATGTGAACTTGCCTTTGAGTCTTTGAAAAATTTGCTGTGCAATGCTCCTGTTTTGGCTGCCCCAGACTTCTCTAGACCTTTTAAACTTGAAGTAGATGCTAGTGGTACGGGTGCCGGTGCTGTCCTACTGCAGGAAGATGACAAAAAAATTGACCATCCGATATGTTTCTATTCAAAGAAATTTAATCGCCATCAACTCAATTACAGTACCATAGAAAAAGAAGCATTAGCTCTGTTGTTGGCTCTACAACATTTTGAAGTTTATGTTGGTTCCAGTTCGCAACCCGTTGATGTGTTCACGGATCATAATCCACTAGTCTTTTTGCAGCTTATGTGTAACAAAAACCAGAGACTTATGCGTTGGGCACTCATTTGTCAGGGTTTTAATTTGCACATTAGATACAAGAAAGGTGTTGACAATGTTATTGCAGACTCTTTGTCCAGATGTCATTTGTAAACTGGTAACCATGTTTACTCATATGTGTGGGGGTGTTACGACCCTATGGTTTGTATTTTGCTGCCTCTCTGTTGTTTTGTCAGTCTCTCACTGTGTCTGTCTAGGAACGTCATCTGGTGGATTCCTGCAGGATGATTGGAACCTCATCTGATTGGTTCCTGCCCGATGATTGCTGCTCGATCCTGATTGGTGCAGCGTGTTTTAAAAAGACACGTCATCACTTCCTCTAGGTTTTGTGTTTGAGCAGAGAGAGCTTGTTATTCGAGTGTAAAGAGTATTTGAGTGTGTAAAGAGTATTTGAGTGTTAAGAGTTTTGAGACTGTGAGTACCGTTTGTTTGTTTGGTTGTTTGTTTGATTTGAAAGCTGTTTGTACCTAAATATCTCATTGGCCCTGTTGGCACATTTGACCCCTTTTTCCTGTTTACTGACACTGATTTGGACTGCCCTTTCAGTTTGTTTGCCTGGTTGTACATATTGTAAATACTAATTTATTTTTGGGAAAGTAGGGAGTTTGACGCCAATCCTTTATTGTAAACTGTTTAATGTCTGTTTTTGGTTAGGGAGATGGTTGTATTTTCATTTTCTTTTATTTTGGGTTAAGGTTTAGGAAAGAGGTTTAAATTTAAGGTTGTTTTGTTTGTTATTTTGGCTTTGTCAGCTCCTGAATCATATGTCCCAAATTAAGAAAATAAACAACTTTTGTTCTAATTCCTTGCACATCGTTGACTCTTTCATGTTGCCCCTTTTTCCCTAGACGGGGTGTAACATCTGTAGATATTCTAACTCAAGTCAGTCTGCAAGAAGACATTCAAAAGAAATCCCATCTCACACAATAAGTCATAAGCAAACAGAAATAAATCCATGGATCAAAAAGTTGAATGAGGATACACTGATTATGGATGAGAACGTCTCGGTTATGTATGTAACCCTCGTTCCCTGAAGGAGGGAACGGAGACGTAATCAACGTGTCGACTGATTGGGATCACGCCAGGGAGCCTGTCATCTTCGAGTATTGTAAAAACGAGCCAATGGACATTGGGTCAGCAAGCCGACACTACAAACCGGGCTAAGGTGAAGCTGGCTTCGTGTGAAGGGAGCCCACGAAGCAACCGGCTCGACACATAGGCTAAATTCTTAGCAAATATACTGGTGTCGCCCAGCCCACAACTCTTAATCTGTCAGCGAGGCACTCATATCAACACCCAGGAAGGAACTACACTCTCACTATGAAGGAGCTCACTACCCAGGTGGGCATGGTGCACCTTGGAATTCACCAAGATGATGGCCACACTAATCTTAGTGGGCCAACCTCAGCATGGAAACCGCCTTCCCTTCTGATGGTTTCCGAGACAGACAAGAGCTGAAGAGGTCCTGAGACTTTGCATTCTGTCTTACACTCACCTAAAGGATTATTAGGAAAACCTGTTCAATTTCTCATTAATGCAATTATCTAATCAACCAATCACATGGCAGTTGCTTCAATGGGGTGTGGTCCTGGTCAAGACAATCTCCTGAACTCCAAACTGAATGTCAGAATTGGGAAAGAAAGGTGATTTAAGCAATTTTGAGCGTGGCATGGTTGTTGGTGCCAGACGGGCCGGTCTGAGTATTTCACAATCTGCTCAGTTACTGGGATTTTCACGCACAACCAATTCTAGGGTTTACAAAGAATGGTGTGAAAAGGGAAAGTATGCAGCAGTCCTGTGGGCGAAAATGCCTTGTTGATGCTAGAGGTCAGAGGAGAATGGGCCGACTGATTCAAGCTGATAGAAGAGCAACTTTGACTGAAATAACCACTCATTACAACCGAGGTATGCAGCAAAGCATTTGTGAAGCCACAACACGCACAACCTTGAGGCGGATGGGCTACAACAGCAGAAGACCCCACCGGGTACCACTCATCTCCACTACAAATAGGAAAAAGAGGCTACAGTTTGCACGAGCTCACCAAAATTGGACAGTTGAAGACTGGAAAAATGTTGCCTGGTCTGATGAGTCTCGATTTCTGTTGAGACATTCAGATGGTAGAGTCAGAATTTGGCGTAAACAGAATGAGAACATCGATCCATCATGCCTTGTTACCACTGTGCAGGCTGGTGGTGGTGGTGTAATGGTGTGGGGGATGTTTTCTTGGCACACTTTAGGCCCCTTAGTGCCAATTGGGCATCGTTTAAATGCCACGGCCTACCTGAGCATTGTTTCTGACCATATCCATCCCTTTATGACTACCATGTACCCATCCTCTGATGGCTACTTCCAGCAGGATAATGCACCATGTCACAAAGCTCGAATCATTTCAAATTGGTTTCTTGAACATGACAATGAGTTCACTGTACTAAAATGGCCCCCACAGTCACCAGATCTCAACCCAATAGAGCATCTTTGGGATGTGGTGGAACGGGAGCTTCGTGCCCTGGATGTGCATCCCACAAATCTCCATCAACTGCAAGATGCTATCCTATCAATATGGGCCAACATTTCTAAAGAATGCTTTCAGCACCTTGAATCAATGCTCCCTGCATTGTGTCCCTGTGTTTGACCCCCTTTCGCCTTCAGAACTACCTTAATTCTATGTGGCATTGATTCACATTTGATACATTTGTTAAGTTTTGTTAATAAATGTCTAACTGCGTTTAGATCCTGCTCTCTGTTGTTTCTGAACCACTCAACATTACATATTATTTACTAATTAGTTTCTTGTTAGTTAATAGTAGTTACTAGAATGTCAATATTGCGTTTCTCATTTGTTCCTGTGTAGTTATTCATAAACGACAGAACAGTATTCTAAAGTGTTACCCAGAAAAGTAATACATTTTTACAATCCTTGTAAGAAGCTATCAATTGCAAATATTTCAAAGGGATTTTAGAAAGTGCTGATAGAAGAGAAATATGGTGTGGCTTTAACTCCCATAAAAATCTATAGGGAATCAATCACGTAGATATAAATGGAGAAATGGTTGACAAACTAATGGATGAGACATCACTTGTCTGCAGTCTTAATGATGGAAGTGGCACTAGAGTGGGTGTTACAAGAAACTCAGTTTCATAAACCTTGCTTTGGTCTCAGGAAATATGAGTAATTTATGTGAATGAAAAGTAATGCATGAATAAAGAGTCCACTGAAACAATATAGATGGAGGGTGGTGTAGACAGCTGTGCAGAAGCAGTGATTTTAACATGATTGTTAGTGCTGCATCAGAATGCATTCCTAAAAGCACAATGAATGGAAAAAGGGAAATTATTCCATGGTGGAATGATGAATGTAGAAAATAGAAATAGATCTTTTAGAATTTTTAAGGAAGCAATTGAGTCAAGAGAATTTGAATGACTATCAAAGAAAGACAGCTATGGCACAGAAAATAATTACATTGTCCAAGAAGAAAACATGGAGAAAATTCTGCTCCTCTATTGGTAGAGAAATACAATTGGATGATGTTTGGTCAATGATTAAAAAAATGAGTGGGAAAAGAAAATATGCCAAAATTAGTGTTAGTTGATGAAGAATATTTGTTAATTGAGGAGAAAGCAGATCGTTTGGTCAAGAAGTTTGCAAGCATACATAACGGAAGAGACTAAGATGAAATGCACAAACAATGGAAAGAGGATATTATAAGGAAATTTCCAGAAATATTAAAGAAAAAGCATAGTGAAAATTCTTCTCTTGACATGGACTTCACACTACATGAGTTGAAAATGGCTTTAGAGAAAAGTGGGTATATGGCTCCAGGACAAGGCCAATTAGTGTGCTATGAAATGTTCAGACAATTGCCTGACAAAGTATTGAAAGTTTATTTAATAAGATATGGAGTAAAAATGCCCAGATATTACCTTTTATAAAGACTGGCAAAAAAAAAACAGATAATGCAGGAAATTGCAGGCCTATAGCATTAACATCTCATTTGTGTAAATGGGTGGAAAAGGTAATAGTTCACAGATTGTCATATTATTTAGAACAAAGAGGAATGATTAGCGCACATCAAAATGGCTTTTACAAAGGATCTACGATAGATGCCTTAGTGAAATGAGGTAATGAGGCAGAAAAAGCTATTAGCACAAAAGAGGTTATGATTATAGTGTATTTTGATATTGAGAAAGCTTATGATTCAATGTGGAGAGAAGGACTAATGATTAAACTATATAAAACTCTTAGTAGTCTGAATGCAATTGAAACAAAAAGAGGTGATTTATTGAAGGAAATATAAATGATATTGTTGAGAATACAAAGAATAATTGTAAAGTTTCGTTGGCTTCCAGCTCATGTTGGTGTGGAGGGCAATGACAAAGCAGATATGATTGCAAAGGCTGCATTGAAATGAATGTATAAAGAAATAATGAAAGTTCCCTTTGCAAAAGGTGAGGTCAAATCAATAATAGGAACAGCAGTGAGAGACTCATGGCAGATTAAAATGGGACACAGATAGCAAAGGGAGACGTTATTACAATACACAGAATTCGATAAAGGTGAAGGCTTTTAAAGGAAATTACAAAAGAGAAGTGGTTTTCTCAAGGTTAAGGCTAGGACATACCGGACTTAAATTAACCCCTTTTTAAAATGGGAAAATGCATGTCAGATAAATGTGATGTTTGTAACGTCACTGAAAAAGTGATAAATGTTATAAAATGAGGTGTGAAAAAGACAATTCAGAAAGGAACATATTGCGAGATAAAATGTATGAGCTGGAGTTCGACAGGGATTTTAGGGACAGATGAGAAAGTAGTAAGGCAGTCATTACACTTCTTAAAGACACAGGGTTAGAGTGCAAAATATAACTAGTATAATTTAAGTTCTTTTTTTCTTTCAATAAACTGAAGTACATAATGGCCTGATGTTGCACACCCCGGTACAATAGGTGGCGACAAAAAACCAAGAGAGAGAGAGAGAGAGAGAGAGAGAGAGAGAGAGAGAGAGAGAGAGAGAGAGATCTTGGGCTGTGTTTGAAATCACCACTATACCCTCGTCCACTATTCCCTACATTACTCCAGTAATATTGTCCACTTGAAGAAGTGAGTGAAAACAAGAGAGTGAATTCGGACACTGAGTGCGCTGGAAGGTTACCGCTTTTGCATAGTTTGTGCTTGCTGTTTATAATTATTTGACACTTAGCAAATTGTCAGCTCCAGTAGTAATGAAAAGATTTATCTTGAACTCTTTCATGGTAACTAGCATGTATAAACCTTAATTGAACAATTTAATAATAAATTAAAAAGGAAGTTAAACCTGTATGATATTATGGTGTAGCCACATTAGATTATGGATGGATGATTCAGCTGCGTCTTATGGTCAGACACTGGAATTCATTGAATGCGTGACTTTCACAGTGCATTATGAGTATTCTCTAGCCATTTAACATACATCAGTTGTACACTCATTATTGCGGTGCACTCGAAAACGTCCACTATGGTTTCAGATTACGGTTTATGGTTTCATGTAATTGTTTATAGTAGTGATTTATTAATTGTATTACTGAATTATTGTTCATTTAATTGTGATTAAGAATACTGACATTTATATCAACCATATATTTGTATTATGTTTACTGATTTCCTTGCTGAGTGTCATTGTGATTGCGATGTGACATACATGTTATCTGAATATTATTTGTAATTATTTATCTTTATTTGTTCCTTCTGTAGACCACAAACACACACATCCAAGACTGTTCAATAAATCAATTTAGTTAAAAAATGAATAGTCATGTGAAAAAGAAAGTACACCCTTTTGAATTCTATGGTTTTACATATCAGGACATAATAAAGAAATCATCTGGTCCTTGGCAAGTCTTAAAATTAGGTAAATACAACCTCAGATTAACAACAACACATGACATATTACACCGTGCCATGGTTTATTTAACAAAAAAAAATAGGTCAAATGGAGAAGACATGTGTGACAAACTATGTACACCCTTCATGCTTCCATAGGAATTAAAAGGGTAAGTAGCAGTCAGACACTGCTAATTAAATGCCTTTGATTAATTGATCATCAGCAAGTGTGACCAGCTCTATAAAAGCAGAAGTTTTGGCAGTTTGCTGGTCTGGAGCATCCAGATGTGTTAACACAATGCCAAGGAAGAAAGACATCAGCAATCTTAGCAATCTTAGAGAAGCAATTGTTGCTTCCCATCAATCTAGGAAGGGTTACAAGGCCATTTCCAAGCAATCTGAAGTCCATCATACAGATTATTCGCAAGTGGAAAACATTCAAGACAGCAAATTCACCCCAAGGTCAGACAGTGCAAAACACCCAAGAGCTACATCTCAGATGCTACAGGCCTCACTTAGCATGTTAAATGTTAGAGTTATTGACAGTACAATTAGAAAAACAACTCAACAAGTATGGCTTGATTGGAAAGAAAACATCTTCTCTTGGAGAAAACTTCTTCTCTCTGAAAGAACATGGTCAGTAATGGCCTCTACATGACCTTCCTGCCTTCCTGATAATGTTCGGGGCTCAGACTCACTCTCCCAGTTTAAATCTCTCTGGATTAAAGGCACATCTCTTTAGCCAAGCATTCACAT
Source organism: Vimba vimba (assembly GCA_022828995.1). Taxonomy (NCBI): domain Eukaryota; kingdom Metazoa; phylum Chordata; class Actinopteri; order Cypriniformes; family Leuciscidae; genus Vimba; species Vimba vimba. The sequence goes on along the minus strand of CM040834.1, from coordinate 3,984,336 downwards.
AACATATCTCATTACCTTGTACTCCAGTTATATCAGATCAAATGCACATGGTTATCTTTTGCTTGAAATATTATGAACAGCAGCAACGCTAGTTATTTTCCATTTGCTTTTGTTTTATCTCAGAATGCCCATCCCGAGGTAACTAAAGAGTACGACAGCTCCAGCCTCTTACGAAGACTTTAGATGACCCAACACCTGTGAAGACACTCCAACTCCTGCGAGAACTTCAGATGATGCAAACTCTGAATCAACATGCACCAATGCAAAATGTTCCATATATTGTAATCATTGTGTTCACGACTCGTAATAATTACTTAGGAAACAACATGAGCATAAATCAAAACTAAAACATAACTGATGACATAACTGATGAAAGAGACAAAAAGCATTTGAAAAACAAAAAGAAACACACACATACATGGTCATATACTAAACTTAAGGTGATCAAATCCCAGAAAACTGGGACGTCTGGTCACCCTAAAAAATACTGGGAGTAATACAAGAAGTTGGACAGCTGTGAACTACTACAGTAGGCTTTCAGAATAAGGGCAGGCAGCTTGTGACAAGGCTCTCATTTAGGTTCCATAACAGCAGCAATTAGCGTAATTGATAGGATGATAAGTCACACATGAGCAGTGATTCTTATTTAACCCTAATCATTACTTTATTAAAAAGGTATCGTACAGTTCTCAAGAGCAATGTGCTCCTGGCATCTGGGAGTTACTCAAGCGGATTACAGGGCCCTGCTGTCAGCCTAGAGCAGAGCACACTGCTGATGCGTGTGAAGCCAAGCCTGGCTACAGTGCCTCTGGAACTGGGTATGTTGGACAGGCCACTGTGGGGATGAGTGGAAGGGGGTGGATTTAATCACAGTGCATGTGGACTGTGAGTGGCACTTTGGAAGATCTGTTTCTCAGCATGGTTCCCAAGAGAAATCTGCTCCCAAGATAGACAACTTGGCAATAGTCAAATTGAGTGTCAATCAAAATGTCCTGTATGTCTCCCTCTAAGCTAACTCAACTTGAGTCCATCTCCATTTGCATTTCATTCCAATTAAGCTGCAGATGTGTGGGAATGCCTGGAACTTTTATGGAAGGGTAAAAATAATGACTTTTCCAAAACAAATTAAAGCCCACACTGTATTAATATATTTCTGGCTTGTTTGCTTGCTTGTTTTTCTTATCCTCTTGACATAACAAAAGTGGTTCAGTGGTTATGTTAAACTGGTGAATTAAAACAACATATTTATTTAAAAAAGAAGCAGGACATTTAAAACTGACCTCATTAAATGTTACATTTGAAATACCTATCCTGATACATAAACATGTAGTGATGTGTTTTAAGTAATGTGTTTTATATTGTAGAGTAAATGTATTTACAGTGAAAAAGTCTACAGTGAACAGTAGGGGCTAAATGCCACAAATCTTGGGTCGATGGTAGGGTCCCTCAAGACCTGTCAACGATCTGAGTTTTGAAGGTTTTTTTCCCAAAGCCCTCGAGAGATAAGGCCACCCAAAGGTAAGGCTTGAGGGGTGAGTGCTCCGTGAAGTGTGATTCCGGAGCTCCGAGATGGATGTGTTCAGGTGTGTGGTTAGGCGCTTCTACATGGACTTTATGGATATGTTATGGGTAGGGTTAGGTTTAGGTGTAGGGATAGGGTTAGAACTGTGTTTCTGGACAGGCATGTTGTTCCAGCATCAATAAAAGATGCTGATCCAGGAACACGTCTTACTTGGCAAAATCACGGTGACCAACATTGCACAGATCAAGGGTAGGGTAGTAACAAATGGCAGCTGGTGCTTTTCGAGACTGATATTATGATTGTGTTTATGATTGTGTGTGTCTAATGCTAAAAGCTACCTTTTAAACTTATAGCAAAAATAGTTACAGTAATATATATACGCTATTTTTACAAATAGCAATATGCAAGAAACAGAATAATGAATATCAAATGAAATGGCTTGTAAGTGTCATGTCCATCAATCTCCAAGCACTCCATGTACAGTGGTGTTTTTCAGTTGTAATCAGTGTCATTTATGTGTATCATTGTTTAAGTAGTGCTATGTAATATTTTATTCACTATTTATACATAGATAAATAACTGTCATGGAAGGGTAGAAGTAGTGAAGTGTACAACGAGGAAGTAAACAAAATAGTTTTTTAATTATAGCTCTAAACAAGGAATACACGTAGGAGACAATTTAAAGATACAGAATCGAACAACCACTCAAAATAAACAACACAGGACAAGGAACTGACAGAAACTGAGGGCTTAAATACATGGGCAAACAAAGGAGCTAACAAGATAATTAACAAGGCAAAGGTGAATGGGATGAATCAAATGAAACACATGAAAACTAGATAAAAGGAAAACAGCAACACAATGAAAACTAAGACAAAACATAACCCTGACATTACTCCCCCCTCCAGGAAAGCGCGACTTCACGCCAAAAGGAGTCCAACTGGGGAGGGAGGGAGGACGGTAGCACATGGAGCCAGGGAGGCGCCAGTAGTTCAAGGAGCCAAGGAGGCGCAGGTAGCTCAGGGAGCCAGGGAGGCAAGTAGTGCAAGAAGCCAGCCAGGCTCGGACACTATGGTCGGGAATGTAAAGCAATGTATAGGAGGGTAGTAGGTCACGGGCAGTGACGGTATGTTAGGGATCCTCCAAGGTGCCACCGGCAATACAGGGAGCCAGGGAGGTGCTGGTAGCACAGGGAGCCAGGTAGGCGCCGGTAGTTCAAGGAGCCAAGGAGGCGCAGGTAGCTCAGGGAGCCAGGGAGGCGCTGGTAGTGCAAGAAGCCAGGTAGTTCCAATATGGCCGGGGATGTATAGCAAATTGTCTTGGGTGGAGCTATGGTGGTGTATGCCGCCCATTCCCCTAAGATGGTAGAAGCAATCAAGGACAGTGCTGCTTTATCTGGGCTCAGCTCTGGGGACTTGAGCTGCCTCCTGGCCAAGCTTTGGGGCTGGAGCGGGCTCGTGACTGAGCAGTGGAGCTGGAGCAGATTCGTGACTGAGCTCTGGGATTGTAGTCATAGGCTGGAGCAGACTCTGGAGAGGGCTCATTGGCTGGAGCGGACTGTGGAGAGGGCTCATTGGCTGGAGCGGACTGTGGAGAGGGCTCATTGGCTGGAGCGGACTGTGGAGAGGGCTCATTGGCTGGAGCGGACTATGGAGTGGCCTCATTGGCTGGAGCGGACTGTGGAGAGGGCTCATTGGCTGGAGCAGACTGTGGAGAGGGCTCATTGGCTGGAGCAGACTATGGAGTGGGCTCATTGGCTGGAGCGGACCCTGGAGTGGATTCATATGCTGGAGTGGACTCAGGACTGTGCTCAGCGGCTAGAGTGAATGTGTGTGTGGCCCAGACACACATAGCAGCAGTAACATATAGGGAAATTGCCATCTCTTTGATCACAACAGACAGGAAGAGGCGGCTCAGGAAAAGCTTCCTCTGGAGCGGGCTCTGGAAATGCTTTTCTCTGGAGCGGGCTCTGGAACTGCTTCCTCTGGAGCGGCTCTGAAATTTCATTCTCTGGAAAGGACTCTGGGATTTCAGTCTCTGGGACAGACTCGGGAAATGCAATCTCTGGAACAGACTCAGGAATTTTAGTCTCTGGAACAGACTCTGGGATTTCAGTCTCTGGGACAGACTCAGGAATTACAGGCTCTGGAACAGACTCGGGAATTTCACTCTCTGGAATGGAGTCAGACATTTCATTCAATGGAAAGGACCTCGGGATTTCCTCAATAATTAAATCTGAAACATTCAGCCAGAGAACATAGTTCATATATTCTTGCAATGACAAACTGCATCTACCGGGAGAAGGAACTGATACAGTTCGTCATCCAGTCCATCGCAGAAAAAAGAGCTTAAGCATGTGGGTGCTCCAATTTACCAGATGGTAATACATCAGGAACTTCTCTACAAACTGGCCAAGTGGCCGACCGTCATGATGGAGGGGGAAGAGGAGATGATTCTAGCCCGTCTTCTTCTCTCTGCCAGCTCTATTTGAGTCCTTGTTGGGTCCTGTATCCTGTCATGGAAGGGTGGCTGTAGTGAAGCGCATGACGAGGAAGTAAACAAAATAGTCTTTTAAATGTAGTTCTAAACAAGGAAAACACGCAGGAGATAACTTGAAGATACAGAATAGAACAAACACTCAACATAAACAATAAACAATACAGGACAGGGAACTGACAGAAACCGAGGGATTAACCCTCTGGAGTCTGAGGGGTTTTTGGGGTCCTTGAGATGTTCTGACATGCCCTGACATTTGTGCTTTTTTCAGTTGCTTATAAACATATTAATGGCAAAGGTGTAAATTCACTCTATTTAGCACAAACAGGGCTACCATAATATGTGAACAACTTGCATGTACATGTTTGTATTTTTGATAGAATAATGTTTATGCATGGTTTTTTAAAAAACAAAAAACTAAAGTTTCTGAAATAAGGCCATAAAACACATTCTAAATATATGTAAATAAGACTTTTGACTAATGGATGTCGTTGCCTAGTATTTTTTCTTCAAAATTATGTGAAAATCGTCCTGCCTAATCATTCCCATAACACAATACATTGATTTAAATCTTGTAAAACACTTTTTGTTTGGAAAGGCCATATGCGGGTGGGCGTGATTCACACCTATGGAGTCAATGGGGCCGCATAATGAGGCTGCATAGGTAATGAGCCTTTCATTCAGGTGTGTGAATGAGCCACAAGAATGCAAGGACAATATATAACTGGTTTGTTGTTTTTTCCACAAATTTTGCTTGCAAATTGTACAATATCCAAGGTAAACATTTCTAGTAATTGTGCAGTTAATTGTTCTCATACTGTATTTTCAGATTTGGAATATATTCTCTTCCCAAATGTGTCACTAATAAAGCATAATAAAATTATTTAAAGATAAGGCTTATAATGACCTTTTAAGATTTTGTTTACATCTATCCTTATATATATATATATAATTTTTTTTTTAAGGTTATACAATTACAACAACATTTATAATTGTAACAATATTTCCAGTGTAATCTTTCTTTGTATTCGCGATTCATATTAAAACAGTATTTTTGCCAGCTGTAGTAGCTCCACAACAGCACGCATCTTTGCGTTCATTCATTCATAGTAACGCGATTCATATTTAAACAGTATTTTTGCCAGCTGTAGTAGCTCCACAACAGCACGCATCTTTGCGTTCATTCATTCATAGTAACGCGATTCATATTAAAACAGTATTTTTGCCAGCTGTAGTAGCTCCACAACAGCACGCATCTTTGCGTTCATTCATTCATAGTAACGCGATTCATATTTAAACAGTATTTTTGCCAGCTGTAGTAGCTCCACAACAGCACGCATCTTTGCGTTCATTCATTCCGATTAGAACAAAGCAAACAGAACTGACCTAATTCCTCAGCGGGATCCGTTTGCTTCTTCGAAATGATACTTCCAGAACTTCTGAGGTAAATTTTTGCAGGATTATTATCAAGACAGTATTATTCCTCACAGCATCGTAAAGTACATAAGTCTGAAAGTGAACTCGCGGTGTGTGTTATCCAGCTGATGTGGGCGTTTTACAGGTTTGTTTGGATCGGCTCACATTTGCGTTTGAATAGCGCGTGCTCTCCGTGGGCGGAGCACATTAAAACTTAATTAGCTGAGATGAGAACGACTGACATCTCTCTCTTTGCATACATATTACATAAATTGTGAATATTTGTTTTTTATAAAAATTACTTCGTTTAAAAGATGAGAATTCAAGCTTCATGCCTGTATGTCTGAATGCCTGTTTGACTGAGTATTCACTGAGTTATGGTTCATTTTCGGACGCGTTTCAGAATGGACTACACTGACAGATAGGAGGCAGAACTCGCTTCGTGTTTATTTTTCTTTATTTGGCAAAAAGCACAACACTTTGTTTTTATTGTGAGTATACACAAAAATAATACACATTTAACAGAATCGATTGATGTATGAAACTCCAATGGAAAATCAAAGTCAACCGAGTATTTTTGAGTTTCTTTTACACTGCTAAAAAAAAAGCGAGCTGGTATCGCCGGCGATACCGCCGACCTCTGGGGGTTAAATACACGGGGAAACAAAGGAGCTAACGAGATCATTAGCAAGGTACGGGTCAATGGGGTGAATCAATGAAAAACATGGGAAAACTTGGTCAAAGAAAAACAGAAACTGAGCATGATGAAAACTAAGACAAAACAAAACATAACCCTGACAATTACACTGCTAGATTTTTTTTGTAAATTTTAAGTGAAGACAATAGACTTCCTATGCAATATTAAAGCAATCCCGACTAAAGTAGGTAATCAGATTACAAAAATAAATGTTTACATTTAGTGTACATTTTAAAATACATTAAAACAAATATTCCCCGGGTTCACAGACAAGGCAGAGACTAAAATGCATGTTTGAGCTGTTTTAACTAAAAGCAACTTGCATTGACATAACTTAAAATATGTTCATTTTTTGGCAATACCAGCAACACTTGTGATGTCAAGGGGTCAGTTTTTATTTTGCCAACGTGTTTTAGCTAAAAAGGCCTTCATCAGGGCTAAAAGGTTATAGGTGTACATAGGTTCCTTTAAATACAAACAAGGACAAAATTCAAACTTGCAAAGAACCAATGAAAAAACTAGATGCTATATTATCCACCAATTGCAAAACTCATCAAGCAAATGGTTTGCTTCCACTAAACACTGTAAATAAATAAATAAATAAATAAATAAATAAATAAATAAATAAATAAATAAAAAAAAAATCTTAAACAATTATATATACATTTTGTCAGCATGGGTCACATATGTATATAGATAACTACATTTTGATAAAATGTTTAATAATGTGAATAAACAAACACATATTTTTTTGTGAAGATATACAGTACACAACTATATTGAAGACCTTTGTAAAAAATATATTTAAAAATAAATAAAAAAAACCCATATGCAATGCCAACCCTTATATAAGTTTGAATTTTGTCCTTGTTTGTATTTAAAAGAACTTATGTACACCTGTAACCTTTTAACCCCAATGAAGGCCTGTGTGCCGAAACACGTTGGCAAAATAAAAACAGTATTACTTTTTCAGCTCCGTTTTTTTGTTTGATCTGACCCCTTGATGTCATAAGTGTTCAAATTGTCCAAAAATAACTTTGTTTTTATTCCATGCACCTTGCTGATTGTGTGAAGCTGCACTGGAACAATTACACAACATATCTTAAAATAAGTCAGTGCCATTGTTTTGTCTCATGATGCACACCAGTAAATATTTTTTTCTAAGGCACTTTTATAAAAGCTATTTAAATGTCCTAATTGGACTAAGGCATAATCCTGGCTTAATCAAAACCCTGTTTGTGAAACCAGGCCATAAGTTACTTTTTATGGATTACATTACACCAATGCCAATAACTTCACTCACTGAGCAATTTGCTGATTTACTACAGATCGCTCCAGGTATCATGGTATCATTCAGCTCCCAAAACACAATATATTCTTGTGACCAACTATGCTGAGCATTTCAGCAAGGATCAGATCAATTCCTATCACATTTATATAATTGCCTGGTACATCAAAATTATGGACTTCAACCGACAGGCAAATTGGAATAGTGTAAGATTGTAATAAATGGAGGGTGTTGGCAGATAAAATAGCAACAAAAGCTAGGACAAGGTCAATTGATCTGAAAACTACATTGAACAAATATCCTAAACTTTAATGTATTATTCGACAGAGACTGATTCAACAGTCTGCATGTAGCTGAATATCAACTGCAACAAACTTGCATCAACTATCTTAAATATAAAGGTTCTTTACTGGCATCTATGGTTCCATGAAGAACCTTCAACATTCATGTAACCTTTCCACTGCACTAAAGTTTCTTTATCGTGGAAGAAGGTTCTTCAGATAACTAAAATGTTCTACACACCAAGAAAAAAATGGTTATTTTAAGAGCTGTTCACTTAAAGGTTCTTTGGGGGACCCAAAATTGTTTTATCTATGTCATCTCTATTGTTTTATTTATGAGCTAGCTTTAATTTAATAATTTGTCTTATAATTTCACATTGAAAACATTGCTTGCATATGGAAGTGGGTTTGCTACAGTATGTCAAATGTAGCTTATTTCAACTAGGCCACAGATTTGACCTGCATGAGACATTCAGTCTATAGTTGGAAGGAAAGCAGATGTGATCTCAAATTTACATTTATCTGTGCAGAAGACCTAATAAATACTTACTGTCATAGTTTTACAATTCAATCAAGTTCTCATGAAAATCCTGTTTTACTTGAAATATGTCAAAATAGGTAATAAAATAGGTTGTGAACTGTGAATGTAAAATTGAAGCCACTAGCTCCAGTTGCAAGACTGCAGTTGGCAAGTGTGCTTTTCAAAGTGGATGAGGAGTCATAGCTGGTGGATTTCTCAAAGTTCTGAATCTGCACTTACCTGACATTTCAGTGTCAACAATAGAAATGCAACTACGGCACATTTCAGGCTAAATGTGCAAGTGGAAGAGTGGAATCCTCAACCCACACAAACCCAGGTGAGACCACATCTGACAGCTGTGCCACTGCTGTGCTGTTGTTATCTTGCTATTATCTAATATTACTTCAGTCATTTTATCTCAGAGAAAGAGAGAGAGAGAGAGAGAGAGAGAGAGAGAGAGAGAGAGAGAGAGAGAGAGAGTGTGAAACTGAGATGTTCTTATCAGTAGATTTCTACTGCTGTCTACCAACTACCAGCTGTTCCTTACAAAAAAATTAGTTTATTCAAGTGTGCTATTATTATACTTTTAAATGATAAAAATAAGAAAGGGTACTTTCAGTCTAATTTTTATGTACTTCTCAGAAATATACTTAAAATTACACTTAAGTATACTTGAGACAGAAAAGTCCAAGTATATTTGCCCTATACTTGTACTCAATCTTTTGATCGAGATATACTTAAAGTATAATTAAGTATTCTAAGTAAACTTGGCTTGTAGTTGTGTTTACTCTTTTGATTTAGTTCCCTATTAAATTGTTTTACATACTGTCTTATAAACTTACATTGTTTGAAAATATTGATTTATAAAAAAAAAAAAACAGATGTTCCTAATTCTGAGTATGTGGATTTTTGTGTAGTTCACTGGTAGTGTACATAGGAATTTACTTCAAATCCACTTAAGTATTTAAACTATCAGTATACCTATAAGTTCACTTGTAGTATAGTTGCAGTACAAACAAAAAACTAGTTGTAAACTAGTTGTGTACTCAAAGTTTACTACTGTTGCACTTAAAGTGTCCTTAAAATATTAGTACTGAAATAGTACACTTACAGCTATACTACTAGTACATTGATATCAAGCCATATTTTGATAAAAATGTTCATAGCCTCCAGAATATTTTGTTTTGTTTGAATATGTAAAGAGTCAATATATCAAAACAAAGAACAGAGCCTCTGCTTTTAAACAAACAAACAACAACAACAAACATTTTTTATAGCTTCATGCATTCTTTGTTCTATAAACACTTGAATGTGGATAAGCTTCTCTGAAAAAAAAACCCTTTTGAACAAAAAGCTAAGAAAACCGGGGTTTTGTAAAAGACTTCAGAACATAGATTGAGTAAATCAAGTCCATCAACACCCCCAAAGCTTTCCTTTTCATGGGTTCGCAATTTCATTCAGTAACATTAGGCAGTTTTGATTTATATGCTGTTGAATGTTTTATTATCACTCTAGCTTACTGTGTGTAAGTAATCTTCTATCCGCTTCATCTGGTTTATGACCTATACTGGGACCAACTACCGGAGGGGCGATCAAGATGCTTTGGCTTCCCTTTTAGGACTTGTGCGGCACGCTTGGTCCCACCCAGTTCCAAGTCTCCTTTGTTACCGCTGGTTTCACCCAGCTCCAAGTCTCCTTCGTCGCTGATAGTCCCACCCAGCCTCCCTCTCCCACCTCCTCTGCCCAAGCAAGCCAGTTTCTCGGCCCTGCCTCCACCGGCTCCCTTCAGTCCCTCGGCTCATCCTCCGGTGGCTCAGCTACTCGGATCTGCCTTGGGCCTTCCGGTTCCCTTTGGTCTCCATCTGTGCACCCACCTCCAGATCTCCCGCCCTTCCTCCTCTATCGGACCTTGTTTATTGTTACGGCACCTTCCGGAAGGTGGGTGTAATTTAAGGGTTATGTTTAGTTTCATTGTGTTTTAGTTTGGTGTTCCCTGTTCCTGTTTGCCTGAGTTCTCGTTCCTTGTTTGTTTCCATGGTTTCTAATTAAATTACACACCTGTTCCCTGTTCTGTTGATGACCTGCCCTTGATTTTTTTTAGTAGTTTTCCTCTGTGCTTTGTCCTGTGTTAACGTAATGTTCATGTGGGTAGTGCTCTATTGCTCCTGGTGTTTATAAAAAAATATTAATATTAATATTAACCCCCAGAGGTCGACGGTATCGCCGGCGATACCAGCTCGCTTTTTTTTTATCAGTGTAAAAGAAACTCATAAATTCTTTGTTGACTTTGATTTTCCATTGGAGTTTCATACATCAATCGATTCTGTTAAATGTGTATTATTTTTGTGTATACTCACAATAAAAACAAAGTGTGGTGCTTTTTGCCAAATAAAGAAAAATAAACATGAAGCGAGTTCTGCCTTCTCTCTGTCCGTGTAGTCCATTCTGAAACACGTCCGAAAATGAATCATAACTCATCGAATACTTCTCACACAGACACGTGAGTTATGTCTTTATGAAGCTTGAAATCTCTTCTTTTAAATGAAGTAATTTATATAAAAAACAAATGTTTTCAACTCATGTAATCCGTTTGAAAGCAAGGAGAGGTACCGTTTTTCCTTCTGCCTCATTATCTTTATAATCAGCTGCGGCCGCCCCGCCCCCGGCGCGATTCACATGTAAATAGTTTAGGTGATCTAGTATGCAACGCATACGCCCCCGATCAATGCCATAAAAACACAGTTTCTATCAGACTTACTGATAGTTCATCGCGTTTTGAGTATGGCACGCTTCTCCGGTAATGAAGACGCCATTCAGATGATTCTGGACAGCGAGGAAGAATGCATGATACCAGGTTGTTTCCTCAGAGGAAGATTGTAACTCAGACGACAAACGGCAGCATATTGAAGAGCGAATTCCGCCGAGGACACAATTTCGGAGTAAGTTTTACTTAAAAGTCTTTTGTCTTTTATTTTTCGTGTTCGCATTTATGAGGAAAAAAACAATATTACGTGACAGTTCTCCATTATGGACGCGAGCGCTCTAAGCACTAAAAGACTTTCAAACATTCACAGAGACCTCAAAACAGAAAGTACAAATCCTTTCTTTAAAACGAATTTCGTTTTGTATCAATTGTATCTTAATTTTAATATTTTTTTCATTAACAAATTTCCTGGATTTAAAGTAAATATAGGCTAGCTAGCAATCACAACATAAGGTCTGAACTGGAGATCATCATGAACCAGACCGTACTCGCCTCACATGTCTAAAAAAAATTGAAATATATTTACAGAAAGCTGGTTCTAAACAAAACCATCCAAAACAAAAAAACTATGTAGCCTAATATCTATGTGCATTTCTCCAGTGCGTTCACTAGCCTACTGCGAAGATCGCGAGTCAATAGCCTATGTCAACTTCATCTTTGCCAGAAGCTATATTCAAAGTAATGAATACATAGATAAAATGTAGGCCTATAATCTTTTTTTTTTTTTACAAAGAAAGAGTACACTTGAAATATTGTTGAAATTGTAATTATTGTTGTTGTAACCTTTTTAATAAAATAACAAAACATATTTACAAGATAGATGTAAGCAAAATCTTAAATGGTCAATATAAGTCTTCTTCTAAATATATCTTTTGTCCTTGCATTGTGGCTCAGTCAGTTTCACACCTGAGTGAATGGCTCATCATTATGCAGAGTGGGTGGGACAATGTATTTCTCAGGTGTAAACCACTCCTCGTTCACGCCCCCCTCGCATATTGGCTTTCCAAGCAAAACCTGTTTTACATCAATTCAAATCAATGTATGGTTTTATGTGAACGATAAAGCAAGACTATTTTCACATAATTTTGAAGAAAAAACTATAGGCGAGGACATCCATTAGTCAAAAGTCTTATTGCCACATATTTAGTATGTGTTTTGTGGCCTTATTTCTGCAACTTTCATTTTTATTTTTTCCAATAACCACGCATAAACATTATTCTCTTAAAAATTCAAACATATACATGCATGTTGATCAGATATTTTGGTAGCCCTGTTTGTGCTATATAGAGTGAATTTACACCTTTGCCATTAACATGTTTATAAATAACTGAAAAAAGCACATATGTCAGAGCATGTCAGAACACCTCCAGGGCCCAGAAAACAGCTCAGACTCCAGAGGGTTAAATTGTTTGCTCTGTGTCATGCACATCTCTTGTTGGATAATCTACACACGCACTCGCAAGGGCGCATTAACGCATGGGCTTCCATTGGCTGAAGCCCAGGGGTCTACATTAGGGAGGGACCTACTAGCTGCATGAAAATAATATTTTTTGATATATGCGAGTTTACAGCAGTGACAACTGCATTCTATAAACAAACTCACACACCCATAAATTTTCAGGACTCAAAACCGCATTTTCGGCGAAGCCTGGACTGGACAGCTAGTTTTCTGTAATATCATACAGTGCGAGAGAGCCGCTCTGCGCTGAATGCAGGTTCAGTAATTTACGAAGGCATGAATATAATCTGCATGTCATCTGAAGGTTTCATTTTGAGTCTCTGACTTCCATTGCTGCTTCAAAGTTTGATAGCTTTTTGTGAGGAACAGACACAAACTAGTTGCTGATAATCCTCTGAAACTGTCTAGCCTACGTTCAGATCCATTTAGTTGCTACACACATAAAAACCAATGCTGTTTTGTTATCAATGACGTCAGTGACCTCAACGCAGCATTATTGAATCTTGATAAAAGAAATATGTCCAACTAAAATCTCTTGAATGGACACCACATCACATTTTTAACTCATGAACTTTCCAGAAATGCAGCAATATTAAGACTTCTATTCTACAGAAAGATATATTAAAGGGGTCATATAATGGTACATGCACTTTTACAAGTTGATTGTACTGAAATGTTGGCAGTGCCTGTACACAACCATCATATAATGATAAAAATCCATCCAGCGTTTTTTTTTTTTTAATCTCCTTATATGTTTTCCCCTGTCTCAAATCGAGCCCCTCCCACGATTATTAATTGACAGCAGCGTTTCAACACAGACCCGCCCTGAGCGAGCTGTCATCATAGTCCGCCATTGTTGATACGCTGGAGCAGAATGGCGTCTAAGTGATTGTGGTGTTCTGTTCTTGGGTGTAAACATCAATCTGTCAATGAACTAACGTATACATCAGTAAGCACATAGCATTCGTATCTCACTACTCTACCCTGCCAGTACACACAAAGATAGATCAAAGTGACATTACATTAACCAACCATTCAGAAATGTCCTGTTCGAGCCTTAATTGAACTTCTTCCGGGCCATCATCTTGTTCCGGGTCCGACTCCGGTTCAAATTGATACGGTTGCACAGATGTGTCCTCAGAGACTCCCGCTGCCATTCTTTCTCCAAAATATCTCCAAAATATCTCCAAAACGCCCCACAGAACAGAGGGGCGGGGTGAGCAAAGCTCATTATCATTTAAAGACACATGCACTTAAATGGCGTGCTGAAAACAGAGCTGTTTTTGAAGTATATTAAAGTATATTACAAACTTTTCATTTAGACCCTAAAGAATCATATTAACTTGTACAAAAATGGCATTTTAAGGAGAAACAAAGTTGGGTTTTCTAATTTGTGCTGCATGTTACATTCTAATCCCAGTTTAATGCACTGAAAAATAGCCCTGAATATCAAACATCTGTCACAGCACTGGCATTTGCAACACCCCTGACAATGCCTTGGAGATCTCAAAGCCTTTGGGAATTTCTGCCTGCTGTGATGGTTCGGCTCTGAAGGAAGAGGAACAGATTGCATGTGAGATTTTTCTGTCTTTCATGTCAGGCCATGTGGTGCACTTCTGATGACATTTAGCACTGTTTGCACTCTCATTCTCATCAGAGCAAATGTCAGAGATGACAACATGCATCAGCACTCTTGCCTATCCAAAGACATTTATCTGCTCAAGAAAATAAGTGCTTGCACCAGAAGCCTCGAATTCTGTGAAATAAAAGTCACTATATGTGCTAATTGATATTACAGGGAGGTTGAAGTGGCCATAACCAAAACTGAAACAAAACTCACTCCTTTTCACTAAGAGGGACTCAAAATTACTACTTTCTCTAATGGCTAAAAAAAGAACCTAAAACAATATCAACCTAAAGGTTTTCGCAAAACATTTGCTAAAAGCTTTAGCTTTCATGCAAAAACACTGCAAATTCTGCAGTGCAATGATTTGATTTCACTGAATTAAATGCACTGAGATTATGTAAAAACAACATAGCACATTACTTTTTTAAAATAAATGCTCCACATGCTACTTTATAAATATAGTAAAAATACTATAGGCCTATGTACTGTGCAATCTGCAGTTAGTGGACATCCAAGTTGATCCAAGAACTGTTGTAATCCATTTCTATGGCTTCACCTCAGTCTTCAGACTAATTAGGGATTCCTGCAGCTTCTTTCAGATGTTCTTCAGTCCAGAAATAGAAGCAGTAAAAATACCACCGTAGGATCATGTCAGCCGGTACCTGCTATTGAAACTTTCTCAGACTACTCAATTAATATCAGCAGCTGGGGCACTGAGGAAAGACTATCGGTCTCTTTCGGTTTCATCTCCCTGTCTTCCCTCTAGTTTTTGACCAATTCTTTAGCTGGTCAGAATGGGAGACCAGCTGAACACCAGCTTGACCATCTTAAACCAGCTAAAACCAGCCAAGCAGCTTTTTTTTCAGCAGGGATGGGTTATTTAATCATTTCTGTTCACAATGGTGATTTAGTGCAGGAGTGTCCAATCCTGCTCCTGGAGGGCCATTATGGATTTCACACTGGCTGGAAGATTCTAGTGATCCCAAAGACCTCGATTAGCAGGTTCAAGTGTATTTAATTCTGCTGGAAGGATTGGTCACCCCTGATTTAGTCGATTCACTCGCACATTTAAACATGGCTGTCACTTCCAGGGGTGGTCGAAATGCCGGTAGATACAATAAACTGGTAGAAATTGTAATATTCATTAAAAAATTAAGGTGATTGTGTATATTTTATTAAGAAAATTGTGGTTCAGTGTTGTATAGAAAATATTGAGAACATTTCACTAATAAAACCAAGAGATACATTTTCCAAAATTTTTGAAGGAAACACACTTTTAAGGCTTGAATTGAGGAACTGATTAAGCTGGTAAAGTGAAGGAAAAAAGGCTACCTATTTATTTTAAAAGAATTACTTCAATTATGCGGTTTTATTTAGAGATACCACTGTAGTTCCCAGCATGCTTTACACATGGCTGGAAATGGAGTGTAAATATTGAAATGAAGTGTTATTTTATGTGTTTTTGAGTAAAGGGAAACATCTGTTAATGTTTAATGTTCAGGTATGTTTGACATTTGAAAGAGTTTCTATGTATTATGTTGAAGTTTTGATCGTTACCATTGTGCAGAAGAGTAGGGCTTATAGTTAGTTTGTGAACACAGTAACTGCTCTTTCCTAACTGAGCATGTAACACAACTTCTTGTCCAGGCCCTGGTTATTTCTAGGCTTGATTACTGCAATGCTCTTCTGGCTGGCCTTCCTTCATGTGCAACTAAACCTCTACAAATGATTCAGAATGCTGCAGCTCATCTTGTCTTCATCGAGCCAAAAAGGGCCCACGTCACTCCTCTGTTCATCTCTCTGTACTGGCTACCACCTGCTGCTCGCATCAAGTTCAAGGCATTGACGCTTGCTTACAGATCTATCACAGGCTCAGCTCCCTCCTACTTTCACTCGTTCCTACGAGTCTATGTCCCTACCAGAAGCCTACGATCGGTCAACGAGCGACGGCTCGTGGTTCCATCACAGAGAGCCACAAAATCACTTTCCAGAACATTCTCATTCACAGTTCCAAGCTGGTGGAATGCTCTCCCCACCCTCATATGGAATACAGCTGAAAACCCATCTCTTCCGTGAGCACTTAACCTCATAAAAATAAAAAATAAAAACCTTTCCTTTTCCTTTAATCCTCCCTTATCGGGCTTATGCTACTCTGAACAATGCCTGAACTTCGTATTTTGAGCACTTCTTGCATTGTTTTTGCCTCTTCACGATGACTCGCTTAATTTAGTCCTAAATTGTAAGTCGCTTTGGACAAAAGCGTCTGCTAAATGACTAAATGTACAAATGTGCTCATATTAATACTCTGAAGCATGTTGCTTTGTTCATAGAGCAATATTTTTGCTATAATGCAAGTGTAGTAACAAGCTTGTTTCTGTGCTGTGCTAGCAGCATACAGTCTTTTAATTATACAACATGAATCAAATATAAACAGGTCGTTCCCATTCACTCTAATTCACACATTTTTGAAAGTCAACTTAAAATAAAAAAGCATATTATACTAAAAATATATTAAATTCATTGTGTCATAGACTAAATAATTTAGGGGATTTTACATGATTTATTCAGGTAGATTCCATGAAAGAAATCAAGCCTTAAAAACTACTCAAAAATATAATGTTTAATATTGTTACTATATTTTTTTTAAGTAAATAGCAATTTTTTTACAGTGTAGAGATTGGATTATTATCTCTATTATGGTTCTGCTCATGTGACCGTGCAGTGCTGCACCGTCTCAAAAGTTTTCAAAGCCTTATCAGTTTAAAGATGCAAACGATTTTAAACCTTTCACAACATAGAAGAGAACTCACTTTCTTATTTGCACGCTGCGCACACACCCGTGTGCAGTGCATCCTTATAAAGCTGCCACTCACACAACATCTGACTATTGAATTATTTTTCACTGCTTATTGCACTAAGGCGGTAAAATAGAAAAAAAAAAAAAAAGTCAAAATGCCAGTGTATGCAGGGTGCGAATCACACAGTGACCTTCAGGGGGATCTTTATCTTACATCATTTTACTTTCTGCCAACCAGTGATGATTATGAAACAAACCACACTGGAACCCTATACTGTTGCTAGAGTAATAAACTCACCTTTTAGACAGATAAATCACACGCTCCTCTTTCATGTTATCGTTAATATTGTTGTTATTTCAGCAGACAGTTAGCTTCATACATACTGATTAACAGCAACAAGTTAGTAGGGTAATTTTTATCATTCAACTGAACTATACACATACACTGAACAAAATTATAAATTTATTTTATAAATTATAAAACTTTTGTTTTTGCCCCCATTTTTCATGAGCTGAACTCAAAGATCTAAGGCTTTTTCTATGTACACAAAAGGCCTATTTCTCTCAAATATTGTTCACAAATCTGTCTAAATCTGTGTTAGTGAGCACTTCTCCTTTGCCGAGATAATCCATCCACCTCACAGGTGTGGCATATCAAGATGCTGATTATTTTATTTTATTTATTTATTTATTTATTTATTTGATTGGGACAGTGTATGTTAATGAACAAACATGGAATACATGCATGTAAACATGCCGGATTGTAGCCAAAGGCTAATTTCCATCCGTAGTCCCACGGGCTAAGATCACACAGGTCACAAAACATTGCAGAATAAAATTTACATCTACAGTAAGTACATTGTTTATCAATAAATTATCAAAAGTCCTATATACAATATTCACATAAGACTTAAAAATTCATTCAGCTTCACAAACACTCATCCATGTACACATTACAAAATAAAGAAATTTAGAATAAGATACAACATACCCACTAATGTGTGCAACTTTGGTTTGCCCATAACCATTTTTTCAACTCGACTTTAAACGAGCTATATGTAGGGCATTCTCTCAGTGTTGGAGGAAGACTATTCCACAGGTTCCCACCTCGGACAGACAGGACCGTCTGACCGAAGGTGGTTCGCCTGTGGGGTATTATCAAGTCTCCTCTGGTGGAGGCTCACGTGGTCCTCTGCGAATTTTCTTTAGATTTGATAAAGTCCTTCAGTGGTGGAGGAGCGAGGGAGTGTAAAACCTTGTATATCAGACAGGCCATTTTCAAATTGATCATATTTTGAAAATCCAATAGTCTATGTTTTTTTTAGAACATGACAGTAGTGGTGGGATAGCGTTTTTTTATCAAGTGTTTTTAATGCCTTTTTATAGAGACTTTCTATGGTTTCAAGTGTTGTGGGGCAGGCAAGAGACAGTCAAGCAATAGTCAAAATGAGAAATAATCACTGAATAAAAATGTTTTAGCAGCAGCCATGGTTAAATTATTTCGAATATGCCGGAAATTTTGAAGATTAAATTTGACTACCTGTGCTACTTTTTTTACATGACTTTTGAAGCAAAGTGTTGGATCAAGGACTACCCCAAGGTATTTAAATTCTGAGACCAGGTCAAGTTCCACTCCATTCAGAAAGACATTTGATCTGGTTACTTCGACATGGCGTTTTGAGAAGTACATGCACACAGTTTTTCTGGTGTTCAACATGAGGCATGAATCATTGAACCAGTCCTGCA
Organism: Vimba vimba; assembly: GCA_022828995.1. Classification (NCBI taxonomy): domain Eukaryota; kingdom Metazoa; phylum Chordata; class Actinopteri; order Cypriniformes; family Leuciscidae; genus Vimba; species Vimba vimba. The sequence continues at coordinate 3,965,723 of CM040834.1, read as the reverse complement.
CATAGAATAGAGCAGCTATGAGATCAGCAGCTGCTTGTTGGATGGTTTTTGCTTGAGTGTAAATTACTGCGTCATCCGCATACAACTCCAGAATCTAGACAAGGAGATTTGACACCATCTACTACCACGTACTGTTTCCTGTGGGACAGATAGGATTTAAACCATAAAAGTGCTTGATCAGAGATGTTAAACTGAGTCAACCTGGATATTAAAATCTGATGGTTTACAGAGTCAAAGGCTTTCTTCAGGATTGTCACCAGACAGGATTGTATCCCAGTCCAGTGATGACAGGGCTGTGGCCACATTTTGTCGTTGGCTGTTAGGTATAAACTCATAAGGAGACCTGTTATTTGTGGAATTAAAAAAATCATTATTAACCCTAGACTTGGACAGTGCGCGTCGATGGGCGCAACGCCTCGCGCGCTGGGATGCCGGCCTCCACAGCGCCGACCACCACCAGTGGACCCACGCTCGCCGCCACTCCAACGGAGCCACCCGAGGCCATCGACGGTACAAGCACCCCGGTCTCCAGGCCCACAGGTGAGTCTGAGCCAGTACCGTAGTGGCCAGAGTAGCTGTTGGTGGCCAACGTAATAGTAACCCGGGGTTCACGTTCCGCCAGTCTTTTGGGGGGTCCCGGACATTGGTATATGTCCCTGGATAAGAGTAGGCAGATGGCGATTATAAGAGTACGGCTTTGAGGAATTTGTAGAGTGCGTACACTACTTTTCCTGCTTTTAATTGAGCAGTAGAAGAGAGATGGAAAAACAAAAGCCGCAGCAACGGCGTGTCTCCCAAACCCAAAATGTTTATTGTTCGAAGTTTTGTGTGGAACTTGTAAGATTGCTCCCGGATATTTTTTGCCGGCACTGTAGTACTTGCATTGTGATGAGAAACAGGCAGTGTCATTGAGTCTATATCTTAAATTGTCCAAAAATAGCACATAAACAAGGAGCGCTATGACAACTCCCGTCATACCTGCTGCCACCGCCGCCATTTTTTCCTGGTAATGGGCCAGATTAGACAGCATGATTATTGCACAGGTGTGCCTTAGGCTGGCCACAATAAAAGGCCACTCTAAAATGTGCAGTTTTATCACACAGCACAATGCCACAGATGTCGCCAGTTTTGAGGGAGCGTGCAGTTGTCATGCTGACTGCAGGAATGTCCACCAGAGCGGTTTCCCGTGAATTGAATGTTAATTTCTCTACCAGAAGCCATCTCCAAAGGCGCTTCAGAGAATTTGGCAGTACATTCAACCGGCCTCACAACTGCAGACCACGTGTAACCACACCAGCCCAGGCAGCCCACCAGCATCTTCACCTCCAAGATCGTCTGAGACCAGCCCCCCGGACAGCTGCTGCAACAATCGGTTTGCATAACCAAAGAATTTCTGCACAAACTGTCAGAAATCGTCTCAGGGAAGCTCATCTGCATGCTCGTCATCCTCATTGGGGTCTCGTCCTGACTGCAGTTCATCGTCATAACCGACTTGAGTGGGCAAATGCTCACATTGGATGGCGTCTGGCACTCTGGAGAGGTGTTCTCTTCACGGATGAATCCCGGTTTTCACTGTACAGGGCAGATGGCAGACAGCGTGTATGGCGTTGTGTGGGTGAGCGGTTTGCTGATGTCAACGTTGTGGATCGAGTGGCCCATGGTGGTGGTGGGGTTATGGTATGGGCAGGCGTATGTTATGGACAACGAACACAGGTGCATTTTATTAATGGCATTTTGAATGCACAGAGATACCGTGATGAGATCCTGAGGCCCATGTTGCAGCATGATAATGCACGGCCCCATGTTGTATGGATCTGTACACAATTCCTGGAAGCTGAAAACATCCCAGTTCTTGCATGGCCAGCATACTCACCGGACATGTCACCCATTGAGCATGTTTGGGATGCTCTGGATCGGCGTATACGACAGCGTGTTCCAGGTCCTGCCAATATCCAGCAACTTCGCACAGCCATTGAAGAGGAGTGGACCAACATTCCACAGGCCACAATCAACAACCTGATCAACTCTATGCAAATGAGATGTGTTGCACTGCGTGAGGCAAATGATGGTCACACCAGATACTGACTGGTTTTTGGAGTATCCGAAAGTAAACCGGAGTTTTACTTTCTATCCGGAATAAACGAAATTCTGGTTTTTAAAATGTCCGTTATTAAAATCAAAGGTTGTATTTGTTACCATTAGTTAATGCACTGTGAACTAACATGAACAAACAATGAACAGCTGTATTTTTATTAACCAAAGATTAACTTATATAGTAACAAATGTATTGCTCATTGTTAGTTCATGTTAGTTAATACATTAACTTGTCATATCGTGTCCCGTGGAGATCAAGGGGAGGTGGTAGATAGGCTCAGGACTCAAATATCATCCGAAGAGGATTTTTATTAAATGCCAGTGGAGAAGTAGGGGTGTACATATTCACAGTGATGTGTCAAAGATAAAATTGTGAAATTAAACCAAAAAAAAATATTTACAAAAATAAATATACACTTGACTCAGTGCAAACTTTGATGTATCAACAACCAAAGGAAAACAAATTGCTACATTTAGCAAAATCTACATGGATACATTCAGCAATATGACCCCATCTTTCCCTTCCCACGGTTCAGTTTAGACTGGTTTATATAGCCTAGGACAGGCTCATTACAACCAAGACCATATCAACTGCAGGGGCATCAATACCAAAGACCTTTGTAGCCTAAACATACGACCATTTAACCATTTAACTTCCAAAAATAAATAAAATAAAGTAATTTGGCAACTTAAACTAAATGTAAACACCATTTGACATTTATCCATGCCTACATCTCCAGGGGTTAAGTTCCCTTCCCTAATAATAGAAATGATTTAACCCAACACAAGAAAAGGGGAAGCTGTGGTCCCATCCCCTCCTTAGAGGACTCACAGGAACAGGATATGGTGAATAGACAGCATGTAGGGTAACTGTTTGCAATGTGGGGATAAATACAGATATGAAATAATAACAAAAATGCATAACTACAACTTGTCTCTGTGTGGTTAATGGGAAAAATACACCAAAGGGAAACTACCGTAGACATAACACGATGTGATGACCGCTGATATGTGCACCTATCTGCAATCAACTCAAACAGCGTATCTTAAACTTATTATAAATTAATGTTATAGAATAATGAACCAGATTAAACAATTGTATCATAAACCTAATATACTGCACCATAGTCAACAGAAACACAAAACCATAAATTACAAATGTAAGGGGGACTTCCGGTCGGAACATCATCCAAGATGGTTGCATAGAGAGAGAGCTCCCGGTTGAGCCAGTGCAATTAGATAAATTCCCCAATACAAAACAAATAAATAATTTCATAAAAAACACAGACAAGGGGACAAGAACCATAACACCACTTAGAGTAATAAAAATCGTCCGAAGACAAGAGGTGAGAAAGACGGGGCGCAGCAACATTAATGTTAGCAGTAACAGTAAGCTAGCAAACAACGTGGAGAAATGGCCGACTTGGAACTGATTCTGCGAGAACTAAAGGATTTTCGCCAGGAAAATAAAGATCAATTAGAGGAAATAAAAGAAGAAATTGTGAAGGTGAATACCAGACTGGACGAGGCAGAAGGGCGAATTGAGAAAGCAGAGGAGAGGATCCAAAACACAGAGGAAGTCATCACTGCTATGCTAAAGCTACACACCAAGCTGGATGACAAGCTGCTGGATCTGGAAAGTCACTCCAGACGTGATAACATACGGATATATGGGGTACCGGAGGGAACAGAAAAAGAATCAACAACGATGGTTTCATTTGTGGAAAATTTACTCCAAGAAGGTCTCGAGTTAACTGATGACATGCCCGACCTGCATATTGAAAGGGCTCATCGGTCGTTGGGACCGCAACCACCGGCGGACGCGCCGCCACGCTCCATCATAATTAAGTTTTTAAGTTTCAAAACAAAAGAGTCATTACTCCGCAAGGCATGGCAGAGGAAGGGGTTTACCTGGCAAGAAAACCATATAAACCTGGACCACGACTATCCACCTCTGATACTCAAACAACGAAGAGAATATTCAGAGATACGCAAAGTGCTGAAGGAAAATAAAGTTCAGTTCCAGACCCTCTTCCCAGCCAGGCTGCGCGTGAGACACGACGACGGAACCAAAACCTACGATACTGTAGAGGAGGCTTCAGAGGACCTGCGGAGAAGAGGCTACACGGTAACAACAACCACCAGACCGCCGGAGACACTCATGGAACAGGTGCAACGATTATCCTGGAAAAGAGTAGACAGGCGAGCGAGGAAGGATACAATCAAAGCCGGACGCGATGCAAGCTACAGGGAGAAACTCCAAGCCTTCAGGAGATCATCACCGGCCCCCTCCGGGACCTAAAGAATTTAATCCAAAGTTCGAGGACAACGGAGTTAATTGTGAAATTTCTTGAACTGTATTGTAAATAGTGGAGGAGTTCTGTGGCAGGATTGACTGGTTCGTTCAGGACTAACTTTTCATCCTTGGACCCCGTTTTTGTTTATTTTTTGTTTATTTTAATTGATTTTATTTTTTCTCCATGCGACTGTTGCAGGTAAGGGCCTCTCCCTCCGGAATGAGGAGGGGGAATTTTCCCTTCGAGCCACCTTGGGAGGCTCAACAGGGTCAAATTAACAGACCCCTACATAGGGAGTCACACGGACAAATGTTCGGTTTTATGTTTATTAATATGTTAGTCGTTCATTCCCTGCCGGTTCTTGCAGGGAGGGGGAAGCGCACTAAGTTTCTGAGTGAGATGAAGGGGGGAATCACATAGATGCAAAATAGGTCTTTAAAGATAGCATCATTTAATATAAATGGGATACTCAATCCAGTTAAGAGAGGGAAAATCTTATCAAAATTAAAGAAGGATAAAATTCAGGTAGCTTTCTTGCAAGAGACACACCTTAATGACACTGAACATGCCAAATTGAATAAATCAGGATTTAAACATGTTTACTTTTCTTCCCATGGATCGGGAAAGAGGAGAGGAGTGGCGACTTTGATATCCGGTGCTGTAAATTACGAACACATATCAGAACATAAGGACATCGAAGGCAGATTTGTTATGATTACGGGCAAAATTGAAGGAATTGTGATGAGTCTCCTTAACGTGTATGTTCCTCCGGGCAGTGACTGGTCCTTTTATAAACATATAGTTGATCTAATGACAACAAAAAGTCAAGGGATTTTAATAAGTGGCGGAGATTTTAATATACGATTAAATCCGAAAATTGACTCATCAAATGGGAAATCTGGCGCCAAAAACATTAACAGAAAATTAAATACGTGGTTGCGTGAAGTGGGGATTGTGGACGTGTGGAGAGAGATAAATCCGACGAGCCGAGACTACTCGCATTACTCACCTGCTCACAATGTCTACTCGCGCATAGATTACTTCTTTATGCTTAAAGGAGATCTTTGTAAGGTGAATAATTGTGAAATAAAAGCTAGCACTATTTCAGACCACGGTCCCATTTATATGTCAGTCCATCTGAATAATAAGAAGAAATCAACCCTCTGGAGACTGAACTCAAACATTCTGAATAACCCAGTTATTAAAGATAAATTGAAAAATGAAATTCAGTTGTACTTGGACATTAACGAAAATGAAGAAGTGACCCCACCTATTCTCTGGGATGCATTAAAAGCAGTGATTAGGGGCAAAATAATATCCATATCCTCATATGAGAAAAAAATTAAGGGAGTAAAACTAAAAAAATTGGAAGAAGAATTGAAGACACTACAGAAAGAACATGCAAAGTCTCTCAAAGATGAGAACAAACATAAGATTAAAAAACTAATAAAAGAAATAGATGAAATAAATACTCAAGAAATTCAAAAAAAGCTCCTTTTCACAAAGCAACAATACTATGAGGTAGGTGGGAAATCACTAAAACTTTTATCATATAGGTTAAGAAAACAACAAGCGGATAGAACTATACACAAAATAAGAAACTCCGCAACAAATGAAATAGAAACTAATCTGGAAAAAATCCAGCAGTGCTTCCTAGAATACTATAAAACATTATATTCCCAGCCACAGACAAGCAACGACAATCAGATTGATACCTTTCTGGCCCAAATTAATCTCCCACAGATCACTGATGAACAAAATGAAAAATTAATATCTAAAATAACAAAAGAAGAACTTCAATCAGCAATCAGGAGAATGAAAGGGGGGAAGTCTCCAGGGACCGATGGTTTTCCCACAGAATGGTACAAAACAATGCAAGATCAACTAATTCCAACATTATTAAAAACGTTTAATTGGGTTTTAGAAAATAAAAATATCCCCCCCTCATGGAGGGAGGCAATGATCTCGGTCATACCTAAAGAGGGGAAAGACCAATCGGACTGTGGGAATTACCGTCCTGTAAGTCTGTTAAATAACGACTACAAACTATTCACCTCCATATTATCTAAAAGAATAGAACTGATATTACCAATATTAATACATAAGGACCAGACTAGCTTTGTCAGACAAAGACAGACCCAAGATAACATCAGGAAAACACTGCACGTTATGAGACAAATCACACAACAAAATCTGGAGACACTGATATTAAGTTTGGATGCAGAGAAAGCTTTCGACTCAGTGAGGTGGTCATTTTTATATAAAGTACTTTCAAAATTTGGTTTCCATACGAGTATAATAGACACATTTGCAGCTCTATATAACAAACCAACGGCTAGAATCAAAATCAACGGGGATCTAACCAGTTCATTCATTCTGGAAAGAGGAACGAGACAAGGGTGTTGTGCGTCGCCGCTCCTCTTTGCCTTGTTTATAGAACCCATGAGTCAACTGATTAGGCAGAGGTCGGACATAAAGGGCGTAATAATGAAATCCGGGGAGCAAAAACTGGCCCTATTCGCTGATGATTTATTGATAAGTATAACACAACCTACACAGACACTCCCAAAATTGATGAAATTACTAGAGGAGTTTGGTATCATTTCGGGTTATAAAATTAATATCAATAAAACTCAAATATTAAAATTTAATTATGACCCACCATCCTCAATTAAGACCATGTACAATTGGAAATGGGATGCGGAATCCATTAAATATTTGGGTGTTTTATTACCTAGGGACTACTCAAGATTGTACAACATCAATTACGGCCCTTTAAATTCAAAAATAAAATCTGATATACATAGATGGAATGTTATTCCCTTTTTAAGTTTAAGCTCCCGGATAGAATCAATCAGGATGAATATTCTTCCACGGTTACTATACCTTTTTCAGTGTCTGCCAGTCAAAATACCATCTAAACAATTCTTAGAATGGGACAGATTGATAGCAAGATATGTGTGACAAGGGAAAAGGGCCAGAATTAAATTTAAGACACCGCAATTAAGAAAAGAGAAGGGTGGAATGGGCCTTCCTTGCCTACAGGACTACTACCATGCAGCCCAACTGAGACCTTTAGTTTGCCTGTGTTCGCCAACATACACTGCAGCATGGAAAGAAATAGAAAGTACAATGTTAAACAGAATCCCAATAACAGCCCTACTAAGTGATAACAAATTATTAGAAGAACAGGAAATCCCGAACGACTCTATAATAGGCAGCTCTCTGAAGTCCTGGCAGACAATGGTCAAAACTTGCAGATTAGGAGAAGCATCAAAAATTATGAGATATGGATTTAATATATGGATCTCAAAAGGTTTAACTGCTTATTATTCATTTATCCACAAAGGGGCATTCCAGAGTTTTGAAACCCTACAAAAAGATTATGGACTGGGAAAAGATGATTTTTTTAGGTACCTGCAAGTGAGACATCATTTTAATGAAAATCTTAAAGGGGTGTTAGGAACAGATGAGTCAGGGTTCCTGGAAGTATTTTTATCATTAATTAAACCCAGACCAAGCAACAAAATTATCTCCAAATTATACAATATCATACAATTATCTAAAAAAGAGAATACAGAGTACATAAAGAAGAAATGGGAAAGGGAATTGAAAGTGATGATCACACAGGAGAGCTGGGGGAAAATATGTCAATTGCAATGGTTAACAACCGGGTCAAACACATGGCGGGAGTTCTGCTGGAAAAACATTGCAAGATTCTTTATCACACCCATTCAGAAACGATATCAGGGTAGCGGAGATGCCTGTTGGAGACTTTGTGGGTCTAATGGAGCCAACCACTTCCATATTTTTTGGGACTGCCAGATAATTAGACCTTATTGGGAAGAGATTCACAAACATATAAACAATGTATTTAATGTAAATATCCCATTCAAATGTGAAACTGTTTATTTGGGCAATATAGGGTTCGAAACATGGAATATTAACGATAAAAAATTGCTGGCAATACTATTAGCAGCCAGTAAGAAATCTGTTACGAGGAAATGGTTAAAAGTAGATCCACCCACCATTGATGAATGGATTGGAATTGTCTATGAGATTTATGTTATGGAAAAGATATCCTTTTCCCTCAAAGTTGAAAAAGAATTTTTTTATAAGATTTGGACCAAATGGACTGAGTATGTAAAACCAATCAGATCTGATTTCATTTGACTGTACTTGTGCTTTGTGTAGACCTGCCCTCTTTGTGTTGTTTTAAGTACCTGAAGTGGTGCGCATCCCGGTTCTGTTCTGCTTTGTTATTGTTCCTAACTGAAATAAGTAATGGTCCGTAAAAGGAATACTCAGAAGGGCAATATAGACAACTCATCTAAACTTTCTGAATCCATCCCTGCCTATGTACTTGAATGCCAAAAATTGTAATTAATGTATGTGATGGGATTTTGCCTTTCCAAATAAAAAGATAATATAAAAAAAAAAAATTACAAATGTAAAGAAACATAAGCCCATAAACAGTTTGTAAAGACTTCACATGCTGCCGTTATCGCGGTAGTGATGGCGTCATAGCACCCGTCATCACATAACTAATGAACCTTATTGTGAAGATATATACCTGAAAAAAACTGTTTATTTCATTTGCATTTTTGTACTATTATAATTGTTTGTCCTTTCGTATGGCTTTTAATTCGTTTCTTTGTTTTTATTACTCATTGTTTATTTGTCCGTCCCTATTGATGGATGATTGACTAAATTAACAGATCATGTCTTAAATGTAGTAGCCTTTTTTTCTGGTGTTGCCAGCTACTAACAGGACCTACTTAAAATGATCTAGAAAAAATATCTAGAAAATTATAAATAATTCCTTAACTGTCACACTTTAGATTAGGGTCCAATTCTCACTATTAACTATGACTTTTTGCCTCAATAAACTCCTTATTACTGCTTTATTAATAGTTAGTAAGGTAGTGGTTAAGTTTAGGTATGGATAAGTTTAAGGGATGTAGAATATGGTCATGTAGAATAAGGCATTAATATGTGCTTTATAAGTACTAATAAAAAGCATGCTAATAAGCAACTAGTTACTTGGACCCTAAACTAAAGTGTAACTTATAAATACCTAATGGTATAGACACACACACACTAAAGGCTTTGAAACCTTAAGAAAAGAGTGTATTTATAAAAGTAATCTCATTTTTCAAATCATGGTCGACAAGTTTTTTTGGGAGCCAGATATAAATATATTTGCCTAAAATATTGATTAATGGTTTACTGAAACTGTCCATTATTTTGGGAGGTGATCAGTTATTTTAATTTAGGCTATTTAACTTTTTTTTTTCCCCTGTTCTTGCCTACGTTTCTTAAAAACATTTCAATAATCTCTCATCTCTGATTCAGTTTTAAAGCGCAAGAGTTATTACTTTCAGAACTAAAGTTATGGGACCTATTTTGTCCCAACTTAACAAAAAATAACACCGTCTGTGATGGACTTAGAAAGACTTGTGAAATACCGTACATTTGCTAATATCTCTTCATCCCTCCTTTTCCCAGGAGGCATTTCTGCCACTTTGTTGCTGAGAGTGATAGTTGGCAGCTCTCCAGCACTGTTCCTCTCTAAGCATCTACAACATAATTCAACCTGTCGTGATTAATGACAGTCATGGTCAAACTGATGACACTGTAGTCTCTTGCAGTGATATCTAAATGTGAATCTGTCCGCAGTTTAAAGGAGGAGGCACAACTGCATATCCTGGGTTTCGTTTTCTAATCAGTTTTAGCAGTTTCTTACAATCAAAGGGAATCCATTGGGAGAAGAGCTGTGAATACAGAAATGCTAAAAATCTTCTCAGCTGTGGATGACATTTGGGTTGGAAGGCAATTTAGTCAATTAATATAATTTAGTAAACTACTACTCTGAGTTGCACACATGTATTAGTGGAGTGAAGATGAAGTGTTGTTTATAGCAGCTGTAAAAAACGCTAATTACAGTAATACTGCTCGTTCCATGCTGTTTACCAGACAAGTATTAATTACAAAGAAGCCACACTATCATCTGTTGAGCTATTAGGTTTAAGAAAAATTGTCTGCACATACTTCATGATTTATGTCTGGTATCTCATGTCAACAGAGTTTGAATCTGAAGCTAACGTTCAGAGAAGAAATCTACAGATGATAAAAATAGCTTAGTGTAATTGCAGAGGCCTAACTAATTGGCTAATTTATTATTTCAAGAATCATCCTCACACATGGAGATCCCAAAAGCTAGAGCAGAGATGAGCGACTGATTCCAAAGGTGTTTTTAGACTGTTGCTCAGAACGCTACAACACCACTGCTTTGAGGTGTTGCTATTAGCAAATGCATTTAATAGTTTTTTTTCCAGTGCACCGTCAATACAATCGTCCTATATGATTGCTGTTGGAAAGATGTAAGCTATGTTTCTGAATCCTTGAATGCTTAAAGTCCCCCTGTGGTGAAAATCAAGATTTTAATGTTGTTAATATGTGGTGTTTTTAAAGCAGCACCAGGTAACTTTTCAACCTTCATAATATATTTCCAAAACTCTTGTGATGGTACATCAACTTACAATAGGTTGAATGACACGTCTGCCATAGCCTGACGGGGTCTGTATCGTTTTGAATTGTTCTTTTAAACTTCGGGTTTCGGGTAGTAACCCGAGAACAAAAAGAACTACAAAATTCGACTGCTTTACGGCATAGGCTACCTCACTTCCCCCAACACGTCCTCACATGCTGTTGGACTTGTAAGTAACGTTGCTTATATTGTATATCACTCGGACAAGCTTTCACTCGTTGGTGTGAGCTAAAAAGCACCTGGCGTTCTTGTTGATGGATTAGTAGACATCTTCGGAGGCTAGCTGTGCTTGTTCGATGTCCGACGATTTGTAACGCGTTGTGTTTATTCCCCAGTCGAACTCATGTAACTGTCTGTCACACGTTCTACCGTCCACAGCATTACTTGATAGACAAAAATAGGACAAGAATGAGCATCAAACAGAAACAACAGTTCGAGGCGCACATACAATACATACTGCCGACAGTTCAACAGGGCGCGCGCAGCTCTTAAAGGGGCCACACCTTATTTCCACTCGTTACAGCTTCCATCCGACTGAACAGGGACCGGTATACAGGGGGGAGGGGATCAGGCCGTGAGTGAAGAGACTGCTCTGCGTGAGAGGTATTTACGACAGTAACGTTAAATACAAGTAGTCCACAGCGACTCTAGGGGTCGTTGTTTGACCAAAACGGAATTCTTACCTAGTGGGGCTTTAATATGCTTTAAGACAAACCATGTGCAAATTCATAAGTCGACACCATTGCTGAGTATTTTCTCCTTAAAACTGCAGAGAACCAAAGACAGTCTCAAAAACACGCTTTGAAATCGCTGGTGTTTCTGACGTCACAAACTACCTTGTAACCAATCAGATTAACGTGTGATCATCAACAAGTGGATCTCTGAGCTGAGTGAGTGAGTGGAGGCGGGGCTCATTTGCATATTAATAACGAATAACAGTATCCGTAAGATGCAGCCAATCCTTGTGTTTGCTGAATAATGTGAGCAAGATGGCAGCACGATATTTTTGACAAACATTTAAAATCACAACACAATAATAGATATGTAAAGTGAAGAGTGTAAACTATGAACAAAGAGTGCAACGCATTCAAACAGCAGCCGGAGCAGCAAACAAGTGAGGTTGTCTTGCACACTGAGAGCGAAACGGTCAATTCCCGGAAGTAAAAATCTCATTCATTTTATAGGGGAATGGATTTTTTTTACAAGAACTTATAAAACTTTGAAGATGGAACTACTGTGAGCTACAGGGTTGTTAACCGATGGTATATGCTTTTGATGAAGACATCGGCCCGCATTATTCATGCTGGAATTCCTAAAAAATATATCCACCAATCAGTCAAACGAAACAAGCAAATCACACCAAAAAAAACCTCTTTAGTACAAACTTGTCTGTCTACATATAACTTGTGTTTATACATATTTTGCGATAAATGTAAAATGTAATGATTTCATTTACATAATGAACATATTTAAATCAATAGTTATACATTTATCCATTGTTATTATATATCATTTGCGATGCTTCATGGGATAGTTCTTTTCATCATTAAAGTGCACCTTGTTTTTATGTCAGATTTTCTAATACTTGGAATCTATAAATGGAACAGAATTACTTTTAAAATGGGCTTTTAATGTACGGTTGACAAACTTCCAGTTAAAGCCCCACCCATTTGCAAACGATTTTGCCATTGCTACAAATGCAGATGAGAATATTGGCTTGGCTGCAGTAAATATTGGGTACAATATGGCATGACAGTAGCAATGACTTAACCTTGAACACGAGCGTGAGTGAGTGATGTGTAGTCAGAGCTGCAAATGAATTGCTCGATCAGCTGTCTCCTCAAAAAACACCATTTGCAAGCAGCAGAAAGCCAGCTTCTCCTGTACATCTGTTGAATTACATTAATTACACAAATTAATAAAAAAAAAAACAAATATGAATATACAAATATCTGCATTTCTGTCCATCCGAGCAAATTTTGTCAGCAGGAAGAGATTTATAGCAAGGTAGATATTTCTGCATGGCTCTCAGTGGGCAGGACTGATTTCACACGAGAGCGAAGGAGAAGCATTATGTAATGTAAAAAAGTAGAGCGAATGTTCCCCAAACAAGTCAGGATGAAGACAAACGTATTACTTTTTCGTTTATTATTAAGGTGTGCCGTCAGGCACAACGCAAAGTAGAGCACGCATCCTATTTTACTTTAAACAGTTTCTGCCAGATGTAAGCTATGAGAGTCAGCCAGAAAAAGCCTACTTAAATTTTAACCTAAACTCCAGCTGTGTTTATAGAGAATTTTTAATTGCAGTAATATCCAATTTAATATTTTTTGACACATAAAAGGGTTTATTTCTCTTTTTGCTGCTCTGCTTCTGGTTTGCTTGCTCCTCTGTGCTCCTAAAAACAAATGACAGATTCTTACATCTTTACTGTTTAATAAATAAGACAGTCATTATTTGAAGTACGCACTGTATAAAAAGAGTGCAAGCACTCAAGGAAATGGCTTGAGTAAGGAATGCAAAAATGGAAGCAGGAAATTGCATGTATGTGATTGTAATGAGCAACTAATGAATCAAAAATTCTTATTATTTCAAAATATTAATCTGGGGTGCGTTTCCAAAAGCATTGTTAGCCAACTATGTTCGCAAGTTCCGTCGTTATCAGTATAGTTCAACGAGTCGGTGTTTCCCGAAACCATCGTTCTAACGAACATTCGCAAACAGCATCGCAAAGTTGTGTGTTTGGAACGACAGCTCTCGACCTGTGGTTAGAAGCAGAGTTTCTAGTTTGCATGACAAGTGGACTCAATGAATCCTTATCTTGAGTAAAATAAGCAAGCTGACATTCAGTACAATCTGTGTCTTTTATTTAGAATACACACAAATGTCATTTACATCTTTTAGTTTGTCAAGAGATTTAAAGTGTCGTTTTTGAAGAGTGCGCATGTGCGAACGTGCTCTTAGAACGAGCCTATGATTGAATCTGGAAATGAAGCAAAATAACGTCTCGGTTACTGATGTAACCCTCGTTCCCTGAAGGAGGGAACGGGAGACGTAACGTCGACGTGACGACGTAATTGGGATCCCAATTATGTCGTCACGTCGACGTTACGTCGAACGTGAGCGACTGAAAGGGAACTAAGAAAAATGAGAAATAGTCCTCAGATGTCATGTCTGTAATTTATATCAAAACATCTAGCGTTAATTCGATCTCAAACTGATTCATTAAAAGAAGTTATTAGCCTACTCCATCACGTGCGTGACGTCATAAACCAACGTGGTTGAAAGACCACTTTGCAACAATATGGTTTCAGGAAACAGTCGTGACTAGCTAGTTGATTTCTTCAACGATGCATCGTACTGTGGTTAAGCAGCGAGTTACGTCGTTGTTCGGGAAACACACCCGTTTGATATTCTTGAATAGATTTATTCCCCACAACATGCATGGCCTATTTTCACACTTTATCTCTGCCAAAAAAAAAAGAACACTTAAGAATTAATTTATCATTTAGCCACTAAACCATCTGTTAAATGATGCTGAACATCATAAAAGCTTATGATTCTGTAAGGCTGTGTTGTACGACAACAAATTAAAATGCGAGAACACTTTTTTTTAGCAGTACTAGAGTTTACTCCACATGTGCTGAGTCGTGTTTACAATAGACTAGGGTTGTTAATCGACTTTTTAAAAAATCATCATCAACTTAATTACATGCTGGGTTATTGCTTTTTTAGCTGGGTTCACCCTGCTGGGATATTTTCAGCTAAATTTACAGCAAGTGTCGAGCAGTTCATTTGTAGTTGTTGAATCACTGTCACTCAAACAGTGTACAATTACCTGAGCCAAACTGGATCAAATTGGCTCGTCATTGGTCATTTTGTCTCCCATCCTAAGAGAAATTCGAGTAATTGCTCAAATCCTCAGTTTCACAGTAAACCTCTTTGTTGTCATTCTATCTTGCCACAGTCACTGCTGTAACTCAACGCAACACTAGATTGCATCAATAATAATCAACAAAGCCACAGTCACACACTTGCTCTGCTTCATTAATTATAATGGAAATGATCAAGTACGCTTTAGTCACGGCTGTGATCACACCACTAGCTTGACGGGAGGTGACACTTAAATGTCATACACAAGGATGACAGAAAGTAAAGCTATTTTACTAAGTTACTAGCTGTCTCTTCACAAAGGCCTATATTAACTGAGACTGCTCCTACTGCAGCCACTTCCTAAATGAAAAATGTTATACATTTAAATAAATATTTTCATAAGTTGTAATGACATTCAGTAATAATATCATATTAATATAATGATTAATAAACTGACTAACTTATATATTTGTATATAAAGTGAAAAGTGACAGAATTTGTCTTCTGCATTTAACCCATCCAAATTAGTGCACACACATTAGGATCAGTGAGAAGTGAACACACACACACACACACACACACACACACACACGCGCGATTGGGGGTTAGGTGTCTTGCTCAAGGGCACCTCAGTCATTTCCTGCCGTTATTGAGAATGAAACCTGTGACCTTCGGGTTACCAGTCTGACTCTCTAACCATTAGCCATGACTTATAAGGTATTGTACCGTAAGTGGTTTTAGAAGGCTGAATAAAAGACAAAATCATTGACCAGAAGTCCATGACTGACCTACTGTGTGGGCTACATCAGTCTGAATGTGTACATAGGGCGAAAATTAATAAAAAATAATGCAGATAGAATGGAAGATTGTGTCTTCCACTGCAAAAGGAATTGCAGTGGAAGACACAATCTTCCATTCTATCTGCATTATTTTTTATTAATTTTCGCCCTATGTACACATTCAGACTGATGTAGCCCACACAGTAGAGATCTGTTATATTGTAGAAGTTATATTTCTTCCCACTCCCACCCACAACTTTTATGTTTAGATCTACTCTGAGTTTTCAGTCCCGTTTAAGATTCTGCCTCACTGTGGTGTTATAGGCTATTTTTACCAGTTCCCACACAACGCTTCTGACCATTGCATTGTCACGGCAGGTACCTTCAAACATATATACATTTGAGTAACTTTTAATTTTATTATTATTGCTATATATATATATATATATATATATATATATATATATATATATATATATATATATATCCTCCTGGGACCCAGAAAAAAAAAGTTTTTTGAATGTAGTTTTTTTTTCATGTCATTACACTGTTTAGAGCACAATAAACAAATGGTAAAAAAACATTTTTGAAAAATAATATTTTATTCATACGTTATGCTATGTCCTCTGTAGTGGACGCCAGGACTAAGTTGTTTAAAAAATAAAATGACATGAAATTATATGTATAGGCAAAAACAATGGGATTTTTTTTTCAATCACCAATAAATTTGGGGGTTTCAGGATTTTTTCAACCAAAATTTGTATAAAGATTATTCTCAACTATGTTATGAAAGAAATAATGGAATGAATTGATACACCATTTTACTTTATGCAATATGTGGGTAAAATGTCCATAAATTAATATTCCCATTCAATGCAATGTATATATAAACTGTATCTAATTTGCACCTTAATGTGTTCTTGGAGCAACATTTAATGAAAAAAGAAGTGTAATAATTGGAGTAATAATTGGCAACATTTTAATAATAATATCTAATATTTCATAGGAATACTGATGTATAATTTATTTCCATATTCACTTGTTGTGTCTCCCAAAATGCCTGATAAACATGATTTAAGTCCTGGTGTCCTCTACAGTGGACACGTTTGAAATCAACGCCCTGTTCTGTAACAGAAAATATTTTTTTATTTGAAACCCCTTAACATTTTCCTGAGATGTTGTTTTATGAAATACAATTTGAAAAGTAGTCCAATTTAAATTATAATTACAATATATTATCATATTTCCATAAGAATGCTATATTTGATCACTAAATTAATGTCAGACATTTTTAAAGACCAAGGAGAAGTTGTTTTCATGGTGAAACCTCCAAACATTTGGTGTCTCTGAAAAGTCCTGAATGTGCTCTTTACAGGACACCCAGGTTGTGTCATGTGACATGTATGATGTCAGAGAAATTCACTAAAATATAATGTCCACTACAGTGGACAAAAGTCTATTCTTGGGTCCCAGGAGGATATAGCAATAATAATACAATTAAAAGTTATTATATATATATCAGCCCGATCTCATCCCAAGGCGTCATATACTGACGCTTTTGACATTTCGTCTACATTCAACGCACATGGCACCCTTTAGCATCAATATGATACGCAGATAGATATATGCTTTTTTTTTTTTTTTTGCGGGAGTCCCACAAATCATTTATTATCTTCTCTTCCATCCTCAATAAAAGAATTGTGGCAAATGCAGACCTCCACTGTACAATATCTGTTGTCACATCTTTTTTAAGCTTGGTGTGAAGTTAAAATGCGTCCAAATTTTAAAATAGGCATCAGAAGACCCCTGAAGTCAGTTCCATCACACTGGGCTTCTCTGAATGCAAGAACACGTCCTGTGTAAAGACTCCTTACTCATTCTGACAGCGTTTGGTAACTGTAGTTTGGTAAGGTGTATTACTTTTAGTTGCTCCAGGGGCTCAAGGTTAGAAACTGGAAGTTTGCTGATACTGAATGTAAAAGTTGAAAGATAAATCTTTTTTTTTTCTTTTCTTTTTTTTAGGTTTTATAGGTACTGAAGAGATTCCATGTGGAGATCACCGAATCTGACAAGAAAGAATTGCATTTAAAGGGTTAGTTGTCACGTTAGGTTTTGGGTTTTGTTCATGTTCATGCTTGGATGTCTTTTATTTTGTAATATTAAATGGAAACGTATCTGAAACATCTGTTTATTTGACAAATATTGCATTTATTTCACTTCAACTGTGGTAAAGTATGCAAACACCACGTGAGCTTCACTACGGGAAGCAGAAAGTGTCCAACTTCACGTCTCTGTTTCCAGCTCCTCCCGTCTGCACACGACAACTCTCGCCGATCGGCTTCATCCAGCCGATGTCCAACACACCTATTTGCTTCCCTTGGCTCACGTGTTGTGTTCTCATTGGTTGGTTTAGTCATGTGGTTTTTCAGTTCTGTTTCCTCAGTGGTTTATTGCTTCACTGTGTTCAGGTGTTCTTTGTTTAGTTATCAGTTCATGTGTATTATAAGCCCTCATGCTCTCATTGGGTCTCATTCATGAAACACGAGCAGAACGAATTTTTGTGTAAATCGGGTGTAAAGTGGTTCTGGCGTAAATTTTCGGATTCATTAAAATGTTTGTATTTTCCACATGTTAGTTGGTACGAAAGAAATCTACACCTGCTCCCAGCCACGCGTAAATAGTGCGTTTAACATCCGAACGTTTTGCTCATTAATAAGGCTGCATTTTAATTCACCTTAATCGGGTACATATTTACACAGCATTTGGAAAAAATATTATAATAAATATTATATATATAGTAATTACATACGGTTTTTCTTTTTTACTTTTATTACGAGAGCCAGTAATAGCATCTGCAAACGGAACACAAGTCCGCAAGTCTTTTTTTTGTTTTTTATTCTTTTATTTATTTTATATTAAAGCTGTTTATTTTTATTATCTTTAGTCCGCAAGTCACAAGTGTTGCAGTCAAGCTTCATGTCGAACCATTTTCTTTTCACTTCTGGGACTGTTCGATTAACAGATGAAACTCCATTAACTGCATCTGTAATATGCTGCCAAGCATTTTTACCTAAAGCATTTAGGTAAAAACATTATTACCTAAAAAAATCATTTTTTTTTTACGCTTGAAAATAAAATGTGGCGTTTTGAATGAACTTCTGATAATAAAACTTAAATTTCTGCATCTGAGAAATTTCTCTTCTTCATTCGCTTTTGAGAAGACATGTTGAAATCCTTCGTTTGGTGTCATAATATGATGCCCATATATAGTTATCAGTCGGTTTTAATGGGCGGGATTTATGGTAATTGAGAGAATGAGCGTGCACGCGCGTCCCATTTACGACTGATTGGAATTCATTTACACACACACATTTCACGATCAAATCTGACGTTTACGAAGTATTTGTGAATTAGGAGAAGAATTTTCGGGAATGTCTCTTTACGCGCAAATCACTCACATATTCACTCGTATATTTACGAATGTTTCATGAATGAGACCCATTGTCTTTGTCTAGTTTTAGGTGAGGTGAGTTTGTTTCATAGTCAAGTCAAGTCTCTGTTTATCTTGTATTTGGTCATGTTTTTGGATTTAAATAAACTACACATGGGTTCACTTTAACTCACCTCCAGTGGACTATAGTTACATTATGTCAGCCTATTATGAAAATTAAGTCATTTTTTTTTTTTTAAGTCATTTTTCTTAAACTTTTTTTCTTGAAAATGTTTTTTCTTGGAAAGGTCAGGATTTCCATTAAAGGTGCATTAAGTTTTTTTTTTTTTTTTTTGCTGCATCTAGTGGTGAGGTTGTGAATTGAACCCCAAAAGAAGTTATGGTGGCCGACAGGAAGTGATGTCGTCCTCTGAGACAGCAGAGAGTAGCCAGCTAAGCAACGAGGTTTCTTTACAAAGATAAATTAAGACATTATGTTTACTTAATTATTCAGTAAAACGATATGTTATTGCGAATATTATTGTTACTTGTTCATCATTGTGTCAGTGTTTTATTCGCTGACTTTAGCTCGCTTATTTGCACGAAGAACAACATAGTGACGAAACGCGTTTGTCCGTTTAGGACCACTGTAGAAACATGTCGATGTAAGGAGACCCGCGGTGTGTGTAGAGAGAAATGGCTTATTCTAAGGCAATAAAAACATAACGGTTCATAAGTAAGGTCTTTATACACCACTGAAAACATAGTTATGTATATGATATTGCATTTCTGTCAACAGATCCTCCAAAATATTGTACAATGCACCTTTAAATAATGCATTAAATTTCAGTTTATTTTTCACCAAACCCGATCGTATACTCCCAGAACACTTGGAATATGGAGTATGGGACCATTCTGTGATACTTTTGCATCTTTTTTAAAGCTTGATGCTGATCGCTATTTACTGCCATTATAAGGACGAGACATGTGGGACATTTTTATTTATTTTTTCTCCTTTTGTAGTCCAAAAAAGAAAGAAGGGCATTTTAGGGTGAACTAACCCATTAAAAGTGAGCTATCACAATGACTTACTCACTTTTATTGGGTAATAACTGTCTAACCAACAGATTGAATGTGTAATTCATCGTTAGAATTATAGGCCTATTCAGTTGCTTGTCCCGTAGCCATTTTTCCACTGTTGTGTGATTATTGACATCAGGAACATCATCCTTTTGTTATATGGTTATTAGTTCATTTGCTTCACCTGCCATCCTTCATTTACCCTGCTTGGTTTCTTTTCTATTTAACCTCCCTATCTATTTATATTTTACAGTCAGTCAGTCTTGTACTGTCTGTTCCCAATTGTCATTCCTGCATCAGTTACTTCCAGTCCAGTCCAGTCCATCAGTCCAGTCCAGTCCAGCAATCCAGTCTAGTCCAGTCCAACAGTCCATCAGTCCAGTCCAGTCCAGTCCAGCAATCTAGTCCAGTCCAGTCCAGCAATCCAGTCCAGTCCAACAGTCCATCAGTCCAGTCCAGCAATCCAGTCCAGCAATCCAGTCCAACAGTCCATCAGTCCAGTCCAGCAGTCCAGCCCAGTCCAGTCCAACAGTCCAACAGTCCATCAGTCCAGTCCAGCAATCCAGTCCAGTCCAGTCCAACAATCTAGTCCAGTCCAGTCCAATCCAGCAATCCAGTCCAGTCCAACAGTCCATCAGTCCAGTCCAGCAATCCAGTCCAGTCCAGTCCAGCAATCCAGTCCATCAGTCCAGTCCAGCAATCCAGTCCAGTCCAGTCCAGCAATCCAGTCCAGTCCAGTCCAGTCAAGTCCAGTCCAACAGACCATCAGTCCAGCAAAATTGTGCAAAAGTGCATAACTGTGATATACCAGCCTAACACATCAAATGCTGAGGCAAATACTATATTACTATTGGTCATATCACAAAAGTGAGTTTTCATTAAAATACTGTTGAACTTGACTGGACAATTAGATTATTCAGTTTATGTTGCAATCCTAATTTGCATCTAATTTTTTTTTTCACTGCTCTTGTGATGGATTTTTGAATGAATAAAATAGTAAACTGTATATCAAACTAATCATAACTCTAACATCTAACCTTACTTCTCCTTTAGGCCTAACACTCCACCACTTGAACAAAATGTACTCTGAAGATTGTGTCAAAACCAGTGGAAAATTCAAAAAATGCTGGCTAGACAATATCAAAAAAGACAATATCTAGAAAAGTCTCATGACATATTGAGTAATCAAATGAACTTCTAACCCTTTTCAATTTTTCTAATGATTTGAGATCTAAGTTTGCTTCTACCTAGTAACAGAAGGGTTTGCATGTGAAGAACCAATCAAATTGTAGGGAAATTAAGTAATGTTTCATGTCATTTTTGCCATGCTCCTATTCTATAAAAACTCTGATATTTGTCTGAGATCCTCCGGCCGTGATTAAAGCATATTCAAAGGCATTGTCTGGAGTCTGTTTAGTTATTGCTGCGCAGCAAGTTAGTCAGTAGAACAAGTTATTTAGCGAAACACAGTGATAGTGTTCGATGGGGGCGAGATGTCGTTCGACTCAGTGTGAGACTCTTAGACGGGATTAGATTGCGGTCAGGTAACTATAATTCTTAGGCATTTTATTTATGCAGTAAGAATAGCTACGCTTAGGTGTCAGCCCGTGCGTTCAGAGGTGAACTCAATTGAGTATAATATTTTCAGGTGTCAAGAACACTCGGTTCAACCTAAGTCAGGTGCGCAGGGGAAAAATCGACCACACTCTCCATGACCCCAACAGAGAATACCAATTTTTTGGTCTTTACCCAGAGAACCCAGAGAGTAGAAAACATTGGAAACAAGCTATTCACGACTATATCCTGTAACGTCAGTTTTTACAGTAGCAGTAACATTCAGTAATGTTGTTTTGCTGATTTTAAATTCTGATAGAGAAGTCAAACATGATGATTTCAGCATTCACACAAAGCAAACTTTTTATGAGGATGAACACTACTCTGTCAGCCTTTTTAAATAGTTTTCAGTGCTTTTTAAAAAGTGGAGCAGAACTGCATGCATTATTCAACGTGTGCAAAAAAACAAACAAAAACACAAAATAGCAAGCCCTAATATTTCATGAATTAGAGTAAATAGGCAGATGAGGGTTCAGCACATTCCTTAAAGTCACTGTGAAATCAAAATTGACAATTCTTACTTTTCATGGAATATTGCAGTATTTATTATAAATGATTTATCCGTGCACAAAATAATTATTTTCTATATATTTTTAAATTAATGTGCCCTCATAATCTTGAATCAGAATAACTTCCCCTCCCTCTTTCAGCTTCTCCTCTTCCAGCTTCTCTTCTTCTCTTCTCTTCTCTTCTCTTCTCTTCTCTTCTCTTCTCTTCTCTTCTCTTCTCTTCTCTTCTCTGATGATGAGGGCGGGGCAACCTGTCACTCACATGAGATCCCCCAATAGCAAACCACAACCATCCAATCAATTCCCAATGGACAGAATCAAATCTGCCACATTTTTGTTTCTTGTTCCAGAAGCCGTTTCACTCTAATATACGTCACAATAAGGAAGAAAAGATTATTGCAACTTCCTTTTCATGTCAACTTTAAGCATGGAGGATTATTACTTTACTGTATGATCAAGGTAAACACAGCTAATTTTTTCTACTTTGAAAATGTTTGAAAAGAAATGAATACATTTGGACAAATACTCAGTTTAAGTATGTTGTACACACTTGATATGAATACTCCAGTTATATGGGTGGCCTAGAAACAGCTGATGTCCTTTAAAAAGGCATCCCGTAGGGCAGCGGTTTTCAGTTTGAGCCCTGGAGACTAAATGTTGCATGTCTCTCTTATCTGACACACAGTTCATAGAACTGAACTGAGCAGATGATGATCTGAATCAGGTGTGAATGATCTAAATATGATCATTGAACTGACGTACGGCAAATCCAAGATGGCGCAACAGTGCAGACGTGTTTCTGTTTGTCTCGTCTAAAGACTTTTTAACAGTTTTTAATCAGTCTGCCTTTCCATAGATTTTTACTCTTTTTGATTTGTTTATTTTCGCAACCTGCTTCACTTATTGTGAAATGGATCTAATATTTTTATTACCTAACTGAACTGAACTGCAGTCAGAGGCTGGCCTGTTGGCTAGCTTGCAAACTAGCTATTGATCATTGTTTGCCTCTGCTAGCGGTCCTTACCATGGTTTTGCTTGCATCAGCTTGCAGTTCGGACAATATTGGCCAGTCTGTACAGTGCGCTACCAAATTAGTGCATATCACACATCAGATTGTGTTCCCTCCTACATCACTGGATTTACTGATTTCATCGCAGCTTTATCTTGTCGGCCTGCCTGGACCTTCTGTTGTCGGCGCGGAGCCCTACTGAGCCACTGCGGCTGATCTGACGGCGTCGTCGTTGAAGCTTCGTCCGTCTCCCTAGGCCCGCTAGCCTCGGCCATCGCAGCTACTTTGTCGGCCGACCTGGAACATCTGTTGTCGGCGTGGAGCCCCGCTGAGCCACTGCAGCTGAGCTGCCGGCGTGGTCGTTGATGCTTCATCCGTTGCCCTCGGCTCGCTAGCCGCGGTCATCGCAACTTTACCTTGTCGGCCTGCTTGGACTTTCTGTTGTCGGCACAGAGCCCCGCTGAGCTACTGCGGCTGATCTACCAGCGTGGTCGTTAAGCTTCGTCCGTTATCCTCGGCCTGCTAGCCCTGGCCACTGCAGCTTTTCCTTGTCTGCCTGCCTGGACCTTCTGTTGTCGGCGCGGAGTTCCATTGAGCCATTGCGGCTGATCTGCCGGTGTGTGTGGTCATTGAAGTTTCATCCATTAGCCTTGGCCTGCTAGCCCCGGACTGCTGGCTCGTGATCTTCTAGTGCAGTGCCCATTGAACTGTTGCCTCTTTGCTGCTTATCGGATGCTGATTACTCGGCTTCACTATTGTCACTATTGACGCTTGCAGGTCTGTTTGTTTATATGGTATTTTATTTTATTCTGTTTATTTGTTAGGCCCTAGGTTTTCTGTGTAATATCATTTGGTATTTTCTTTTATTCCGTTTATCTGTTAGGCCCTAGGTTTTCTGTGTAATATCATTTGGTATTTTCTTTTATTATGTTTATCTGTTAGGCCCTAGGTTTTCTGGGTAGTATATCATTTGGTATTGTTTTTTGTTTTTTTGCCCCTTTTCTTATTTAAATATGCCTTGTATGCTGTTGTTTAGGTTAGCTATTATTGTTTTACTTCATTGTAGAGTCCCTCTAAACAAATCTTTGATAGCTCCTTTGTTTCACCCCCCACATATGCAGAGACTTTGCCAGGTTTAACTGGTGTTTTTAGAGATGCAATTTCTCTTTTTATTACTCAACGCCTGGGTTTACCTCCACTGAACTCACATTTTACTATACCCTTGGCGATATATTATGCGTTCAATTTACTCCACCATGTTCAGAAATCTGCTCCTATTATTCTTTTTACTCAATGTACTAAAAGGCCAGTTCTGAAAGCGCTTAGTCGGACACTTATTTTACTACTACTTTGTTCCTCTGGGGATGTAGAGTTAAATCCAGATCCTGTAGTCCCCAGTACTACACCTTTTTCCCAGGCACTTTCATGTGGTGACTTTTGTAACCGGAAAAACCTTGGTTTTTAATTCTGACTAACATGCCCTCCGTTATACCTCCTCTGTTTTCGACCAGGATTTGAGCGATCATTGCTTAATTGCCTGTGTTCGAAATGGGTTTGTGGTCAAACGGCCACCACTTTTCATTGTCAAACGTTCTTTAAAACATTTCTGTGAACAGGCTTTTTTATTCGAGTTGTCTCGGGTGTCCTGGAAGGATATAGATCTGATCCCGTCAGTAGATGATGCCTGTTTTTTCTTTAAAAGTACTTTTCTCACCATATTAAATAAGCATGCTCCTTTTAAAAAACGTAGAACTAAGAATAGATTTAGCCCTTGGTTCACCCCAGATTTAGCTGCTCTTAATCAACCTAAAAACATCTTGTGGCGCACTGCATTAGCATCAAAAAGTCCCCGTGATATGCAACTTTTTAGGGAAACCAGGAACAAATATACTCAGTCAGTTATGGCGCTTTTCCATTACCAGTACCAGCTCAACTCGACTCGCCTCGGCTCGGCTCGCTTTTCGCTCCGTTTTCCATTGCAGATAGTACCTCCACAATAGTACCTGGTCGTCATAGCGACGCCGCAGGAAACTGCCATGACTTAATCTTTTACGCGAGATGCGCGAGACACACCCGCTACCCACACACACAGGACAATGGAGGAAATCGAGTGCATGCTGTATGCTTTTATTCAGGATACTCCGTCTGGCGTGTGCAATGATGACGCAGGGAATAGTGACGATTCTCGCTGACCAATCAGCAGTCTGCCGTGTTTTCACATCACATTTTAGTATCGCCTCAGCTCGCTTAGAACCTAAAAAGTACCTGGAAGCAGGTACAGGTACAACTTTTACACAGTGGAAAACCAAACAGAGCCGAGTCGAGTCGAGTCGAGGTGAGCTGAGGCGAGCTGGTACTGTGTAGTGGAAAAGCGCCATTAGAAAAGCAAAGGCTAGTTTTTTCAAACAGAAACTTTCATCTTGTAGTACTAATTCCAAAAAGTTCTGGGACACTATAAAGTCTATGGAGAATAAGAGCATCTCCTCCCAGTTGCCCACTGCATTGAAGCTTGGAAATACTGTTACCACAGATAAATTCATGATAATTAAAAATTTTAACAAGCATTTTGCCACGACTGGTCATGCTTTTCATTTGGCTACTACTATCTCGGCCAAGAGCTTTGTACCTCACACAGCAACTGGTTCAAGCCCCCTTCAGTTTTCTTTTACGCAAATCCAGATAGCTGATGTTTTGAAAGACCTGCTAAATCTGGATCCTTACAAATCTGCTGGGCTTGACAATCTGGACCCTTTCTTTTTAAAACTATCAGCTGAAATTATTGCAACCCCTATTACCAGCCTATTCAACCTCTCTTTTGTATCATGTGAGATCCCTAGAGACTGGAAAAGCTGCTGCGGTCATCCCCCTTTTCAAAGACACTCTAGATCCAAATTGTTACAGACCTATATCTATCCTGCCATGTCTTGCTAAAATCTTCGAAAGCCAAGTTAATAAACAGATTACTGAATATTTTGAATCCCATCGTATTTTCTCTGCTATGCAATCTGGTTTTCGAGTTGGTCATGGATGCACTTCAGCTACGCTCAAGGTACTTAACAATATCATAACCTCTATTGATAGAAGACATTATTGTGCAGCCATCTTCATCGATCTTGCCAAGGTATTCGACTCTGTCAATCATCGTATTCTTATTGGCAGACTCAACAGCCTTGGTTTCTCAAGTGACTGCCTTGCTTGGTTCTCCAACTATTTCTTAGATAGAGTTCAGTGTGTAAAATCGGAGGGTCTGCTGTCCAGTCCTCT
This sequence comes from Vimba vimba, assembly GCA_022828995.1. Taxonomy (NCBI): domain Eukaryota; kingdom Metazoa; phylum Chordata; class Actinopteri; order Cypriniformes; family Leuciscidae; genus Vimba; species Vimba vimba. The sequence continues at coordinate 3,939,224 of CM040834.1, read as the reverse complement.
GGTAGTCTCTATGGGGGTGCCCCAGGGCTCAATTCTTGGGCCAACCCAATTCTCTATATACATTAATGATGTTGCTAGTGCTGCTGGTGATTCGCTGATCCATTTGTATGCAGACGACACCCTTTTATATACATCCGGCCCTTCTTTGGATTCTGTGTTAATTAACCTTCAAACTAGTTTCAATGCCATACAATACGCTTTCCGTGATCTCCAACTGCTTTTAAATGCTAGTAAGACTAAATGCATGCTTTTTAATCGAACACTGCCCATAGCGGCAAACCAGGCTACCATCACTACTCTTGACGGGGCTGATTTAGAATATGTGGACTCTTACAAATATCTAGGTGTCTGGTTAGACTGTAAACTTAATTTCCAGATTCATATTAACTATCTCCAATCCAAAATTAAATCTAGAATTGGCTTCCTATTTCGTCACAAAGCATCCTTCACTTATGCTGCCAAATACGCCCTTGTAAAACTTACCATCTTACCAATCCTTGATTTTGGCGATGTTATCTACAAAATAGCCTCCAAAACTCTGCTTAGTAAACTGGATGTAATTTATCATAGTGCTATTCGTTTTGTTACCAAAGCTCCTTACACTGCTCATCATTGCGATCTTTATTCTCTCATTGGTTGGCCCTCACTATATACTCGTCGCCGAATCCATTGGCTTCAAGTCATCTATAAGTCTTTATTAGGCATATCCCCGCCCTATCTCAGCTCCCTGGTAACCATAGCGACATCTACCCGTATTATGCGCTTTAGCAGGTATATTTTACTGGCTGCCCAAAGTTTATACCTCTTTTGGTCGCCATTCCTTCCAGTTCTCTGCTGCCTATGACTGGAATGAATTGCAAAAATCCTTGAAACTAGAGGTTTCAATTTCCTTCAGTAACTTTAAGCATCAGCTGTCAAAGCTGTTTACTGATCACTGCACCTGTTTATAGCCTCTTATTTTTATTTATTGTGTACTTCAGTATTTTTATTTGCACTTCATTGTTTGCATTTTCATATTTCCAATGTTAATTTAGTGTAAATGTGTAATTTATTTGGTACTATGGCCTATTTATTGCCCTACTTTCTTAATTATATTGTATTTTGTACTATATTTTGCTTTTTTGCATATGGATTGATTTATTGATTGTATGTTTATTTATTTCTATGTGTTGCAACTCTATGTTGTTGTTTTCGTCGCACTGTTTAGCTTTGTCTTGGCCAGGTCGCAGTTATAAATGAGAACTTGTTCTCAACTGATTTTATCTGGTTAAACAAAGGTTAAATAAAATAAATAAAAAAATAAGGCGTGTCTAGTTTCAAAGACTGCGTCCTGCGTCTATAACCAGAGCTTTCTTTTTTCTGGGTTGTTTATTGGCTGTTATTTTGGCTTTTAGACCAAGTCTGGCTACATCCGTGATAAGCAAAAGATTTTGTGTGATCCTGAATCTACACCAATCGCTGTCTATGTAAAGTCCAAGATCACTTTTATATCCCCCAGCAAAACAGTGGCGGCATCTGCAATCGAATACTTCCCTTCTATAGGTGAAAAAAACAGTATGTGAGCCGAGTAGTATGTCCAAATTCACAGGAGGGTACAACGGGGCTAAAGGGTCACTGGGGTAAAAGGCGCATTTGACTTTATTCTCTTTTCAACCACTAGATGGCACAAAAATTCATCTCAGCACTTTTCTTAACAACGCATTTGATAATACACGTGGAAATTTATCAGATCCTTGATGAGATCGCGGACAGCAACGTTGATTCTGCGCTAATTTGATCTAATATTTAATGTTTTTTTTTAAATGTTGTAGATTTATGTAAACATGAATTGATAAAATGTACTATATTTTAAGACAAAGGTCTTGTTTCATTTTTGTTCTACTTAATTAAAGCAACAGTTTTTCAATTACGTAGGAATATGTAAAAGTATGGTATTTGGGGTAAAAGTATGGTATTTGGGGTAAAAGTATGGTATTTGGGGTAAAAGTATGGTATTTGGGGTAAAAGCTATAGAGCTGTAGACTATAGAACAGAAATATTAGAACATAGTCTCCTCTCAACAAAAACAATGTCAAGCCTCCATTAACACTCTCTTTATGATGCCTTTAAATTCACCACTAGACACAAATTTGGCTAGTTTAAGATCTTTGTGCAGATTATTCCAAGCCCATGGTGCATGGTAGGAAAATGCTTTTTTTTTCTCCGTTCTGTAATAGCTTGAGGTACATTAAAAAGCAAACACTTGGAAGAGCAAAGCTGGTAACTGCCAGAACTAAGAGAAAGAAGGGTACAGAGATAAGCTGGACGTTTACCTAGCATTTCTTTATAGATACAAATTTACAGTGCTGTTTTCTACGTATGGTTAGTGATGTCCAACCCACCATCTCATAGAGAATGCAATGATGAGTAATAAATGCATTTGTAATAAAACGTACACTGAATCAAGGCTCGTTAAGATGGAGGAGGCTGCATGCATGAATAATATGTCCCCATAGTCAATCAAATTAGATTTATTTCTGAAATAAAAGCCTATCTTCGCTTTGAGCTTCCTGATTAGATTAGCAATATGTACATTGAATAAAATTTTATCGTCTATCCAAATGCCCAATTACTTGTCAGAGGGTACCCTTTCAACAGCTGATGTAAAAATGCTAAGATTATCAAGTCCTTGTGAATGAGTTTTCTGAGAGTTTAAAACCAATTTTAAGCTCACCAGAGCACTTGAAATGACTGAAATGCAGTCTGAAGCGTTTGCACCGCCTGTGTTATGGATGGAGCAAGTGTATTAATAATAGCATTGTCAGCATAAAAGTGTTTTTTGTTTTTTTTGCTTGAATGTCTTGTATATAAATGGATCCCTGGGGGACCCCTTTAGATATATCAAGAAAATCAGATTTTGTGATCCCCCACATGAACAATCTGCCAAATATTTTCCAAACCATTTCACCGTCCCTGGTCCCGAAACCATCACTAAGTTTGTTCGGAAGCAACTCATGGTCCACTGAACCAAACGCCTTGGATAGATCCACAAATAAGGCAGTGCTGTTTTCTGTGCAGGGCACCAATTATTCAAAACATATTACTCTTGCTAAAGCATTTGTATAAATAATTTGTATACCAAAAATATGCGCTCAAAAAAAGAAAAGCCTAGTCAGTTTTTTCAGGTGCGTATGAGCACTGAAGAAAGCTACGAGCTAAAACGTTTGCTCTCTAGTCTGCTTTTAATACACTTTGCACTTTTTTAAAATGCAAAAAGATAAATTTTTAATAGACCTTTTTTATGGGTCTGATTACATTTTGTCAGTGTGTGGGCAACTTCGGCTACTTAGTTTATAAATAAGTTGTGCTTTTTTTCCCCATAATGCTGAGCCTTTTAGCCCGTGTGTGAGGTAAAAGGTCCACCTTGCCACCTCATACATTTGTAAGATTTTTAATCAAAACAAACCACTTTTATGATTTTTTTTTTCACGCAAAATCTGTTGCTCCACCAATGTTCAATTAAAAAAAAAAAAGTATTTGCAAAAGTACACTATGGGAGAAGTGAAAAGCACATTTTTCTTTAGGTGTACCTTTAGCCCCATTGTACCCTACTCATAAAAGAGTAAGCAAAATGTCCCGGATGACTTACAACTTCCGGAGAGATTCTTAAGTTTGGATACGATGGACACTTTATACTATCCCATGAGGCCAACGGAAAGAATTTGTTAATAACATGACGCTGGTAAGTCATGTGATAATGACAACATGGCAAATATCCAGATTACATTCACACTACACATATTCATAATATATAGACAGACCATACTGTTGTTAGCACTCACAGAGTAATTACTTGCTCAAAACAAGTACCTACTCAGAGAGTATATGATTTCAGATGCAACCAAAAATAACCTTGTGCACCAAATGGGAGGAGTGTGACCTTGTGCAAACCATGGTTTGACAGCTTAGCATGGACCCATTAGCTCCTCCTGGTATAGATGCAGTGACTTCACAATACATCATTCTACATTGATGGTAATTTAAAATTAGACATGTATTCTGATGAAATAACTTTTTTGTTGTTGTTGTTTTTGCAATTAACATGCATCAGTGACTCTCAGCTGATCCTCTACCTATAGGAATATGACGCCTATCACTGTATTCATATATAAGCTCCTTCAGTATTATCAGCAGCTATCGCGTTTCTCAGGAGCGAATTACCCTCCTCCCTCCAAGCTCCTCCTCTCTCAGTCAGGATTTGGCATTCAGATTCCCCTCTGAATCAGACTAAATTCTCTAATTATGTTGTATATTAAAATTAATGAATGATATCTGCAATACATTCATGTTGGTTCTGTTCTGTTTACCCTATGGGGGGTTATTGCTTATTGGGTTATCCGTATAAAGACGGAAGATTTCAAACCGCACACCTCGGGAGGATCCTGAACCAATAGAGCATCTGCCATTGAGATTAATGGGAATGTTAGCGAATAGCCGTCTACGGGTATTCCAGACCCCCCTGAGTGCACCTTTATAATCAGGATGAAAATGTCAAACGAATAAACCACAGACTACACTTATACTCCCCTTTGCCCAAACCTAAAGTAGATAACAGATCCTATTCCTGCAGAAAATACCTGTATGACCTTGGGTGAAAGCTATTATGCATTCTCATTTTATAGTTTAGGGTGATTTTCTCTGTGCCGGGAGGGTTAGAGCTCCACTTGAGGATCTGATCAAACTTTTCCTCACTTTCTGCCTTGAACTCCCCTTGATTGTGACAACATAATTGCACTCTTTATCAGATGTGGTCCGATATCAGATGGAGGGTTACCTTGATTCAATTCCACTTCAATCTTACTTTACCCTCCATCCTGAAAAGTGACATTGACAGAGTACAATAGGTCCCTTAGTCACCACTTTCTACCCATCACAGCTGCCTATATAGACAGCATCCTAAATAATATGTAACCTAACATAAAATAAGTGACCAAGTCAAGTAGGTATTGTAGTATTTCATTTGAATAATGTTAGCATGTTGCTAAGCAATACACTATTAAGCATGAAAATACATTACACAGAGATATTGGGTAAAGAGTCAATTAAGATGAACTGTTTTGTCAAATTTAAAACTTTTTACTATTAAAGGAATTATTAATAATTCACGTTTCACTCTTTTTGTCAAAGAGGCTGTCAGAATACATCAAGGGAAATCCGAGGTAACAAAAATATGTACTAATATTGTTTTGCTAACATTCCAATTTAGTTATGGAAACGTTATTTCTGTATGTTCTCTGAACGTTAAACATCCATTTTTTAAATGTTTTAAAAATGTTTATTGGGTTACCGAAACTTAAGGGAACGTTCCATGTTATCATTTTCCAAACATTATGGGAACGTTACTTTTGAATGTTTTCTGAACATTCTAAAACAAGTAGTAACATTTAAAAAATGTCAGACAAACTAAACTAACTCAAATGTTTTAGAGCAAAAAAAACCCTTCTATGAATGATGTACAAATAATGTTTTCCTTCTAACACTTTGAGAACATTAGACCCGAAGACAGCATGTTACTGGAGGAACGTTTGCTCATAACAGTCACAGTTCTGAGAGTGTTCCCTGATAGCTGGGATGAGGCCTTCGAATTTGGTCAAAAGTAATATTTTTCAACAGCCAATAAACACCAATTGTGCTTTTATTTGCAAAATGTAACTCTATTGGTAACGAAGGTACTTGCAAACATAGTTGGCTTTCGGAAAAGCACCCCTGCTCAAATAATTGTTTTCACAAATTAAAAAAATCTGTACTTTTACTATACTTGGATTATACTGGACAAGGTAGTAGTCTTAAAGTGATTAGGACCATGAATATTAGTCTGCTTGTGTGGAAGATATTTTCAGATTTTAAAATGTCACTGTGACATGTTTTGAGACGTCACTACCTTCATTTTAACGTCTGACTGACTTTTTCATTTCTAACTTGTGACACTCTCGCTGTGCTTTTCTGTCAATCTCAAAAAGCCCTATGCAAGCTGCCTATTCATGCCAGTGAACATGTACTGTAATAAAAAAAACATCCCATAATCCGCAGGCGGCTGAGCCCCTCTATAACTGAAATATCTCCTATATTCAGTGAATGTTTAGGCACCTCAAATTGTTTTCATTCTGAAGCAAAACCTTTCCTTGAAACGAATCTCAATGCATCTACTTTCTTTTCTTATGGATCCGTGTACATAAAAATGAAAATGTATTCCTTTGTATTATTAACAAAGTGTCCCTTTGGAAATTCATCATGAATAAGCCCAACACACCTTCTCTCAGGACTGAATAAATATCTCTGGGCCAATTTGGAGAACAAAGGAAATGTCACCAGATGACGGGGGTCTTCAGAAAGAGAGAGTCGCACACTTCACTATTTGACCATTTCCTTCACAGCTCTGGCACAGACTGATAAATGCGCTGGATCACAAAAGGTTATGGCCAAGCAGATTTTTTGGCAAAGTGGAAACCCTCCTTTTGGGAGCAGAAGGATTTTAAGGATAAGTTGAAAATTGAAATATCAGTCATTCACTGACCCTTGTGTCATTCTGAATCGGTATGGCATTTTTCTCTTCGGTGGAACACAAATTACAGTAAATTGACACTGACACTCTTGTTTTAAAAAGAATGGGAAAGCACCATATTACAATTTGCACACTATATTCCAAGCCTTCTGAAGTCAGACAATAGCTTAGGGTGAGTAATAACTTAAACTAAAATTTACTCTCAAAATAATTTGTAAATGTTAACTTACAAGTGGGGCTGTTCATCACACAAAGGTATCGTATGGCTTAAGATGACTTGGGTTACGTTTACACAACAACGATGCGCTTAAAACGGAGACGTTTTTCCTTTGAGTTTTCCGCGTACAGACGACGCCATTGTCAAAACGATCCCCATTCACACGGATCCATGAAAACGACTAAAAACGCCGTATTCTTCTGCCAGGCCAGTAGATGGCGATGAAACATTATAGACTGAACACGTAATATGCATGTGACATCATCATCTTCAGAGATTCACGTTTTTGTTGTTTATACGGAGACCGTTTTCAAAAACTTTGAACTTTGAAACCCTTTTTCAAAAGACCACTAACCCGGACGTCACGTCACTTCAGTGGTTTGAGAAAAGCACGTAAAAGTCCTGGCAGAAAGCGATGCATAAGGATGTAGTGTAACTACGAATTATTATTTTTTCCGAAGTGTTGACAACTTAGTGTTAACTAATAATTGTTGCAAACTGGTACTACCAACAAAATATTAGTGCATTCCTGGAACTGGGCGTCGTTACACTTTTTTCTCAAACCACTGAAGTGACGTTGACGTCTGGGTTAGCGGTAGCATGAGCCATCAGGCAAGTGTTATTTAAATAAACTCCTGATGTACTTACAAACTTTCCAATGCCTCGTTTTATGAGTACAGAACCTATTTGTACTGCTGTAGAAGTTTGGTATCATTCTGGGCATTATTAGTGGCATAATTTACGGGATACATCATAGGATCCATTAGCGCCTGCACTAAGCCATCCGGCTGATTTCTCTAAATAAGCTCTAACTTTAATAATGTTCGACCAAGAGAAAAAAGGCTTCTGGGGGGGGTGTTTGGCTCGAGGTCATGGTGCAAAGGACCCTAGGTTGATTTTACTCCGAACCATCCCTTTAACATTAATAAAGTAAAATCTGATTCAGCCTCTGATTCAGTCTTACATCTCTCCTCTTTGGAAAAACAAAGCAGTCCTTTTTTACAGTAAATGCTGGTGAAGAGCAGTGGCTGTAACGAAGACTCTTCTCCTGCACTGTAACTTTAACTGAGATCCTCAGTGATGACCTCTTTATCTCCTGATGGCTGATCAGTGTAGGTCTTTGGGACCTAGATGAGTTGAACATGTTATGGAGCAATTCAATACATTGTGGAGATGGCCTCCTCTAACAGTGAGCATCTTTCTTCAGCTTCAACGCCTTGAAAACATCTTTTACATGAGATATCCTCTTCAGCGATCATGCAGTTGTCAGATGTGATAAAAACTAATACAGACAGTGGGTTGGTGCTCCAGAAATCTATCAACTTTCTCATATGCGCTGTTCAATGTGGTGATGATTTATGCTTTTTGTTCTGTGATACGTCTCTCTCTGCTTCTCTTCAAGCGCTGTGCTGGGAAAAATACAATAATATATCCGACCTGAACAGCCTCTGAACAAGCTTTGATACTACATGTTTGAGTGTTTTTGTGTGGAATTGGCAGCAAGCAAAACAGTCTCCCGTGGTTTGCCCTATTCGAAACACACACCGGTGTGGACCTGAGAAAACGAGAGTAGAAACTAAAGCATCCCAACAGTGACACTTTTAGATGTGACAAAACAACCACTCAACCACAAGGATTTCGATTTCGCATGGATACTGACTAACAGGCACCATTTCACAGGCAAAAAAGATCCATTGTCCATTGTCAATAACGTAGTGATGTATAAAGCACAGCTCACACCAAAGTCACTTTTAAACCAAGCAGCTTTCTGTTGGTCATTCAATGAATTAGCATTACCAACTTGAACATGACTGAAAACTGAAATCTCCCAAACAACTGGATTCCTATTTGAAATGACTGGATTTTGCATGTGAAATTTCTTATATAAGCAATAGGCTATATATATGTCACAGTGTCTGGTTGTGTTTCCCTGGGGTTCACTAGAGGTCCTCGTTCTCACGGTGTCATTCACATTAGACTACATTTCCCAGCATTCTGTTCTGTCACTTATCTGATTATTGCACTCAGCTGGTTCCCATCACCTTGTTAGTTCTGTGTGTATATATGCCCTGTCTGTGTTAGTGTTTGTTACGGAGTCCTTGTTATGTCTCACACTTCTTGGTTTGTTCCTGCTTGTTCTTTGTGTTCATTGTTCTCGTTTAGATTGCTTGTATGGTATTTGACACTTGCCTGGACTGGATTACGTTTCACGGATTACCCAATAAATATCTCACTGCACTTGGATCTACTGTCTCCCTCATGTGTGTCGTGACAGAAGGACTCCGTCACAATGAATAGATCCAGCAGTTCGGGATTCCGTAACCCTTCTCCTGTGTATGGGGAAGGAAGGGGACCACAGAGAGGAGGTTCGCAGGTCGGGGAGGAAGCGCCTCGACTAAACATTTTTCAATGTTTTGCCTTATGGGCCCAGCAGACTGAGGAAGCAGCAGCGGCTAAGGCTTCAGCGAACTCGTCCATCAGAAAGGGTGAGTCGTTTCTGGGGACTCGTCTGGCGAAGTTCTCCGGAACTCGGGGAGGTTGCAGGGGAGGAGGTGGTCGACAAATTCCACGACACCGTCCTCCGCCTTGCCATTCTTCTGATCCGGAGCCGCCGGACTGGTCTAGTACAAGATCCTCGCCGCTGGTTCCGTCCAGCACAAGATCCTCACCGCTGGTTTCGTCCAGCTCAAGGTCCTCACCGCTGGTCCTGTCCAGTTCAAAGTCCTTTCTGTTCAAGTTCAAGTTCTGAGTCGGTGGTGCCAGTTCCTGTTTCTGAGTCGGTGGTGCCAGTTCCAGTGCCTGAGCCGGTGGTGTCTGTTCCGGTGCCATGGCCGCCCGAGGGAGAGTCTCCGCCCTGGCCGCCCGAGGGAAGTTCTCCGCCGTGGCCGCCCGAGGGGTGTCTGCTTCGCCTGGGCCGCCCGATGAGCTGTCTGCTTCGTCCTGGCCGCCGGCTAAGCCATCACCCCCTGTTCCTGTTCCCCTGCATGGTCCTGGCCCATCCCTCCCTCGGATTTTTCACGTTCCACCTTCCTCTTGGACTCTTGTGTTGTCTTGTTTGCTGTTATGGAGCGTCTGGTAGCCGCTCCATAGAGGGGAGGTTCTGTCACAGTGTCTGGTTGTGTTTCCCTGGGGTTCACTAGAGGTCCTCGTTCTCACGGTGTCATTCACATTAGACTACATTTCCCAGCATTCTGTTCTGTCACTTATCTGATTATTGCACTCAGCTGGTTCCCATCACCTTGTTAGTTCTGTGTGTATATATGCCCTGTCTGTGTTAGTGTTTGTTACGGAGTCCTTGTTATGTCTCACACTTCTTGGTTTGTTCCTGCTTGTTCCTTGTGTTCATTGTTCTCGTTTAGATTGCTTGTATGGTATTTGACACTTGCCTGGACTGGATTACGTTTCACGGATTACCCAATAAATATCTCACTGCACTTGGATCTACTGTCTCCCTCATGTGTGTCGTGACAGAAGGACTCCGTCACAATGAATAGATCCAGCAGTTCGGGATTTCGTAACCCTTCTCCTGTGTATGGGGAAGGAAGGGGACCACAGAGAGGAGGTTCGCAGGTCGGGGAGGAAGCGCCTCGACTAAACATTTTTCAATGTTTTGCCTTATGGGCCCAGCAGACTGAGGAAGCAGCAGCGGCTAAGGCTTCAGCAAACTCGTCCATCAGAAAGGGTGAGTCGTTTCTGGGGACTCGTCTGGCGAAGTTCTCCGGAACTCGGGGAGGTTGCAGGGGAGGAGGTGGTCGACAAATTCCACGACACCGTCCTCCGCCTTGCCATTCTTCTGATCCGGAGCCGCCGGACTGGTCTAGTACAAGATCCTCGCCGCTGGTTCCGTCCAGCACAAGATCCTCACCGCTGGTTTCGTCCAGCTCAAGGTCCTCACCGCTGGTCCTGTCCAGTTCAAAGTCCTTTCTGTTCAAGTTCAAGTTCTGAGTCGGTGGTGCCAGTTCCTGTTTCTGAGTCGGTGGTGCCAGTTCCAGTGCCTGAGCCGGTGGTGTCTGTTCCGGTGCCATGGCCGCCCGAGGGAGAGTCTCCGCCCTGGCCGCCCGAGGGAAGTTCTCCGCCCTGGCCGCCCGAGGGAAGTTCTCCGCCGTGGCCGCCCGAGGGGTCTTCACCGCCGTGGCCGCCCGAGTGGTCGTCTGCTTCGCCTGGGCCGCCCGATGAGCTGTCTGCTTCGTCCTGGCCGCCGGCTAAGCCATCACCCCCTGTTCCTGTTCCCCTGCATGGTCCTGGCCCATCCCTCCCTCGGATTTTTCACGTTCCACCTTCCTCTTGGACTCTTGTGTTGTCTTGTTTGCTGTCATGGAGCGTCTGGTAGCCGCTCCATAGAGGGGAGGTTCTGTCACAGTGTCTGGTTGTGTTTCCCTGGGGTTCACTAGAGGTCCTCGTTCTCACGGTGTCATTCACATTAGACTACATTTCCCAGCATTCTGTTCTGTCACTTATCTGATTATTGCACTCAGCTGGTTCCCATCACCTTGTTAGTTCTGTGTGTATATATGCCCTGTCTGTGTTAGTGTTTGTTACGGAGTCCTTGTTATGTCTCACACTTCTTGGTTTGTTCCTGCTTGTTCCTTGTGTTCGTTGTTCTCGTTTAGATTGCTTGTATGGCATTTGACACTTGCCTGGACTGGATTACGTTTCACGGATTACCCAATAAATATCTCACTGCACTTGGATCTACTGTCTCCCTCATGTGTGTCGTGACAATATAAGCATATCAAGAGGGCTTTTTTAAAAGGAATACTTCACCGTTTTTTTCATATTAAACTATGTTATTCCCTTAACTAAGATGAGTTGATACATACCTCTCTCGTCTCAGTGCGTGCGCTCAATCGCTCTGGCACGCGGCGACACTTTGATAGCACTTAGCTTAGCCCAGTTCATTCAGGGACCAAACAGAGATTAAGTTAGAAGCGACCAAACACCTCCACGTTTTCCCTATTTAAATACAGTTACACGAGTAGTTACACGACCAAGTATGGTGACACAAAATAAAACGTGGAGCTTTTCTAAGCGGGTAAAAAGGTATGGCGGAATAGCACTTGGGACTCGGGAGCACTTCGACTCTGTGCAGTAAAAAGTCACGTTGGTTCTAATGACAGAAGTGAGAGGGAGAGGATTTTTCAAGCGTGACTTTTTACTGCGCCGAGTCGAAGTGCTTCCAACTTCAAGTGCTATTCCGCCATAAATTATAGTTATCCTTTTTACCCGCTTAGAAAAGCGCCACGTTTTATTTTGTGTCACCATACTTGGTCGTGTAACTACTCATGTAACTGTATTTAAATAGGGAAAACGTGGAGGTGTTTGGTCGCTTCTCGCTTCATTGAGCGATTGAGTGCACGCACTGAGACGAGAGAGGTATGTATCAACTCGTCTTAGTTAAGGGAATAACATAGTTTAATATGAAAAAACGGTGAAGTATCCCTTTAAATCCTGCACTGACACACTATACACAGGCACTTTGAGTAATAATTTTAAAACTCATTTTAATAATATTGCTACATATTTACAACAGATACCACACAATTCAAAATCATCAAATTTTTCAGATAAACTATGCATTCCGTTAATTTTATTAATTGGTATGTTTCGACAGGGCACAAAGAAATATAGAGCTGACAATCATCAGCATAACAGTGAAAACTAATGCCATGCTTCCTAATGATATCTTCTAAGGGAAGCATGTACAGAGTGAACAGCAACGGTCCTAGTACTGAGCCTTGTGGTACACCATACTGAACTTGTGATCGATATGACATAGCTTCATTTACTGGTAATGGTCAGATAATTTGAACCGTTCCAATGCAGTTCCACTAATGCCAACATCATTTTTGACTCTATTCAAAAGAATGTTGAGGTTGATAGTATTAAATGCAGCACTAAGATCCAGTAACACTAATAGAGAGATACGACCACGATAAGAGCAAATCATCACATAAACATGAATCCCACTATGCCCGTCGTGTCTGTCCTTCTTAAATGCACATATTACATTATCAATTTCATATTATTTTCTCTACTTTCAATGTGAGGCATCTCAAACAAGCCTAATTACTTGCAAATTACACAAGGGTTGGTTAAATTGGTTCTAAATTGGTACTAAAGTCTGCAGGACACTGGCCCCCTGGACTGCAGGTTATTTTATTAAAATAGGCCAAGTTATTCATTATGTTCCACACAAACTTCTTGCTTCAACTAAAAACAAAGGAGAGAAAATTGTATCTGTCAAAGCATATCAAGAGGGCTTTTTTAAAATCCTGCGCTGACACACTACTGTATACACAGGCACTTTGAGTAATGATTTTCATTTCCACCCCCCAAGATTCATATCCCATATCAAAATGATGTTAATAATATTGTTACATTTACAACAGATACCATGCAATTCAAAACCTTTTTTTTTCTTCTTTTTTTTTTAATGTAATGATATTTTTCATTAAAAAAAAAATTAGCCCAACAGCATGGATTCTATTAAAGCAACGGGAGTATTATGGAACAGAAATATAAACAGCACACAAACTCATACTTTTATTCACCGGAAAACATTTGTCCAAAATGCCTTTTTCTGCCATGTTTCAAGAGTAAAATCACACTCTTGTGGTGTGGGGTTGAATAATTATTTCCATATTACATTGTATTGTGGTTCTAAGATGTCTAAATTAAAAAGCTGTCCTGACAGAGTCATTAATTTCTCTTCGTTTTCTGTGTCTACCCCTAGCGACAATGTAAATGCTACCTCTCATGTTTGTCTCGGAGCATGAATCTGTCTCTTGTTGAGATTTAATTTTGGGAAAGCCTTAGAGAAAACAAAACCTGTTTATGTCTCATTTGCACTTTAATAAATGCCAAGTTAGATTTCATAAACTATAAATTTAATTTAAGGATTCTTTACAAAAAAAGAAAGAAAAGAAAATAGGGGAGCTAGTAAATGAGAAACAGACTAGCTAACCTGCAAGAACAGATAATGGCTTGATGCATTCTTGGAGAATCCAGAAACAAAAAGGATAAAAGGTTTACAGTAAATAATAACACAACAATATACTATTAGAGATACAAAATAAGTCTTAGGGTGTTGAATAACGTCTTTGAGAATAAAGAAACTTGATAAACTGTGAAAGCTGTTAGAGAAACATGACGGCACCACATGACCAACCAGTGCTGATGTGTGACACAATGAGCGCTTGGACACCCTGTGGAAGAGCATTGATGATCTAAAAAAAACTGAAGGCGGCGCAACAATGTCAGATTGATTGCACTAAGAGAAGCGGAGTCCAGAATGTTCTATCCTTGACTGATGATGTGAACACTGGAATATCCAGCCTTTCAGACCCATTATTCAGTTCTGTTAATGGGACCAAATGTCGTTTATTAAAAATGGAGCCAGTCAGCTTTTTCTCAATTCACAACCCTACAGAACAAACAAAAAGTGAGTCCCCTAAATTATCATTCTGTGTGTAAGCAACACGATTCACTTCTGAAATTGTGATGATTGACACCCTGGTGACCAAAGTGACGTTCTGTCATATTGCGACCAAATAATCGCTTTTTTCTGCAATTTTAACTAAACCATCATCAACAGTGTTTTTAGGCCACAAATATCCATCCAAATCCATTCATAGCTTTGTTTGTAAACCTTAAAATGTATGTAAACTGCAACACATCCACTTCATACTTATTCAGAGAAATATGTATTCTTAATGACAGCTATTTTCAGTACAACAGTTTACACAAATGCAGCTTTTAACATACAAATAGGTGCATGCAAGATAGTTCAGTCTTTTTCCATAATGTGTGGACTCGATGTGTTCAGAACATAGCTAAAGGTAGAGTATTCTTGTGGTGGTTTGGGGAGTAAATAATGAAGTGAATTTGTAATTCAGTTAAAGGATCAGGAAAGAACGAGGCGGGAACCAGCGAACATTCAACAATTTAATCTAGAATAAACAAACACAGAATGAAAGTAAAAGCCAGATTGCAATTTCAAGCTCCAGCAAGCAAACCTTTACTTCTAGGTATCTGCATGTTCCAGAATAAGGACTTTCTGCTCCTTCAGGCCTCATTTGATGCTCTGGTAGATCAGGAACATTAAAGGGGTCCTATTATGCCCTTTTTTGTCTTGATTTTGTTTTTGGGGTGTATTAGAATATGTTTTAATGTTTTTTTGTTCAAAAAACATATTTGTCACATATTTTACATTATTACAGCACCTCTTTCCCCAGTCTGTCTCGAACGAGCTGTCTAGGTCCTGTTTCGATGAAGCCCCTCCTTCTGAAATACGAGATGTGCTGTGATTGGTCACCGGTGTTTGAGAAATGTCCCACCCCTCCATAACCACAAGTTCTTCTCTAGTGTAACTATGGATAAGGATGGTGTCAATTTCAAACCAATTCGAGCCCGATTCAGACCCTGACAATGTTAATGAACAAGAGGATTTTTGCTGGACAGGCCGGTGTCCAGTCAAACTAAATCCAGTTTGTTTTTTCTAAATGGTTCATGACTGTTTCAGGAAGCACGGAAGGGAGGGGACGGGATGGGGAGGGGGGGGGGGGGGGTCGAGCTAGCCTCCGTTTTGTTTGACAATACTTCGAAAGCCAACAAGAAGTGACGTCACCCAACATCGCTTAGAGCAGCTTTAAGTTGAAAAAGTGAAAAAGCATAATAGGACACCTTTAAATCTCTTTCCAGAGACCTTGCCGTTAGTATATTGTCAGTACATAATTTTCTAATTTGCATTAGATATTGTATATACTGTAAAAAGTGGTAACCTGCAATTGTTACCTTACCTTAACCCATAAAAAATAATTTTGTTGGTAGAAATTAATGTATTTAGGTTGATTTTGCAATATTAAAAAAATATATATTTTATAGTTGATTTAAATGTGATCAGTTTTAGATTACCATTTTTTTTTTATCATGATGCATAATAAGGTTCTTATTGGTTTCAAACCAACAACATTTCATCTTTTCATAAGATAATTTATAACTGCCATACACCCAACTAAATCACTTATCTTAAATTATTATTAAAGTAAACATGATTTCCAGCAATAGGGAGAGACAAATAATTTAAGCAGGGCATTTTAGTCAAGTTATGATTGGTGTTCATCAGTGCCAGGGAATGGGGATGTTATTCACATGTTATTACAGGACCCTTGCCTTTTTGATGTATGGTGGTCAAAGCCCAAAGTAAACAGAATACACATACCTTTAATGTCATAAATCTTATTTAAGATAGACTTTTTCTTTGTATCAAACTCTATTGATCAGATATTACGATGCAAAATTGGCACAATCACAAGACCTTGCACATGCGGAGCACTATGTCCACTTAACCCTCAAAGAACCACTATAGCAAAATTGCAATAGTTGTTTTAAGCAAATAATTAAATCTTATAGTTTTCACTGAATAAAACTCATCATGGCAACAAGATTGACAGGGAAATATTTACAATTTTCACCTGGACTAATGAACAAAATAAGCTCATGCAATTTACACATGAACACTACCGGAGAAAACTTTTATGTTTATGTAAATGAAAATGTTGATGTTTATGCGTTATGCGTTAGGTCAGTAGTCTTTTGTGGCTGTTCGAACACATTCTACACTACGAAAGCAATCTGGTTGAATGCGCTGTCGACTACCTCTGGAAGTGGTTGAAAGTGGACAAGCTCAAAACATTTTAGACCCCATTTACACCTGTATTTAGTGTTGAAACGCATCTTAATACCAGGTGTAAACAGGGCCAAAGACTAGCCATCTGTCCAGGGTGTTTCCCTGCCTTCAGTCTGAGATATGCTAGGATATGCTCTCCATCACACTATATTAGATGACCTGGTATCGGGTAAGTTGGATGGATAGACAGAAGGATGGATGTTTAAATATGAGACAATTTTAGTGGTCTTAACGATTTTTATTGTAATTCACACAGCAGAGCATATTCAGTAAATCATGTATAGACTGCTTCAAATGATTTTCAACATAGTCAAATTGAAACTTGAAATAGTGTAAGAGGAGTTCTCTGTAAAGAACAAACTGAAGTTCCAACCTTATTGGGAAGGATTTTATCAAGGTCAGTGCATCTGCGATGTCGGCCTCATGCAATATCAGGAGTCAACAAGAATATTCCAGGATCATGAGATAAGCTGCTATCTATTCAAATTTATCAAAGTCGATGTAAAATATTATTTCACCTCACAGAATCAACCTAGATATATTAATTTAGGTCAGTTTTTACGGAGTGTCTATTCACACAAGGTGCAAATACCCCTCCTTGTTGGCAGAGGCTATTTACACTAACTCCACCCACTGACGTCTGGTTGGACCTGACAAAATTACGGAAGACACAGGATTGTCAACAGCAGCAATAGTGTAGGGGTAAAGGTGCATAGCAGAGGGTTTTGATGCAAGTCAACCCGTGTTCGTATCCGCCTTTTGCCGAACTTGCTCTACTCCCTTTTCCCATAACATATTGGATAGGAAAGGCAATTATTTTCCAGAAAACATTCTAAATGTGGAAATAAAGTGTCTAACGTGTGTTTAATAATAAATTGTTTATCAGTTAGAGTTATACGGAAGCTTGTTTCCGCCATGGAATCAAACTGTTTAAAAGATAATCTTGCAATTCTGACTTTATTTCACGCAGTTCTGACTTTATAACTCCGAATTGTGAGAAAAAAAGTCTGAATAGTGAGATAAAAACTTGCAATTACCTTTTAAATTTTTTATTCAGTGGCAAAAACAAGCTTCCATAGGGTTAGGGGTAGGGGTAGGTAGAGTTTTATTGTCTTAATAAGGCGGCATCCATTTATCCGCCTTATGGATTTATTCATCCATTAATTTCAATAAATATAATAATTTACACTCTATGTTATTATTGCATAGTTTAATGTACAACAACACTGAGGTGCAAATAGTATCTGCACTATTTATAAGTATAAAATAGCTAAGAAAATACAGCTATATTTACATTGTGTAAATATAATCTATTGCTATTTAAACTTAGTGTAAATAGCAGCTATCACTAATAAAATATGGTATGTTCATTTCAAACTTCAATTGACTGTTCACCCAAAAATGTTACGTCCATTTTGTTAAAATTGTCCAAAACAACATTGGATCCCAATGACTTCATTGTGTGTACAAAAAGAAGAAAGAAATTAAGAAATTAAGAAATTAAGAAAGAAAGAAAGAAAGAAAGAAAGAAAGAAAGAAAGAAAGAAAGAAAGAAAGAAAGAAAGAAAGAAAAACAATAAAGAGGCATGCATATCATCCTCTCTGTTCCACAGAAGAAAACAGTCTTACAGGTTTGGGATGAGGCTGTGTAAATGAAGACAGAATTTTCCATTTTAGTTGAACTATCCCTTTAAATATATGCTTTATTATGTATGCTTGCTGTCTCTTTTTTTACAAAAAAGGTTTTTAGATTTTTTTGAACATGATATCTGGTGATCAGCATTCAGAAGGCACGTCGTCTCCTGATGGCTGATATCTCAGGGCACATCAAATCTGGGCCAGTCAAGGAATCGCTGACAGACAGCAGATGTTGTGCTTGGAGGCCAGGTTTGCTAGTAATGGACTCATATTGTGAAGACAATGAGGGGTTTAAATGGATTCTTGTTGCAACAGACAACACCTGGCAGTTATGAAGTAATCAAGTGCCAGGAACAGGTATCATATAAACATGCTAACTCAAGTTTACTACATTGTGATATGAAGAAGGCTACTGTCAAAACTGAATGTCAATTCACCACAGTGAAAAGAAAATGTGAGTGGCACTTGCCACAAACTAGAGTGTCAAATGATTTTCTGGTTTCTAGAGATGGCTTGGGTTTCTCCTTAAGTGTATAATGCCCACAGCATAAATGTTGCAGGATGAGTCATGCGTATAGTAATAGTGATGCTTGTTTTAGTAAACACTACTGTACAATCATCATCAACATTAGCCAGCCAAGAAGCTCTTTATTCAACCCTGAAACGTTTGCCTTTTTTCTGCTGTCATTCTATGATATGTGAGATATTTCTGTGTAACGTTTCCTCGTCCAAGGCCGTTTCAAGCTCTAGTCCTAACTGTATAACACCAGCTTTCCTCAGATCACATTTATTCCCCCACTACAGACACAAGCACACACTTTCCAAATGTTCCTCTTCAAATTGCAACATCACAATAAATTTCAGCAAGGCATGCACACATTGCTTAAGCTTATCTGGACATTTGGACATCTGCAGCGATTTCAATCAAATCGCAGAATAAAATGAAAAGCATGGCTGATTATATTTCTGTGAGCTGGCAGTACAGATTTCTAGAAACTGAGAATTGTTTAGCATGGCAGGAGACTAGGACATCTAGCCAAACCACAGAGAGTCTCACGCTTTATTTCCCTCCAAGCATCTCATTCCATTATTATTCTCATAGTTATCATTCCATATTATCACAGTAAGTCATCTCATTAGCACATCAGCTCAGTTCTTTCCACAGGCTTATAAATTCATTTAAAAAGTGCGTCGCTCGCTTGTATATTTCCTATCAGAAATCCCTGAATGAACTTGTACTCCAACAACCTGTTTGCACTGAGCGCAAGATTGTCTCCTGCTATAGACAGGATTTCTCATCTTCTTGTTGTTTCTGCAGGTTGTGACGGTGCTTGCTTTTGCACCATGCATCTCGAGAAACCTCAATCTCCCTGGTAACACCTGAAGCCAGTCATTCCATATCTTATAAATTGTAATCCCTTACATATATATTTTTTTAATAAATAACTGTAACTTCACTTAGCCTATAACACTTAACACTTAAGAATATTATAGCCTAATTATGAACAGCCAAAATATTAAGATATAACTGTGTGCGAGTATAATTATTTACAAGAACAACATTATAATGCATTAACAATGCATTAAAAAATACTTTTTAAAAAATGCATTATAGTAGCCTAATGGTTTATTTAAAATACATTTGATAACCTATCAAAACTTTAAACCAGGTAAAGGATGATGTTGATGAAACACCCTATCAGTCTTATATACCGTGATATGCAACTGTGTTTAAATTTGTTATATTTATTTCCAAATATTGGAAGGTTGTCTTGGTTAGCTAAGTCGTGTGTAAATTAGCGCGTCATATTTTCCACTATCTTGCATTGAGCAAATGCAGGTGTACTTACACGAAAACTCCGAACAGCAGGAGTCTGATGGCGATCTCCAGCGCCAGATCACGCGCGTATTTCCTCCTGTCCGGGGGAGACATCTTCATATTCTTCACACAATCGATTTATGACTGAAAGAAACCAAAGGCAGAAAGCAGAGAAGTCGCAGTAGTCCTCGATGTCCTAAACACGCGACACACTTTGGCGTCCGGCTCCTGCTGTCTGCTGTTCAGTGTTCATGTGGAAAATACCCGCTGCTGCTCAAATACCTCTTGTTGCTCTTCAGTTGCAGTGTGTGTGTGTGTGTGTGTGTGTGTGTGTGTACAGTACACTATCGAGTTCAGTTTCTTGTGAAGCTGCTGTAGTCTGAATCCTTTAGTGCGCTGAGTGAAGGAGGAACGAAGAAGACAAGCATCCGAGCCAGGTGATGAGGAGGAGGAGGATTAAAGTCTCTCTCTCTCTCTCTCTCTCTCTCTCTCTCTCTCTCTCTCTCTCTCTCTCTCTCTCTCTCTCTCTCTCTCTCTCTCTCACACACACACACACACACACACACACACATTACCTTTGTTGTACGGCCAAGTAATTAGTTTTCGGAATGCTCATAATAAAGTTCGTCATTTCACTGCTTTGTATCTTTAAATCTATTTGTGTTTGAGTCTCAGACTGTTAGTGTACCAGTACTGTGACAATACTGTATAATGACGGTTTAAGATGGTGATAGCTTGCTAGAATTATAGTCATCATGATTAGACATGTTCTGAAATAAATTTTCAATGCTCCCTATTTTGCCTTTCATACTACTAACGTATTGCTCAGTAGGATTTAGGGCTAATGTATATTGCATCTAGCCTATTGAAATATGCTTGAAGAGCACAACTCTTACTGTAAATCAGAAAAATATCCTGGTTAGACTAAACATATAGCCTAATTAGACTACTCAAGCCATTAAATTGTTCACTATATAGGCTATAATGCTATAATGTTCATAATAAACATATTTACCCTATTATCATGTCATTTAAGCTACCAATAAAATAAAATAAAAACTTTAGGTTACACTTTATTTTACAATGTCCTTGTTGTTACATGTAGTAATAACAATACGTTATATATAATTAGGTTACACTTTATTTTAAGGTGTCTGTGTTACAGTGTAATTCTGTAAGTACTACTAATAATTAACTACTATAGAGTTAGGGTTAGGATTGAGGTGTGGTTAAGGTTAGTTGCATGTAATTATGCACAATTTATAGTAATTACTAGAGTAACTACATGTAACATTGATCCAAAAATGGTAATGTGGTAGTACTTGTTTTTTGTTTGTGTTTTCACCTTTCCTTAGTTCATTTGTTGTCATGGCTGTTCATTTGATTTTGTCATTGTGTTCATTAAGTTCAGCTTTCTTTGTCTTTCATTGTCGGGTCTCGTCAATGTTTGCATTGTGTTGGACTGCTATACCTCTGTTGGAATTTACCGTGTGGATTGTTATTGTTCATCTTCTTTGTCGTGCGTTTGTTATTACCACACAACCCGTGACAGTACCACGGTACAGCGTGATGTAACAGATGGAAACCTAATAGAAAGGAGTCGTGCTTTATGGCATTTACAGGGTTCTGCAAGGTACTTCAAAATATACTGTGTGATTTACCACCATGTGCACCATTTTAGTGCTGTGAAAATAAATACTGCAAAAATTCAATTCAATTACAATGTTTAAATTACATAACTACAGTGTAGTAACAACATGTACAGTATTTACAGAAATTATTTTGGATAGCACTTATAATTGCACTGTGACGGCTGGCGGGTGTAGAGAGAGAAGTTGAGGTGTGGATGTATATTTCATGACTTTATTTAATGTAATTAAAAACTCTGGCGTAATTAGAGATCACTAGAAGATGAAATCCACACAAATTGAAATGCAACACATGACGGTAACACAACATAAAGACGAGAACCAACAATTAAATACTCGAAACAAATGGCAAAATGGCAAAGAAACAAGAAATCAAAAACCATGCAAACCAATGGAAAGAGGAAATTAACATAGGAAATTAAACAATATATATATTTATACAGTTTTGAATTAATGTTGCTTGCTAATGGCCACTGTAACAGATGCAGGAGGCTGCGCATCCCTCTCCATTTCTTCTTGTTGTCTATTAGTGAGAGAAGAAAGTACAGGAACTACTGCGTGGAGACAATGATCTAAAAGCCCATCAGATCTGAGATTCAAACCTGCAGGCAACAGCACAGCGTTGTTCCCACTTCACACAACCTCATGAATATTTTAGGCAAGACTGCCTGTCTCCTTCCTGTTTCGCCACAAAATACAACCAACTTCTCAGAGACGCTTTACAGCAAAGATTCCATCAAACGATTTTCAGTGCTAGTAAAATACATGTTAAAATGTGATCAGCTTCATGCATAATTTTATGTCCTCCTCAATTTTAATTGGTGATGGTTAATGTAACTTCAGCAGTTTTTTACTTCCTCATCCTCAGATTCTCACATTTTACTCTTTCTCCTTTCAGATTTAATGTGCAATCTCTCATTATCTGCCTGTTTTTAAGAGCCTCGCTAATAAGGAATGGGTCAACACTTGGTACATGAAAGTACAAGAAAAAAATACCTCAAAGAATGGCTAAAATTTAGTTGTAAGAAGAAACAGACATACAAAAACAATATTTTCTATTTCAAGAAAGAACGTTGCCATTTGGAAACACTTTGCTATTCACAATGCTGATAGAACAGGTTTGTGTGGCCAATAACAAAACTATTTCTGGTTTACACTGTTTTTGTGACTTTTTACCTGAATTTTTGTGTTTAGCAGCACAGATCTTAAACGAGTAGGGTAACCAGAGAACCCTTCTTTAATATCTTGCAATGTCCATCACGTTATTTCTTTCTTGGCTTTAGTTTAGGTTAGTGATACACAGAGGAAAAAAAAAAAAAATAGATATGTTGTGTGGGACAGCTAGTTATTCATAAGGGACAAAACATACCCTACATACAAGTATGTGAGCAAAAATACTACAAAAGCTTTAGTGATCGTTGTGTTCCGAAAATCACAATTTGTGACTAAAAATGCAATGCATTCGATTTTTTTTAAAGAAAGTACATTTTGCATGTTTTCAATTGCAACAAGAGGTGCTAAAGCTAATATTCACTGAAAAATATTTTATATGGACATTTTTTTATCTTCCAGGCAAATACTGTCATAGTCGTGCAAGAGAAAACGAGGTACTATTTTGATAATTTGATAGCTAGCTTCCTTTATTAAGTCAGAATATTAACACATTCGGTTTAATAGTACAAACATATTAAGGTTCTTAAGAGCACAGAAACATAAGAAAGCACATTCAACACCACAGTTACGATGCTGGCCAAGCATTTGAGTTTGTATAGTGTTTTTATGTGGCTTAATGTATGTTTTTATTTGAAAATTATTTGCTTTCATCAACATTTAAATCCTTTTAGATGACCAAAAAAGTAGCTATATTGACCTCTTTTATGACCTGAAATGAATGGATGTGCCTTGGGTTTGGAAAGGCTAAACCTTGTTTACACTTCTAAATGTTGATTGTAGCAGCCGTAATATCAGTTATATCATTCATGAATTTTATATATAGATCATGCACGTATGTGCTGCCCTGATGGCACATTCTGATATTCCCATCTGAAAAGCAATGAATGTGAAATGTGAGAGATTCACACAAGCGTTAGTTCCTGAACATCCTTCTTCCGACTCAGACACCTACTCACCTCAGATTAGCTCGCTCTTACCCACACTGTATCCACAGATGGGTTCATTCACTGTTTTTAGACTGCTAGAAATAGCCTCTGATTTGAAGCCATCCGCAAAGGATGTCCAATGTACTAGGAGACACTTAAAACAGACATTTCCTCTATAGTGAGGATTAAAGTCACCCTGTAGTAAATAATTTGATCCCTTAAAACTAATTTTTGATCACCAAAATTACATATTTAAAAACAAATATCTTGAAAAAATGCCTTAAAATATCTTGAATGTAACTCGACACCCTTGCCTCATTTAGTATTCGTGGTTCTATGAATATGCAAATGAGCCCCGCCTCCACTCACTCACTCAGCTCAGAGATCCACTGGTTGACGATCACACGTTGATCTGATTGGTTACAAGGTAGTTTGTGACGTCAGAAACACCAGCGATTTCAAAGCGTGTTTTTGAGACTGTCTTTGGTTCACTGCAGTTTTAAGGAGAAAATACTCAGCAATGGTGTTGACTGAAGAATTTACACATGGTTTGTCTTAAAGCACATTAAAAACACCACATAGACACATAAACAACATTAAAAGCTGGATTATAAACTGTATAAGGCCCTGTTTACACCTGGTATTAAGATGCGTTTTGGTCAACTGGATCAAAACACTTTCTTTTGTCCACTTTCAACCACTTCTGTCCTGATTTCTTCAAGAGGAGGACTTGCGTAATTTGCATATGAACGCGCACATAGACTACAGAAACACACAGAGAGCATCAGCTTTACTTTCTGCTCTGACAGCTGAAGACCAGCCGAACGCTGAGTGCGTGTTAGAAATCAGGAATGCTGAGAGAACATTGTGCTTGGTTTGTTTTTCATCTTCAAACCAAACTTGGGTCTTTAGCCGACTAAGTTTAAATCCCGTCTGGCTAGCGCGCTTCCCATAATGTTCACGCATTAGGTCTGTAGGCGGAGAGTAGACGGTCTTTTGTAGCTGTTCGAACACATTCGACCACATGAGTGTTTACACTACGAAAGCAATCCAGTCTGTCGAATGTGTTTTTGACTACCTCTGGAAATGGTGGAAAGTGGACAAGCTCAAAGCGTTTTAGACCCCGTTTACACCTGTATTTATTAGCCTCGTCCACTCCAAAATGCATGTCATTACCAGCTGTAAACAGGGCCTAAAAGTTGTACTGTGTAACCAACTGTATAATAGTTCTCAGAGAAATTTTCTAAATAAACATGGAGATGTTAAATCTCGTTTTTCATAGATGGGAAGTGGATGGTTATTTTGCAGGAGACAGGTAAAAAAAATAAGTCTACCGGAGTCATGTGATAGCTATAGCTTTGAGACACATGAGTAGCATGGGGTTTGGTGATAGTGGCACATTTTTAAACTGAACACGAGTGTGAATGACATTTGAGATCTACCACTTTCCTTGTACAGAAAGTCCAAAGCACAGACATTCTGACATCTCATTTTCATATCGTGAAATACTGTAAATAATACAGGGATAAAATGACATGAGGATTGAGTGCATGATGAACCTTTTTGGCTGAATTCCTTCAAATCAAGTAGACATTATGTATGACTCATGTGGACAGTGTAAATGTTAATGCTTCAGTGAAATTCAAAGATGTATTGGCTCATGGGATGTTGTTTCATACAAGCCTGTGTTGGGAATAGGATACGCAGAGGATATGAAAAGAATATCTTGCTCTGAGAAGGAGAGAAACAGAATTATAAATGTTTTACCCCTGAGTAATGATTAGTGAATAATACAGAAAGAATTTGTTATAATATTAAAATAATTTCCCTCATGTTCCCAAAATGATTCATTATAAGCTCATTTGTAAAGCACACCACAGTTGTAATTAACAGGTAGCTCATGTATTATCAGTGCAGTATAGGCTAGTCAACAGCTCTGCCATTAGGGTCAGCTTGACCGTGCTGCACTTTCATTGGCTAAAATCCTCTCTTCATTCTTATATACATGTAAACAGCAAAATCTAACTGCTTAAACATACAGTATGGCATTTTTCGCCACTAGGGGTCGCTAACCTCTTTACAATAACAAAGGCGTAGATTGATGACGCAACATTTGCTAAGAATTATGGATCTTGTCGTCAACGCCAAGCCGACTGATCTAATAATGTTTATGGATGACTGAATACATCGATGCTTTTATCATGACTGTGATATGAAGCAGTTCGGGATTGCTAAGAGACAGCTATCAGCTCCACACGCGACGCGAGTCCCGCGGATATAAAAGGAATATGGACATTTCATTCTACCGAACTACACGCAGAATTACTACTCACAGGTCAGTTTATTAGACAAATTAAACTTGTGAGGTAACGCAGCGCTGTTTCACTTGGTCTAACATTACACTAGCACACTAAACTGCATTTGAATGTGTTGAAATGTATGTGTTAGTTTGTCTGTATGAGACTAGCAGTAAGCTAGATCAACATTAGAATAACATACAGATCATATTCTAACATTTTATCATTGTTGAACTATATAACATTGATTAGTTTTATGTAAGTGTGCTCACCTGTTTAATAAAGTACATGTAGGAGCGGTCGAAGTCTCGGACGTGGAGCTCTCGTTTATATACTGTCTGTGGGAGCTCTCGGCATCTCGAAAACGCCGCGCTGATATTGATTCTCGTTTTAGTTCTCCTTTTTTTATCCAAAGTCTGCTTGCCATGGTCCATAATGTTTGAACGAAACAACAACAGCGTGCAAATAGACATTGCGAACTACAAAGTTGTCCGCGTCAGTCGCTTTGGTTACTATCAGACGGCTCTGGTTCATAGCTCTGGTTGCCATGGCAGCACAAGCGGAAACCAGGGACAACGCGGATATGACGGCATTGGCGGCGACAAAACGGAAATAAAGAAACGGGACGTTTCTCGAATTAAATTACAAATTTCTCCAGGTTTTAAAGTTGTTGGAAACAGTCGGGATAATGTAAGTACACAACTAAAAAAAATATATAACATAGATATAGTGATTTTTGCTATTTTTTTGTGCCTTTAATGTGCCCCTATTATGCTATTTTGAAGGTTCCTAATTTTATTACTAATTTTCCTACAATAGGTTTACATGTATCTAAGGTCAAAAAACACTCATATTTTTTCATCATATACAGTACATTACAGCATCAGCTCTTTTCTCTCAGTGTCTGAAACGGTTCGATCTCTAAACTCCTCCTTTCCGAGAGCCGACTCTGCTCTGATTGGTCAGAAGGCCCAGTCTGTTTTGATTGGTCGACCGCTTACACAGCGCCAGAGCCATAGAGAGAAAGAGTTGCGACACTCTTTGATGTCGCCGCTATGGCTGTCACGTGGTTCATGTAAGCCGCAATAGTTCCAAAACACACGCTGGCTGTCATGTTCTTCTATGGGACAGACAGCAGCGATTGCATTATTGAACGGTAAATATAAAATAAAACACACACCCAAGTACTTTTTCAGCTGTTATTGCATTATTGCATTTTGTTAATGTCAGTTTTGCATTTGGAGATAAGTTTTAGGCTATATTTTTGGAGGGAAAAGCATAGTGTTCATGTTCGCATGGGTAGTAGCACTGGCTTTAGCGGCTCTAACTTAACTTTTCCATATCATTCATCTGATGATGGATGTCTCATGATATTTATTTTAGCACAACTGGGCTGTATTAGGTTATTGATTCCCGTGATTTTGCTTATAAATTTTGATTCAGCCATTACACCTTCGTGATCACGCAAAGAGGTCTGCCGTGGCCGTCCGTTCAGAGTTCGCTTAAATATTTTTTATTAAACAATGACAGACAACAAAAATGTGTGCTTGTGTGTGAACAAGAAAAACAAAAACCAGGGGCAGGTGATCCATGAAACAGACAGGACTGGTGATCCTATAACAATCCTAGAGGTCCAGCATTGTTCTCACAAGCCGCTTCACTCAAGACAATAAAACATAATGAAAAGTTAGTATATCCCAAAAAATTAAATTAAATAAAAGTTGCTATAAAGGTGGTAGCGATTTATTACCGAACTCTTACTGTCACAGTGACAGCTGACGAAGTCGCGCTAGCTAACTAGCTAGCGCAGTGCTTGAAAATTGGTTGAAACATCCAACATAAAATATCAATAATTACGCTGTGCATGTACAAATGAAGACCAGTATAAGCATCGCAAAGGGCCTCTGATACAATATAGACAGTTGACAATTCAAAAGAGGTCGATATCTCAACAACTTAACTCTGGAACAACTCGACGCGCTGCAATGTAAGTGAATGGTGTCCAACGCCAAAATGACAGTGTTTGGAACTATTCCGATCTTCTAATCCCGGAAGTAGGCGGTTAAAAGCGCCGCCATTGTTTACAACGGAGGTCTATGGGAGTGTCGCAACTCTTTCTCTCTATGGCTCTGCACAGCGCATGTCAGAAACCAAACGGCCATTACCATAATTGAAACTTCAGCAACTTTCCTCAGCACTGGATACACATGGATGGTGTCGAATTTACCATATCAATCTCATCCTTTGAAAGTGCATCAAGGTGGATTTGATTAAAGACCATAGACTGGCATTATGCAAATGTGTTACATTGTTACACAGGTATGAAACAGGAAGTGAGACTTACACCGTGTCCTAACAACACGCAGCGCAATGCAGTCAGAGTTTTTGTCCTAACCAACCGCAACGGCCACGATTCTACTTTAGAAACGGTTTCCATTTTTCTGCGACGTCGCGCTGGAACAACAACACAAAGTGTGGCAATGATAATCTCAGGTGCTGTTTATGTGCTTTATTTAATGTTAAAAGCGTGTAATGTGACTTTGAATATCATTTAGTGCTCCAGCTTTGTAGCTGTAAAAGCATCAATGGATATAATTCACCTCAGATCTTGAAATTAAACAAATGAAAACAAGAACGTTCAAACTGTGAACAAACAAGTGTATTATTTGACAAAATTGCTTTAGTAACTCAGTAGCCTATGTGTTTTTAATAATGTTTAAATGCTGTAATATTTGTTAATCTGATTATGTACTGTAGCTGTTTATCCATTTTCTTGCGATTGCCGTCATGATTACTCTGGTGCTGTGCACTCGCCGCAAGACTCCGCCCACACGTTGTTCTGATTGGCTGACTCCTCCCACATGCTGTTCTAATTGGCTGTGGGTTTTGATTGATTTTGACGCATCTCGCAGTCGCGTCATGTCTAGTGTGGACAGACACATTATTTGTCGCTGGGATCTTATCTTATCGCATCGCGTCTGGTTAGGACACAGTGTTACTGAATTACTGACGACTCGTTCCAGTCAGTTCAGAATCACTTTTTCTTTTAGGAGACAAAAACTCCTTTTATCTGTAGGCCTACATTGATCTTTGCAGACCTTATACATTCACAAACAGTTATATTACACAATACATGAAATGTAATGTCTGAAAAAGCACAATTGGGGGACTTTAAAAAAGTCTGACAAAAAGCGACGTGAAATGATTCCTTTTAATAGAAAATAATTTGTGTCATATCATTAGCCTACTTCAGAGAAATCCACAATGCATTGCAATGAGAAATATTGCTTATAGAATTCATTCAGTACTGAAAATTATCGATAACAATTGCTCAGTCTAATTGAAAATGAACCTGTTTTTATTTTTTATTGTAGGCCTACTTATTTTTTGTTTATAATATCACGTTAGCTTAGTAATATACTAACACCAAATGCTATTCTCTTGTGTGCTAGAGTTACAAATCAGTCTCTTATAAGGTTCCATTGCTTAGTTTTGAAGCAGAGCCATTGTGTGTCATTTCTCGTGGTAAATGTCTTGTCATGCCATCACAATATAATTACTGTATCAAGATTTTATAGCATAACAGTATTTACAAAAGGCAAACTCTGTTAACTTTTAAATGACTGCATAAATTAGTGTGAGAGGGCACGTTTACTTTTCATTTCCCAATTTTCCCAGTATTGATCTTTCCTGCCATCTTCTGGCTGTACAACATCATTGCCGCAGTCCACCAGTCTTCACTGTTGCATCTTGTCTCGTTTTCTTTGAGCTACAGATTCTCCTATAGCATCATTTTGCTCTTTTCATGGTAATCCTATCTGGTGTGCTTGGGGGAAATCAGTACAAGATCTAATATTTGATTACATGCATTCGTTTAGGAGAGACTTTTATTTAAAGTGTCTCAGGGATGATGAAAAAGATAAGTTAATTTCATGCTTTCAAAAATAAATTAAATACTGGTAAAACATCTGTGTTATACAGTACAATGTGCTTGCAAAATATTTTATTAAGTCAGAATATATGTTCACTTCTGAATGGCCTTCGATGGAGAGCCTTTTGCCAGCAGAATGCATAGGCCTTTCTTATGAATGGTTTCATTTAATTTATTTTGTATCTCTTTATATTTCAAGTGCAAAAGAGGTGCAGTTTTATTGTAATTCATCATGGTTGAGACATACTGTAGTCAGTTTGATTAACACGCTTCAGTCAATAGTTCATTTGCAGGATTTTCTTGTGTATCATTTAAACCCAACTTTTGTTCTTCTCTCTGGTCATTGGCTGATGATTTTCCAATGATAACTTACAACCTTTTTAGTTTCAGTATCCATAACTGCTCCTTTAGATTATACACAGAATAAAATTAGTTTGACTTTAGCATAGAATATTATGGAAGCTTGTTTCCGCCACAGAATAAAACATTTTAAAGGATAGGCTAATTGCGACTCTTTATCTCAGAATTTAAAGTTTACATCTCGCAATTCTTTATTTCTCTAATTGCGAGATCTAAAGTCAGAATTGCGTGATATAAAGGCAATTGCGACTTTATATCATGCAATTCTGACTTTATTATTCCCAATTGCGAGTTATAAAGTCAGAATTGCGTGTTATAAAGTTAGAATTGCGAGATATTAACATGCAATTCTGAGGGGAAAAAGTCAGAATTGTGAGATATTCAAGTTTTTTTTCACGCAAGTTAACTCGCAATTTCGAGTTTATATAGCCATCTCACAATTCTGACTTTATAACACGCAATTGCGACTTTATATCACGCAATTCTGAGATAAAAAGTCTCGCAATTCTTAGAAAAACAGAGTGAGATAAACTTTTGGTAACACTTTATTTGAATGGTCCCTTTTGCACATTCTGTTGACTATAAGTAACTTTGCAACTACATGTCAACTAACTCTCATTAGAGTATTAGTGTACTGTCTGCTTAATATCTGATAACTCTTTATTGTGATGGTCTTCCAACAGACACTCTACTGACTATAAGTAACTTTGCAACTACATGTCAACTTATTCTAACCCTAACCCTACCAGTCTACTCATACTCTACTAATACTCTAATGAGAGTTAGTAGACATGTAGGTGCAATGTTACTTCTAGACAACAGAATGTGTTAAAGGGACCATCAAAATAAAGTGAAACCAAACTTTTTTATATTTTATTCTGTGGCGGAAACAAGCTTCAATTTAATATTGAAGTAGCATGTAGTATGTACTTTATAACCTACATGTACGCATCATTGATCTGATTTTGAGTGTCAAGTGTCAGAGTTTGGGATGGTCCTCAGGACAGTGGGCTAGTAGTTTGGGATGTTCCTCAGGACAGTGGGCTAGTAGTTTGGGATGGTCCTCAGGACAGTGGGCTAGTAGTTTGGGATGGTCCTCAGGACAGTGGGCTAGTAGTTTGGGATGGTCCTCAGGACAGTGGGCTAGTATGCAGGGAAGTCCTCTCTCTGAGACATGCAGAAGTCGGGCTGCAGGCTCTCGATGGTGCAGTCGGAGGTGTCCATGGTGCAGAGACTGCAGTCGCAGCTGAGGGCCACCGGGTAGGTGATGTGTGGGTCCACCCCGGGGGGGCAGTCCGGCAGGCGCACCGTCTCGTAGCGGACGTCCCGGTACGTGCACACGTGTTGGTAGACAGTGGAGAACGGGCTCTTGTATACAGGCTCCTACAAACAAGATGATACACTGTTTTATAGTAGCCTACTTCACCACTGGAAATATTGATGCAGCCGTGCAAAAGTTTTTGATCGGTAATATTTTTTAGGTAACACTTTATTTTACAGTGTTATTGTTACATATGTTACATGTAGTTAATTATGTATAAATTATAAATAATTACATGCAACTAACCCTAAACCAAATCCAAACCCTAATCCTAACCCTATAGTAAGTACATGTAGTTCATTAATATTACTCAGTACTTAAATGTATAATTACACTGTAACAATGACACCTTAAAATAAAGTGTAACCTGTTTTTAAAAGAAGTCTCTTCTGCTCACACTCTCAGAAAATAAAGTACATAATTGTACCTTTAGGGGTACAATGGTCACTGGGGCTGTACCCTCAAGGGTACAATATTGTACCTTAACCTTTAAAAGAAACAGTACATATATGTACCTTTTAATGCTTTTTGACCCTCAAAAAGGTACATATGTACCTTGAGGTCCAATAATAAGCCCTATGGGGTACGTTAGTGTAGATTGTACCTTGGGGGACAGAAATGGACTCCTACTGTACCCCTATTTCTGACAGTGCACCAAGGCTGCATTTATTTGATTAAAAATGCAACAAACTAAAAAAACAGTAATATTGTGAAATATTATTACTATTTAAAACATCTGTTTTCTATGTGAATATATAGGTAGTGAAGTGTAATTTATTCCTGTGATCAAAGCTGAATTTTCAGCATCATTACTCCAGTCTTCAGTGTCACATGATCCTTCAGAAATCACTCTAATATGATGATTTTAAGCTCAAGAAACATTGATTATATCAGAATGATTTCTGAAGGATCATGTGACACTGAAGACTGGAGTAATGATGCTGAAAACTCAGCTTTGATCACAGGAATAAATTACATAGAAAACAGTTATTTTAAATTGTAATAATATTTCACAATATTACTTAGTTTTAAGTTTTAGTATTCATTTTTTTGTTTTTGTTTATTTGTTTTTGTTTTTTTATCAAATAATGCAGCCTTGGTGAGCAGAAGAGACTTCATTTAAAAACATCTTACCGATCAAAAACTTTTGAACGGCAGTGTATATAAATATTAATGCAAATGAATGTTGCTAAAAATGGTTCCCATGCACATCAAACAGAACTAAGCACCTTTGTTAGGCAGTGTCCACTGCAGATGCTGGTCTGAAACACCAGGCATTTCGGACAGCCCTCTTTTTCCACAGAGACCGTCTCGTTAATTGGCTCACATGGCGGAAGAAAAGAGCTTTGAGCAACGACTAGAAGAACAACTAAATAGAATAAGAGAAGGAGGATGTTGTTTCGAACGACTACCATCCTGTGGAAGGAAAGGAAGGAAAGCAATTTCATTGAAGCGCCTTTGAAACATTCACAATATTAAAAATGTATTCGACTTACTTGACAGGTGTGTGTGTGTGTTGCTCTGCAGGCTGTTAGAAGAGACTCTGTGTGTTCAGAGCATCTGGCTAGATTTATACCGGACACTGAAACCAAGTGACCGACAATTAAACTAAAATCTGACCTTAAATTAATCACACTGATCTCAAGTAGATTATGTGTTTCCACAACTGTTTAAATGTGTCAGGTCAGAACGCAGATACAAGAACACCTGCTGTGTTCATGTGATCATATCTCATCTAACATCATTTCCGTGGAGCTAAATTGGATTCCATGGCCTCTCTGTGAAACACAGGTCCAGGGTCAGGAAATGATCAAGGTCTGAATCCCTGCTCTCAGATTTCACTGTGAGTTAGTGTTCGCAAGGCAGAAAACACTCAAACACAACTCTATTGACAACATATCCACTTTTAAAAATAAAGATTCTTTATTGGCATCTTTGGTTCCATGAAGAATCTTTGGAACCTTTTTCATTTTAATTGGTTCTATATTGGAAAATAGTTCTTTAGATTTTGTTCTTCACACCAAAAAGAAAAAGGAAAAAAAAACAAAAAACAATTGAATTGTTGATTCAGTTTGATCTGAAATCGATTCATGTGGATATATATCAGGTACAGAAGCCTACATGTGATTTTTTCTCTAGAAAAAATAAAATAAAAAAATCCCTCTCAAATAATGCTGTATACAGGGAACCCTGTCAGCTGGTACATTACTATACTATTAAAGTTAAAATTTATATATATTTTTATATTTGCATATAATAATTTTTTTTTATAATAATAACTTTTTAATACGAGTAAAAAATATAATGAATAATATAGTGCATATCTTTTAGCAAAATGATTCTCAGTGCAGTTAATTTGTCTAGCTAACTATCAAGTGGTCATTGAATGGCATGTGGTAATTGTAACATTACATGACATTGTTCTATTGTTTTATTGACATCTTTTTGTGGTTGAAATGCTGATTGTGCGATTATAGGCTACATTTCTGTAAGTTGTACTGTATTCTTCAGCATATCTCCCGTTGTTCATTCCTGTTTATTTTGTGCTATAACTAGTAGTAAAGAGGAAGAGATGATCCGATCGGTTCACTTGCCACAGCGATCTCTCACGATGACACATTAAAGAGCGCACATTCATTGTTTCAATTTCATAATAAAATGAACAAGACTTTATTCCTTTGCTCTGCAATGTATTTTTTACTGCGTGAGAACAGTGAACATGAACGTGATAGTTGGCGTATAGTAACTTTCAAAGGATCAGGGAAAATTGAATTCCTTCTGATATGACTCCTAACTATAAATTCATAACTCTTGTTATGTGTTGTTTTGTACCACATGGCAGAGATTGTCATTTGACAACAACATTTAAAGGGGATGAAGCATCTCATTTAGCCTTCACAGGATCAAAAACTAAAACTAAAACTTATCAGAAACTTTTACTGCCTAAGATTTCTTTCAGAAAAAGCCAATCTTTAGTTCTTTGTCTCTGTTGTGCATTCAGTAGTCTATTTATTTCAATATATAAACACTGGAAATGGAATCTTACTTTATTTTACACTAGTAACCTATTTTACACTTTGCCAATTACTACACTAGCCTACTGTAATGCTATAGCCGGCTCCTCTAAACACCGGAACCAACTATCGCCAGCTAAAGTGTTCCGTCGGGAAGGATTTATCGGCGCACCGCAAAAGTATTGGGTTAACATTTCATAACGCAGATGAACCATGAGATGAACTTGGTTAAATGATTGTGTTGAAAATTCGTCTCGAAAATGACCGAGGAGGGCGGTAAGAGCCAAGTGGGTGTCATTTTATTCAAGAATTTTAGTCAGATATTACGCTGGTGTTTATAAGACACGGTCATATTTACCCTGGCCACAATTAACCTTGCAAAAATTGACCATGGTTTTATTATAGTAAAAGTGTAGTAACTGTTTTTTTTTTGGCGGATTGATTACCATTTGTATAACCAATACCATTTGTTTTTCTACAAATATCATGGTTAAACTATGGCTAGTGTAGCAAAACCGTGGTTAATTTGTGGTTACACTACAATAACCATGTTTTATTTATTTTATTTGTAGTAAAAAAACCATGGTTAGGGTCTGGATGCAGGACACTTGCAGAGCCTTATGCCTTTGAGCTGATACTGTTATGGTGACATTCACCTTGATTTCTAGCAACAACAAAAAAGTACCATGGTATCTGATACTATAACATGGTATTTTCACTGTACTTTATTGTAATGATCTAGATGCTCATATAAACATGCTGCTTAGTGTAAGTTTTGAGTTTGTCATTAATATTTATTCACTGAACCCAGAAGAGATTTAAATCAGTGTAGTGAATGAGTGGCAAAGATACACACTGTATTTTTGTAATCAGTGGCATTTTATACAAATAAATGAATAGGCTAGAGTGTCCAGCCATTAATTGGACCCTAACATTATCACACACACACACACACAGAGCCCGAAGGTGCTGGGGATCCTTGACATCCAGAATACGCCGTGTGCTCGGGAATCTCTTCTACACGGAGCTGGGGCGTCAGTAGTGGCAGGACTGCTGCACTTTCTGGCAACAAGTAAGAGCATGATTCTGTTCATCTTCAGCATTGTTGATAATGTTTCTGTTTTATGTCTTTAATGTAAGGCTCAACTTGTCGTTCACAGGTCGAGTAAAGAGGTCATTTGACGTGGGTGCCGCAGGATTCATGCTTACGACTCTGGGCTCGTGGTGCGTGTCTCAAAAACAGGCTTTGAAACTATAATTAGGTCCTTAATACTGTAAAATTACAGGTTTTTTACTTTACAGTAAGAGGCATATATTTTAATCAACATATTATCAAACAAGTAAAATAAAAAAAAGTTTTTTTTGTCCATTACAGAAATGTGATTATGAAAATGTGCATTAGAATGGGGGAAATTATAATTAATTGTCTTGTAAAATGTAAAATGTAAAAAAAAAAAAAAAATGCTATATAATCAGGAGGTTCAGCTGTTTATCTCATGTCTATCTCATCTCATTATTTTACAGGTTCTACTGCAGATATAATAATGCCAAGCTGCGTGTTCAGCAGAGAATCATTCAGGACGGCATGAAGAATAAAGTCATTTATGAAGGCACAAATTTGGATCCCACACGGAAAAAGACAGAAGATTAGTGGATGTTCCTCGTCTGATGCCTTTAATGTGATTTAATGTGTATTTATTGCATAATCAAACATGTGAAATGTTTGTAATAAAAATGTTTTAAAGTTAAACAAATGCTTCTAATTTTTTATAGAATGTCTCTTAGACGCATAGAAGCAAAGTCAAAGATCTATTTGTTAATTTGCAACAACAAAAAGTACTTTTTGGTAATGAAAAGATTTTCCCCGAGCTCTGATTTGAAGTACAAATACAGAATAGCCATATCCTTTTCCTGGTAATTTAACAGCTGCAGTTCCGCGTTGAAACACACGATGGCGCTGTACCACACGGTCATTGCGTGAGGTGTTATTAAAGCAGGTTCCAGCCAGAGGGCATTTGAAAAGAGACTGATTTTGGTTTGTTGAACCTACGACAGAAAGCATGACTTTTAAAATGAACGCTGTTTAATGAGTAACAGGTATAATCCACAGCGATGCGACATACTTTTCTACTTTCTGTGTTATGATGTCTATATTTAGTCTAGTTATGATGTCTCTGCCGTATGTCATTCAGAAACACTGGTTTGAGGCTGATGAAGGGGTAATTGAGTCTTACTAAAGGGGCTGCAGATGTGTGACATGAGATTAAAAAACATATTGGAAACTGCTTATGAAAAAATATATAACAATCACATTTTCCAAGCAAGAATTAGTTAGGTAGAAATGACTAAATAAATGGATACTGTGTTCAAAATGAAGAGACATGCTCTTTTTGGCAACCAAATAAACTGGAGGGCATCTGACATTATTCCTCACTGAAATTTCCCTTGATACCAACTGGTTAAAAGTAAATGCAAAAAAAATGGCATATAGAAAAGTTAAATTAGTGATTAAAAAAATAAAAAATATCTCAATCAAGTGTGACTGAAGTAAGATATAATCCAGATCATTTGTAAGGGCCGGTCTGCATAGTTTCTGGTTTCTTAGGAGTGTTTTCTTTCGAGTGTGTATTCATACACTAAACACAGACATGGGTCTCTTCACAGTTTACTTCTCTTCATGCTGGAGGAAGATCACTTGAACCCTACAGCTCTTTGTTACAGTGATATTCCTGAGACAGTTCGTTAAAGTACAAACATTATTCAAACTTTGTTCTGTAGAGAATGGCTATTTTTTTTGTATAAAGAACTAAAGATGAAAGTCCCCATTGACTCGCATCCCGATACTATTTGCATGATGATTGGTCTCATCTTCCTTGCATCTTTTTAACAGTTTAAAGTCACCTTTGCACAGCATTATGGTTACTTTTTGTATGCTGTGAATATAGTGTAAATAGTGTGTCTAATGTGCTATAGACATTTCTAATATGTGATATATCAAGATAGCTCAGTCTATCTGTTGATTCTCGAGAGCTTCAGTGAGAAAGCAAGCATCTGTTGAGTGTTATAGTGATTTCATTAAAGCAGGAGTCGGATCACATTTACCTTATATGATCACAACAACAACTTAAAAGAAGGTGGAATTTGATGATATACGTGGTTAACGATATAAAGACGTGTGCTTTTTAACCATGTAACAATGTGATATAAAGATGGAGTTTCCCCCTCCTGTTCAGAGTAGACGAATACTCAAAATCCTCAGTTCAATGATTCAGTTTCTCAAACCAATTAGCATGGTAATGCAATTTAATTTTATTTCAATTTGCTTGAAGAATCACATAATGTGGTGAAAGAGCTGATATTAACTAGAGATAAGAAAAAATATATTGTTTTTATGTGTCACTGTTGATAACATCTCCATTATTGAACATTTCTTACCAATGAAATAATGAGGTCAAAATATTTTACATAAAAAAAGAGAACTACTGAGATACAAGAAGTCCCCATCTTTAAAAATGTTGCAAAACTATTAAAACCATTTAACACATTGCACACACAAAAAAGACTAGGGCCTATATTTTATACACTATACTTTATTATACAACACTACTAGTAAAGTTTGGAGAAACAAAAGCAAATCCTTTTGTATTCCATTTCGATTAATAAATATTCTGTAGTTCCATAGATCATAAATATTCAGAAACAAAGCTGGCACTACTTTCTTACAAAAACTGCTGTGGTGGTACCATGGTAAAGGTATGGTAGCCTATTAGATATGGTTATTATTACCATATTCATGCTATTTACATGGGATTCCAAAGAAAACAGTGATATTCCCAATCCCATACCATTTTGTTAGTGTTAATGCATTATTTGGATCGATATGCTTTACATTGGAGGTGAAATATGAGCTCTGAAGGATCACTCTTGATCACTGGAGTTTTCTGTGTCTAATTCCTCAATCTCCAGTTCAGTGTGTGAGCCGGAAGTGCTGGCGGCGCGCGCGATCTTCGTCAGGGTTTTCTCGTATGGAGCCGGTAGATAAACCATCAGGAAAACCCCGTCATTCCCGTCCTCAGTGCGGTCTCCTTCCTCCAAAGTGGACAGAAACTCAGCGGTGCCGTCCAGTGTTATTACTGTGGTCGTGGTCTCTTTGACCCTGGAACATCTTTTGTAAACGAAAAAGACAAATCCCACGAGGAAGAGCAACGAGCCCGTTGTTATGGCAACATAGAGCGTCACCTCCGCTCTCTCCTCGACCTTGTTTGAAGTCAGTTCGTTCCAGTAACCCTGGCAACACATGACAACAGACACGTAAGACATCACATCATCATCACAGGGTCATATTCTCTGAGGCCTGGAATATTGCAGTGTTTATTATAAATGATTTATCCGTGCAGATAATTTTGTTAAATTCATGTGCCTCCTAATCTTGAATCAGAATATCTTCCCCTCCCTCTTGCAGCATCTCTTCTCTTCTCTGATGACGAGGGCGGGGCAACCTGTCACTCACATGACATCACAGCAGTGTTGTGCTGCAGAGATGATGT
This sequence comes from Vimba vimba, assembly GCA_022828995.1. Classification (NCBI taxonomy): domain Eukaryota; kingdom Metazoa; phylum Chordata; class Actinopteri; order Cypriniformes; family Leuciscidae; genus Vimba; species Vimba vimba. The sequence goes on along the minus strand of CM040834.1, from coordinate 3,900,103 downwards.
GTTTTTGTAGTCAAAAAATTCAGATCTGATTTTGACACTTATTGCTCTTTCTGTCAGAATGACACTGAAACTCTTCTTCACTTGTTTTGGTCGTGCAGTTATAGCCTACTCTGCAACTTTGGAAAGATGTTAGTTGGTTTATCTCAAGCAATATCTTGCAAAATTTCTCAATGAATCACAAAACTGTTATTGTTTTTATTTATTTTTTGAAGCGGATTCAAATGCCTGCTTTATAATAAATCTAATTCTTTTCCTATGTAGATTTTATGTTCATAAATGTACGTTTTCAAATTGTAAACCTATTTTTTATTTTTTTTTTGGTATTCTTACACGAGATAAAACATTACTGGATAACAATTTCATCCTCTCTTAACCCAAAAGCACTCAAAACATGTACTATCTGCACAACCTACAAACTTTTTACCTTAATTAATGTTTACATTTCTTTTAATTTAAGTAGGCTAATGCACTCTTTCTTTCTTTTTTCCCCCATTCTTGTTTATTTTACTAGTTGTGTTTTTTTGTTTTGTGCTATGGTGTTGAAGTGTTTTCTTTTACTATTCTTTATATTTTTGTTATTCTTAATAATTATTGTTGTGTTTTAATTTTGTTGTTTCACACTGTAAACAATTAACATCATTAAAAAAAGATGTATTTTTGTAGTCCAAAACCCAGAATTGAGTTTTAGCGCTGTCAGTTCCATCGCCCCAAAGTCAGTGTGTTTTTTTTCACATTTTACTCTACATAAAATAGATCAGTAATACCAAAGGCGGTTGTTAACAAGAGTCTAAATGAGACTACAGAGGTTGTCAAGAGTATTAATAATCATCAACCAAGGAGGCACTCGTCTACTAAGACCCTGTCCCGAATGGCACACTTCATGTGCACTCAAGGTCTTGTGGAAGTCCAGAAGACCATTTGTCATTTTAGGTTTCAGAAGGTTTATCGTGAGCCGATATGTGTCCTCAATGACAGTCAAAGCGGCATTACGTCACAAAAGTATGGACTCAGAGGAAGAGGGCTAGGCTTTCATTTAGGACAGGGACTAACTCCACTGTCACAGCCTTGTTGTGTTTATAATCGCACTCTTGCAAACTATTCTCACTCAACCTTGTTTTTTAAATAAAGACTGAAAGAGTTGTCAGAAGCTTGGCGAAGGTGATGTTGAACAAAAGCAATTCCTTGACAAATTGCTTTTGTTTCTCTCTTGTGATAAAAGTGTTTACTAAATTTGGAAATGTAGGTGCGTTCACGCCATGTCGTAATTACAATGACATTCCAACTTGTAAAAAGCGTTCTTGTCCTCATTGAGCTTCTAATAACAACTTGTAAACTGGGAATTTTCTGAGAGCTCCAACTTCACCCGACCGCTGCAGATTCATTTAGGCGTTGATAGTATTGCCATTGAAGCACAAATGAGTCTGAGGACGTGAATAGCTCAGACAAGAATATCACGCGTTGTCGTCCCGAAATTACGGTAATGACGACATGAACGCAGCAGGTAAATGTAAAATGAAGTGTGGTAATCATATAAATGGATTAATTGACTCTAGTCGGTCCAGTTGCTTTGCATTACCACCTTAGTTGTGCATTATTTTTACGTAATTCAGCAGCTCATCATCAATTATTTCTTATATAACGCATTCCTGCTTGTGTGATATTGCTCAGATATTATATTATACATACTATATTATTATTAATCAACATTAGTTCAAACACTAGATCAGATATGATTGAACCAGAAGCAATCGACAATCGATTGCCGCATTCCTGGGTCAACATATTTTGTTGATTCAGGAGCAACATTCCTGTCAGAAAATGTAATCCTATATCTACTGTAAACCTAACCATAAGTTATTCCTAAAATCAGAGGGAAACAGTAGATGAAGAACACTGATGTAGACGCACCTAACCATGGTTGTAAGCCTAAACCTGACAAAAACTGTAAACTTGTCTTTCAAATCTGATTGGTTGATTGTTGTTTCAGGATCAACAAAGATGTTGAAACATGTTGCACTTGGTGAAATCATGTTCTGCCTGAGACTTACACCGTATCACTGCTTATCTGTGTATGCGAGTGATGGTATCAGACGAGGACAGATTACGATATGAGATCTGATAACTTCTGGATGAAAGCAGTCATAGAGATGCGATAAGCTTCTCCTGGAGGAATGAGTGCACTTATGGTTGATTTACCTCATCTGCTTAGTCTCTAATCAATCAATCAACCAACTTTTATTTATATAGCACAATAAAAGCAACAGTAATTGGCCACTGTGCTGTACAACAGGATAAATATCTAAAAAAAACAAAAAAACAAGAAAGACCCGCAAAACAAATGATTAAAGGAGTCAAAAACCACATCAAAAACACTAATCAGAAAAATGCAGCATTAAAAATCAAGGACAGTTGTAAGCCTGTGAAAAGAGGTTTTTAACTTAGCAAAGGAAGGAGTTTTACCTTGAGACGGTTCTCAGTTGATGGCGGAGCGGATGCGCCTGCGACCCAGTCGTACGAGCCCCGTCCCGCCGGGCCGAACTGGATCCAGCTGCTGTCCAGAAGCATGCGCATGTTTGCTCTGTGAGTGCTGATAGTGCACAGCTGCATCATCTATAGCATTAATGGCTTATACCCCGTCTAGAAGCAGCTCGACTCTCAGGGATCAAGAGTTGGTGCCGGAGCATCCAATCATTCTTAACACAACTGGCCTACATACATTACACAGCTGTGAGGGCATCCGGGTCCAATCCCATGGCTTCGGGAATAGACCTAACTTATTGCACTACTTAATTTCTCCAACGACTGACTGTCTTTAGCAAAAAAAATTGTAATGTGAAACAGATATACGTGCATTACGTCCATTTGCTATAACAATGGGCTGATATATAAAGTGGCAAGTTTGTGAGCCCTCTGAAGATATATCTGGATTTATGCATTGATTACTTATTAATTTAAGTCACAATTATAGACAAACACAATCTGACTGAAGTAATTACACACAAAATCTCTATTTTCCTCATTGTTATTGAAGATGTTGAGTGATTATTGAAAGGGCAGGGTGGAAAAAGTAAGTGAACCTCTGTGTAACGTCTTTCCAAAAGCTAATTGAGCTAATTGAGGGCTAATTGAGCCCTGTCCTTTAAATAAAGGCACAAAGACAAATCTGGTCTTCTCAAGAACGTTTGGTTTCCCAAAAGCTTTCACGGGACCTTAAAAGTGCACTATAAAGATGCACAAAGCTGGAAAATGCAGCAAAAGCATTGCTAAAGACCTTGGTGTTCATCAACCCAAGAGTAGAAAATGCTGAACAGTTGCTTTTCTCTCCATGAGCTCCTGCAAAGATCACTTGAAGACAATCCTGAAAGAGATCTCAGGATAACAGTTAAAGACCTATAGAAATATCTACTAAATGCAGAAGTCTTATTATCAGAAAAACACAAGAATGTTTTTTATGAAGGGACATGTACTGTAGGAAGCCACATGCTGGCTATACACGACTGAGACGTGTCGTAATAGTCTATTTATTTTTAAGTGCAGTTTATTTACCACTAGCTATCTCTTTAACCATAATGGAAATCATACTTTTTAAATGAGACTAAACCACCAGTAGGTGTCAGCAATTCAGTCAAACGATTTGTTCAAAAGTGCCGATTCATTCAGGGACAGAGCAAGTGTATTAGGTGTGTTTGACTTGAAGCGGCGCTGCGTAGACAGGTCGTGTATGACATCAAAATACTAAAAATCTTTTTAAGGTAACAGTTTTTTGGGATATAAATTAAGATCGGACCACATTTTATGAGCAATCAATGCAGAAATCAGATATTTTCAAAGGGTTCACAAACTTATTCTTTCCAATGCATGTCTATTGGAGATTATTGCCATTATTTGTTTGCATTATTTAAAAATATAAACTATAGAACAATAGATATAACGTTAAAAATTTTGACAAACTGTTTTGCTATTTTATTGTCTAATACAATTACATTAATGAGGGAACACTTTACAATAAGGTCTTATTTATTAACATTAGGTGATGCATTCACATGAACTGACAGTGAGCAATACATTTTTAGAGATTTATTAATACTAGTGCAAAATCAGTTTTTTTAAGTGTGTTTTTAGTAATTGTTGGTTTGGTGTGTTTGAGTGCTCATTGTTACAATTACACAGCAAAAGTTCAGTGACATTTTTATTTGTGCATGGTAGAAAGCACACAGTGAACTCGAGAAAACGCTATGCTTGAGGAAACAGTTTGTGAATAGGCTACTACAAATGATGCCCGTGAAAGAGACTGTGAACGCATTGAATAGGATAACTTATGTTTAGTTGGTGAATAGCATAGGCTACTATTACACAGTAGCGATAACGTTAAGTGCACCAGAATCTATCTATAAATTACAGAAGTAAACAGCACAGCTGACTTACAGATTCAGTTAACATCCACAAATGAATAAGCGTGTCGATTCAGGGAGCAGTGCAAAGTGCCCGTGCAAAATCAGTTTTTGTGTGTGTTTTTAGTAATTGTTGGATTGGTGTGTTTGAGTGCTCATTGTTACAATTACACAGCAAAAGTTCAGTGACATTTTTATTTGTGCATGGTAGAAAGCAAATACTGATACTGACATAATGACATACAATAAATGTGGAACATTAAACTACATGATTCAGGGAGCAGGATACACAGGGAACTCCAAGCTAGCAATGTCAAACTTGGCACTGCACTTACTCGTGCCCGTAGCGAGACACCTGTTAAGTTTGAAATCCATAGGAATAATGGTTCGAGAGATATGCGAATAACACACACACACACACAGAGACACAGACACCGCCATCTGTGATGCGCTCGCCATCTTGGCAGCGCGTCACTCCCGAATTTATTTATTTTTACAGTCAGACAATGAGCTGAGGTAACGTGACGGCTAACAGACAGCAGACAAACGGCAAATGATGACTAATGACCACAGCAGCGGGTATCACACTGTTACTCAAAATAAGCACCCTTAATTATGCAGAAATTTAAGGCTTAATATAATTTAAACGGATGAGTTATAAAAAAATTCACCCCCCTCACAGTCGTTATGAAGGGCTAAATTAGCTGTATAGACCAAAGCCACTTTTTGCACCAGGCTGTAAACATGTTTTTTTCTGCTGTAAAGTTGGGCATTTTAACATGGGGGAGATACAGATTTAGCCTCAAGTGAAATACAGGGAGGTTGCCGCTTGGTTACTACAAATGATGGCCGTGAATATAATATTCAGAAGTAAACAGTGTAGCTGACAGAGTGTTTATGTCAGAATGTTTATTTTTAAACCACAACCTTCTTGGGGCTTCTTTTACTGGTATTTTTAACAATATCTTTTGCATTTCTCATCCAAAAAACGTCAAACTTGGCACTGCACTTACTCGTGCCCGTAGCGAGACACCTGTCAAGTTTGAAATCCATCGGACTAACGGTTCGAGAGATATGCGAATAACACACACACACACACAGACAGACAGACACACACACAGACAGATGGACATACAGACAGACATTTCTGTAATTTATAGATAGATTCATGTTAGATTACAGTGCATTAACTAATGTTAACAGGTACAACTTTTGATCTTGAAAAAAAATGTATTAGTAAATGTTGAGATTAACATGAACTAAAAATAAATGCTAGAAGTATTGTTTATTCATGTTTACTGTTAACAAATGGAACCTTATTGTAAAGTGCTGTATACCTTCTCTCTCTTTCTCTCTCTCTCTCTCTCTATATATATATATACACTGAACAAAATTATAAATGCAACACCTGTTTTTGCCCCCATTTTTCATGAGCTGAACTCAAAGATCTAAGACTTTTTCTATGTACACAAAAGGCCTATTTCTCTCAAATATTGTTCACAAATCTGTGTTAGTGAGCACTTCTCCTTTGCCGAGATAATCCATCCACCACACAGATATATATATATATATAGATGAAGAATCCAAGGAATGGAAAGTTCTGGTTTTTGCAAAATCAGTTTGCTTTGTATGTGCATATGTGATTTAATAGTAATATTAAACAGAATAAACTTGCCAGTCAATCTTGCCAATAATAAAACACACACACACACACACGGTTTGTAATTCTGCTTATTTATTCTACAACACTTACAACATAAATGATCGTCCAATAAACACTTCAGAGCACATTCAGCGTAATGCACATGTACTGCAGTTGATTGATATAAACAGTATGAAGTAAACAAGTACTCCCTCCAAAACACACACTAACATATCCTCGCCAGCGTATTTAAAATTATATATATGCGTGGTACATTATGGGATGATTAATGTTAGTGCGCTGGGAATGGAGTGGCATTATGAAATTAAGACATGTTTTGAGTATTATCTGTTTTAGCTTGTATTTTTATGTTTAGCTTAAGTCTGCACAACATAATCCATAGTGTTTTCCTATGGATTTAGACCAAGCGCTGAAAGTTTAGTCTCAAACCAATCATTTGCACAAAACATCCACTAAAAATATCCCTTAGAGTTTATAAAGTCCTTATTTTTATCCAGACAAAACACTCTCTGAACATATTCACAATCTGTTCAAACTGAACTTTTGTGCTGTCGACTACTTACAAAACCGACACAAACTAGACAAATGTAGACAATCCTTCAGTGTGTACCTAGAAAAATAAAGAAAAAGAAGAAGAGAAAAACAAGAGGAACAAAAAAAACAAAGAAAACAAATCTCTGGACAAATCAGGCTTTCAATTGAAGAAAAAAAACAACAACTTTGTTTTGATAAAAAATAAAGTACATAATAGTTTTTCAGAATTCAATCTCATATTGAATATACATTTGTCACATAAATTTGTCTTTGGTCCCTTTCAACATCCAGTTTAATCTCCCCTTGTTGTTTATGCCAAGCAGTTTCCATAAACACAACCGAATATGAGCAATAAATAGAGCTAAAGATTATACATTCTCACTAAGATCATGAAACACAGGCTGTGTGCACTGGATACATGTAAAGAATATCTGTATATGGGTCCACATTTTCATAGTTCCCATTGCACATAACGAAGTATACAGCGCAGAAGCCTTTTGAAATAACTGTATATGAATTACATTTCTTTGTAGCTTGTCATACGTGTTGAGCAGATTTCTCTTAATAACATTAAGCATCACAAAATAAATATCCCTTTTTCACACGCACATAAAAATCAACATATACATAATACATGCAGATGATTGAAGGCAAAAATGAATATTCAAACAACTGCAGTTCTAGATCAAGGAATAAAATATATTTGGGATAAAGCGTTAAAATTGTATGCCTCTCTAAAAGTGCAAACATATCCAGTTTTAATAAATAGATTGTAAATAGTCTCCAGTTAAAAGATCCCTAAACTGTTTGAGATGATAACTTCTACAAGTGGCTTTTAGGTTTTTAAGACAACATACGGTGCCGCTGGAAAAACTACACTTACTGTACATTTGATTTCTCACTGTTTTATTCAAGTTTAGTCAGATGTTTGGTGAACTCTAAAACTAGTGTCTGATGTTTTAAACCATAGATTCCCGTTGGATTATGGGTAGTGGGATCTATGGCACACAGTTTCTGCCTGACTGGATGGACGTTGGACATTAGATATTAAACAGCTTTCTTGTGAAGGTTGAACGCGACTCCAATGCTTCCAGATTTACAGACAGAAACAAACTGAGATGAAGCCAACACATCCGGGCTCCTGATTTTAAACTATAGCTGATACTACAAAAGGACATAATGTCTTGTACAGTGTTTTTGTTCAGAATTAAATATCTAACTAAAGCCAATTCCTCTGATTACATCGATTTTAAGGCATTGTATAATATGTACATGAACTATGTTGTGATGATACTAACATAAAACTGCATTTAGCAAAGCACAAGTTCATGCTTTAGATATATCAATCAAAGCATTAACGAAAGTGCATTAAGTTCCACATTTCATTGTGCAACGACTTTAACTGGTTGAAATGTTCAGGGGAGTTTAAAGTTGAAGTTTTAAAGGGTTAGATGAGAGAAAAACAACATAATTCTGTATATGGCACATGTACATTTAAAGCCAATACACATTCAGAGATATAAATAAATAAAAAATATAGATTCTGAATATAACAGCATGGATATTGAAGAACATTCGCAGAAGGGTTTTGTATTACACAGAGATCACTGTGCACTACGGTAAAAATAGTTAGACGTCACAGAATACATGAGCGAAGAGTAAAGCACGCGAGCCGGGTCATCACAGGATGATGTCATAAACGCGCCCCACTCGCCCGAGCCACTCGCGCACCGCCTGCCTCACTCTGAGGTCGGTCACATGACAGGTCAGCTGACTGATGCAGGGGAACACGGCTGGCTGGAGGGCCATGAACGTGGAGTCCGACAACACCTGGATCTGATTCAGGATCGTGAGGACCATGTTGGTCCAGGCCTGCGCAGGAAAATCAACATGACATACAATATGCATTAAAGAATATCAGTCCCATACAAGAAATATGCAATTCCAGAGAAAAACAGAACAAAAGTTCTGTAATTTGACTCTATATTCTTCAATTAATGTCACGATCAGTTTAATTCCTTCTGAAGGCTATAAAACAAAACAAAAATATGTAGTAAAATTGTTTTAATGTAAAAATATAGTAGTTGTGTACATACACTCCTGTCACGATTCGGTTCGGTTCGATACATGATACTATCTCACGATATGATATTATACTCTCACGATACTTTAAATAAAGCCAAAATATTGGCTTATAATATGATTACTTCTAAGACACATGATGAACGGTTAATAAAAAGCACTTCTGCTACATTGGTGTTATATCAGGAATGATCAGGTCAATGGTGACGCTAGAATAGAAATATTCCTGATTCTGCGTAGCTAAAAATACAGAATTAGGTTTCACTCGATGTAACTTTATTGGAGTTATTGTGTGCGAGAGAGATCTCAGGACTGGCGGGAGCAGATTGTGACGGGCTTTGACGAGGAGCAGCGGGTCTGAAACTTTAGGATGAGCAAGCCAACCTTTGAGATGTTGTGTCAATGTTTGTCCACATTGCTCTCCTACGACGACACCATCCGTCACTTTGCAGAAGCGCGTCGGGGTTTCTCTCGTCGTTAAACAGCGGAGACTTTGCCTAATGCCTCAGAAAATCCGATCTGCCTGTTTACATGACAGTCGCATCGGCACATATCTGATTTATTTCCACATATGAATGCGGCCTGAAACCGATCTCGAAATATCTGAATGCATGCGTTTTTTTCCTGTTTACACTGTCATACAACACATGCGATCTGTGTCACAATATCGGCCTATGGCCTCGTTTACACTGTCAGTGAAATGTGACCCAATTCAGATTTTTTGCTCATATGTGACACAGATCCGATGTGTTCTATGACTGTAAACAGGAAAAAAACGCATGCATTCGGATATTTCGAGATCGGTTTCAGGCCGCATTCATATGTGGAAATAAATCGGATATGTGCCGATGCGACTGTCAAGTAAACAGGCAGATCGGATTTTCTGAGGCATTACGTCTCCATGGTTTAATGACGAGAGAAACCCCGACACGCTTCTGCAAAGAGACGGATGGCCCGACGAAACGTTGTGTCGTCATAGGAGAGGAATGTGGACAAACGTTGACACGACATATTGTCATACACATCAAAATTTCAGACCCACTTCTCCTCGTTAAAGCCAATATTTAAAGCCAACATGCTCCCACCGGTCCTGAGATCTCTCTCACACACAATACCTGAAGCATATGATGGCATATATGATGGCACTTTTCGTCCTCCTTCACCGCAAAATCATGGTGATGTTTGGCGAACTTCGCATATATCGCAGAGCTAGCATCAAGAATATTTTGCGTCCGCCCATCTGTGCAAGAGAATTTAACCCTTTAAGCATGTGCGATGTTTCAGATAGTATGGCAAGTGTAAACACATGAATCGGATAAGGGTCACAGTTGAAAGAACGTGTAAACGGACGGTCAAAAAAATCGGATAAAGGTAACAAATCAAAATTGGGCATCAAGTCCTGCAGTGTAAACGAGGCCTATGTCAACTTTGGTAAATGTATCATTAATGATTTTAAAATGATTGATCCGCAGTGATGCTCATGTGAGGTGCAGTGGGTCTCCTGTCGCGTCTCACCTGTATCTGTGCCTCAGAGTCTCTGATGGAGATGTTGTGCGAGCTGGCCGTGGAGCCGGATCGGGTCCTCTTCTCTTGCCTCAGGAGCTCGGGCCCCGCGCTGAAGGAGTGTCGCATCGGCCCCGGCTCCACCAGTTGCTGAGGCCTCGGGGGTCCGGTGGGGTCCGGCCCGCGCAGGGTCCCCGCCTCGGCCCTCTTCTCTCCCGCTGTGGGATCTTTGGGAAACACAATGTGATTGTGCTGCTGCTGCTGCTGCTGCTGCTTGCGTTTCTTGTACTCGATCATGAGTTTACTGATGGTTTTGTCGGTGGCGATGGTGTACAGCTTGTTTCCCGCACTCTCCCACCACTCCTTCTTACGGGCCCCGTCTCTCCGGTCTCCTCTCAGCTGGGGGACACTTGCACTCGATCCACCGGGACTGAGGATCTCATCCGAGGGCGTCTCGTCAAGGTGAAGGCGGACACTGTCCTCGGAGGGCGTCCCGTGACCCGACAGGCCCCCGGTCGAGGGCGTGGAGGTCTCCGAATTAAAAAGCGGTAAGAAAAAGAGTGGGTCAGCCCGGTGTGTGGGTTGTTCTCCTAAACTGCTCTCCAGGTCCAGGTGCATCTGGATGTAGTTGTTGCACGAGTCCGTGCAGAGTTTGTGCAGGCGTTTGACCAGCCAGGCCCAGTCTGCGCTGCTGGAGGGTTGTGTGCTCAGAGACGGGACACGAGCGTGCCACTGACGCTTCTCCCGCGCACGAGGAGGACTCACCTGGGCCATCTCCTCGAAGATATCTTCATCCTCGGAGGAGCACTGCTGGGACGAGTCTGAGCCGCCCTCCTCTTCCTCACTCAGGATCTTCTTCACCTGCTCCACCGTCATGTTCTCCTGGTTCGTCAGCATTGCACACAGCAAAGCCTGAACACCCAACAGGAAAGCATATTGAGATGATGCTTCATGAACAAAGATATGCACCAGTTAAATCATTTGAAATTACAAATTCTTACGCTTAATGAACAAATGAACACAGTAGTGATCGACCGATATATCGGTCGGCCGATAAATCGGGCCGATATTTGCGGGTTTGACGTGTATCGGCATCGGCCGATACGCGGCTGCTGCGTTCGCCGATAGTTTTTTTCCCGGCATTAATTACAGACAGGCGTCTGCAGGCAGCTCTGTGTTGCTGGAGACGCTGCAGTTCACGTGCAGCCCATGCACTGCCCCTCCCACACTAGCAGAGTGCTGGAAGCCTCTTCAAGACAACGGTTAGTTTTAAAATTTCAAAGCATCTTTTTAACTGTTTGACTTAGCTGAAATACACTTTGAAAGTGGAAACACGTTGCTCTATATGTGCGTGCAACTATAGCTAAGCAAGTTTGTGGGTCCAAATGGAAAACGCGAATGCCTCATCTATAAAACTGCTTGTCATTGTATTTAGGGAGCTGCAAATAGCTACGTTTGAGGCCATCCATATGCATAAGGCAGCTGTTACAAACACTGGTCATAGGATTAAATAATGCCGACGTTGTTCGGTGATTCCGTTATATTTGTGGGAGTTTTATTCAGCGACTACCTGGCTGACGTTTGGACGCGTGCTCATAAAAGAAGTGACGTGGTTGTGACACGCACGCGATGCAGCGCGCTCGTTTGTTCCATAGACAGTATATAAACGGTTTGTCCCATAGACAATATAAACGGTTTGTCCAGGCGCTCCTATGCCGTGGTGAGATGAAAACATCTAAACTTGAATGCCGCAAGCGCACGCAGGTCATGTGACAAAAAACAACTGACCTTTCCATGACAACATCGAAAGCTCGGTCGAACGGCGGATCATAGCTGGACAGGGCGGGTTTTTATTTCTCATCTCCATAAATATATGTAGTCGTAAAGGGCAGGAAATAAATTAATCCTTACTTCCTCGTCATCATGGAGAGAGCAGTTCATGTTTGCATAGCAACAACAGACGCAAGCGCTTGTAGAAGCGGCGCGGCCGTGCTTTCCACACGTTTTAGACGCGATCCCTAATTCATAATAAACTTAGAATCTATTTGGTTTAAAATCGTTTTTGTTTTGTTTAAAATGGAGATCACGATTACATAGATCAGACAACTACACAGAATAACATGTTCCAGTCAAATTATTTTATTATGCTTAAATATTTATATTCAGAATTTATTTTCAGAATTTGAATTATGCTTAAATATTTATTTTCAGTATTTTCAGCACTGAACTTTTTTTTAATATTTGTCAAATATTGTTTTTTTTTAAGTTCAATAAATGTTCCTTTCTTAATTGAGACTTGTAACAGTTGTTATCATTATATATTATATACATGTCATTTTTATGATGTAAACTGAGTGAGCAAAAGCAGTATCGGCTCCAAATATCGGCCCAAGAAAATCGGCAACCCGTATCGGTCATCGGCTAAGGCTGATGAAAAAAAATCGGTATCGGCATCGGCACTAAAAAATCCATATCGGTCGATCCCTAGAACACAGTAAAGTTTCACACATCTACAGTGTGTCAGAACGGCAGCAGCAAACCTGACAGCGTTTATGCTGTCAAAGTAAAGCGATTACTGTGTTGCTATGCAAAATATCAGAAATTCATTAGTATCAGAAACTAACAACTTTTGCTCATTTATACATATACTATTTTTAATATACAGTTGTGGTCAGAATTAATGGCACCCCTGGTAAATATGATCAAAAAATTGTTTGATAGCAATTATGGCCCTATAAGAACATTAGATCGGATATTGATAGGTGGTCCCAACTGCCCTTAGAGATGCATAACAGGATAGATACAGTAAACATGAACATGCTCCCCCGACTCTTATACCTCTTCCAATCCTTACCAGTCGAAGTTCCGTTAAAACAATTTGCTGAATGGGATAAGTGGACTTCAAGGTTCAAATGGGGGGGAGGCCAAGCAGTCAATATAAAACACTGCAGCTACCAAAAGAGAAAGGGTGTAGATCACTGCCATGTTTATCAGATTATTTCAAAGCAGCCCAGCTAAGACCTTTAACATGCTGCTGGAACCCAGAATATATAGCGAAGTGGAGATCTCGCAGCTGACTGTACCACTGCAGTCAGTGCTGGGTAGCAAACCTTTACATGAACAGTATTCTAAATGTTTAAATCAATGGAGGTTTCTTTTAGAATCTGGTTTAAAGAATGCAAATCACCGTTACTTGAAAGACAGTCTAGACTAGATGGGTTGCTTTCGACCCTGACTTTAAACCAGCAAGGGCTGATGGGAGGTTTCAGCTCTGGTATAGGCTTGGCATCACCTCTTTTAGTTCAATTTCATCAAAGGGAGAATTAGATATCTTTCAGGAGATTTCTGATAAATATGGTCTGGGAAAACTTGATTTTTTTAGAACTTATTTTAAAGGGGTGGTATAATGCCCTTTTCACAAGATGTAAAATAAGTCTCTGATGTCCCCAGAGTGTGTGTGTGAAGTTTTAGCTCAAAATACCCCACAGATATTTTTATTAAAATTGTCACTTTTTGAGGGTGAGCAAAAACGCACTGTTTTTGTGTCTGTTCCTTTAAATGCAAATGAGCTGCTGCTCCCGGTACAGGGGGCGGAGCTACAACAGCTTGTGTCCTTTTACCTCACACAGACTGCACTGAAAATTTCAAACACTTTATGTTCAAAACGAAGTCAGAAAGATGGACAGACTCAAGAAGTCACAACATGGACAACAGGACATTTCTGAATGGTTAGTTGATGAATTTATGTAGCTTATGTGTAGTTATCTTCTAGTCATTGATTGGCATATTCTGTCTTGATAATCTATAAATCGTGTTCAGGGGGCGGGGTTTATGTAAATTCTAGGGTTGGTGATGTCACTAACCCGGGAGGAATGTTGTGTAGTCTCTACCAGCCGTTTGTTGTAGTCCTTAAAAAGCGATTTCTGTAAAAGCAAATATCTTCCTTTGCTTTGAACTTTGAGCGTTGTAACTTTGCAGATGTTGTTTATGCTCAAACAGCAACATTACACACTAACTAAAGTTAGAAAAGTCAAATCATAATCAACCACCCCTTTAATAAAGAGATCCGATACATGGAGAAGCATGCCACCAATTTAACTGATCTATTTATCGACATGTATAAAAATAAAGATAATAGGAAACTTGTCTCAAAACTATATCTAGCCATTCAATCCATAAAGAAACAATCAACAAATAAGGTTAGATTAAAGTGGGAAAAAGAATCTGGTCTAGGTGTTTCAGAGGAAGACTGGCTGAATATCTGTATATCTGACAGGCGACTCCACCAGCTCGGGTTTGTGGACAGAATTCTGTTGGCGGAATCTTATTAGATACTTTGTAACCCCCAAGTTAAAATCTATTCAGACTTGCGAGAAGGGAAGTGGTCCATGTTGGAGGAAATGTGGGGAACAGCTGGCAGACCATTTTCATGTTTTCTGGAGCTGCCCTAGCCTGGAAACCCAGACCTAAATCTAAAAGATTAATCGTCGACTAATTAAAATCGTCCAGCTCGAGGGGCGGCACCAAGCGTGCATTTGAAAATCTCACTGCACGCAATTGGATAACACTACGACCAATCACAACATTAGCTACCAGCGGAGCTAACTGGTAGATTAGACTCTTGCCGTATCCGGTCGGCGAAACAGCAAAAACGCCCTTCTTGCAAAGGAACGATTCGAGCGTCGTCTTCTGTTCCTCTTTTAGAGAAAAAGGCAAGTCTAACTCGTTCATTGTAACAGCCAAAGCCGTTTCAAACAAATGGTGTTCATCCATCGCCATCTTGCAATGTTTACTAATGACTTTGATGTCACAGCGCTGTCGTCATCTCGCCTCTGGCCCGCCTATATCAGATAACCCGCTGTGATTGGTGCAGCTCAGATCGAGAGGCATATTTAATGAGCATCATTACTCGACGCCAGAGTAACTCGCTGAGCAAATTCAACTTGTGCTCTCGCGAGAACTCTGGATTACCAGGGTAGAGCTGCCCAGCCATTCAGTCATATTGGCAGGAGGTAATACAAGTAATACATTTTATTTTCGGTGATGGAATTGACTGCTCATTTTCTACAATTTACCTGGGCAACTTAGCAGCTCATTTGATCAGGGCTTACTCTGGGCCAACGGCCAGGATTTCTGGCCCGTCGAATACCTTGGGCCAAAGCGGGCCAGCTCGGGCTAGAGGAGTGGTTACGAACAGAGGCGGAGTTCACCTGAGTCTGGAGACGGAAGCGCCGGATGATTCTGTCAGCATTAAAGACTATTAAAATAATTTAACTCACGTTCATGTTTGAATGCCTTCTGTTTGTGATGCAAAAGACTATGCGCGCTAACCATTACCATAGTAAACATAGTAAACGCTTGAAGATACGCATAGTAAAAAAACAGTGAACGCTTGAAGAAATCAGACCAATCATAAAGGCTATCACAATCATGTTTTTATTTGATCTGTCAGTAGCCTACGTCTCGTCTCTTTATACCGGACTATCATAAAATAAAGCAACTTTTTTTCTGGAGCTTCCTCTGTTTCTCTGACTGAAAATATCTGTATGGGAGTCGAGAGAGTGCTAAAGCTCCTCAGGTCGTATTTTTGGTGCCATATATTTGTAGAAATTATCATTCTTTCTAAATGTGATGTAAATATGTCCTGTAACTACAGGGCTGCCAACTTTTGAGTTTAGCTTGGAGTAAGATTTTTTTTTTGGGGGGGGGGGGGGGGGGGGGGTGAATGTAAAAACAAATATTGCATCACAATAAGTGTAATTGTGATTGTCAAAACATTTGGTAACTAAATAGAATTTTATGCAGTTTAGTGACAACATGTTACAATGTAAACATTGACTGGTAGGATACAGTTTTTATTGTTGCTTGACAAAAATGTCAAGATTTCAATTCCATTCTTGTGATTTGATTCCAATTTTGATTCAATATTGACTAATTTGGATACATGTTTATTTTACATTTTATTTAAAAAAATAATCTCACCTAATGCTGTAAACATAGAGGGCCCAATCTGCTGGTATTATTAAAGGTTAAAAATAACAAATTAAATTAAATATAATGCAGTTTTTGTTATAATAACAATTATTTAATGACATAAGTAAAAATATAATAAAATTGTAATATAGTGCTCAGCAAAATCTCTTCTCTAGCTATTTTTTCTATTCAATTAACATATGGTCATTAAATGGCTTTCCTGAGCTAAATGTAATGTTATGTGACATAATTGTTCTCCTGCTGTTATACTGACCTCTTTCCGTGGTTGAAAAACACTAATTGGTCGATATTATGTATACTTTCGGTAAGTTGTACTGCATCTTTAAATAAAAAAGTAACAGATAACAGGCGCTCAGCGATCTGTCACGTCACATTTACAAGCGCCAAACGTATTTTTGTCTGAATTTCGTAATAAAATTGACGGAATCTAAGAGCTGGGAATTAGTTTAATATTAAAAGTACCTCTTTGCTCCACAATTTTTCTGTGCGTGAGAAAATGGATGTGTGGCGTGAGAGCGCGTGAAAAGTGTCAATTGCGTGAGTCTCACGCTCAATGCGTGAGAGTTGGCAGCCCATGTAACTACCAAATAAACAGAAACAGACGCGACTGCAGAAGTAAGTGTGTCCTCTTTCTTTTGTGAAATAGACCTAACGGTAATTTATTTCTGTGTGACTAATGTTTACTTTTTATTGTAAACCTGTGGTAAAACATCCATGCTTGGATTTTAAATATTCAAGTAAACAACAAAAATGCCAGCAAACGGCCGCTTTTATCATGTTTGAGGAGGATGACTTTCGCTTTAAACCTACAGATGGATAAGTATTTGCAGTATTTGGAATAATGGACTGTGTTTACGACTTCATGACATGTTTATTGACCAATGTATCATCTGACATAGACTTTCATCAATGTTGTTTTATGTAAGAATGTACGAGTGACCAAACGATTGTTCTGTCTTGTTTAGATGTGGTTTTATGTTGTTGTTGCTGGTTTTGTTTGTTTTTTGTTTTTTTTCAAAAGGATAAAGAATAAAAATAAAGTAAAAAAAAAAAAACTTCATCATCTTCTCAGGTGAGTTTAATCACCTGACTTGAATATTATTGAGTGAGAAGCAGATTCCCTCCTTCAACATCTCTGAAGCAACTGGCAATGTTCTGATAGACCACATTCAAAAGATGTATTAACTCTTTCCTCGACAGCATTTTTGACAAAAGTTTCCAGACAGCGCCAGGATTTTTGATTATTTTCACAAAAGTTTTATGGCCCCCAGAATATTTTGTTGCATGAATATCTGAACATGCAATATATCATAAAAAAGAACAGATCTTCTGCTTTTAAACAAACAAAAAACTGTCTTATTCTAGCTTCATGCATTTCTTTTTTTCATCAACACTTGGATGTGGGTAAGTTTCATAAAAAAAAAGCTAAATTTTTAGGGGAAAAGCTGATAAAATCATGTTTTTGTCAAAGACTACATCTGAATCAGATTCAGAACGATGATCAAAACACAGATGGAGTAGATCGAGTTCATCAACACCCCCACATCCACAGTCCTAAAGCTCGTCCTGGGTCGACATTTCATTCAGTAACATTACACAGTTTTGATTTATATGCTGTTAAATGATTGATGATCGCATTATTTCACATATGGATCTGCTTACATATGTTATAACTAGTTTCTGCTTCTTCTTTGCCTGTGTTTTGATCTAGAGATGCGTAATAGCGCCCCCTACCGTATAAAATTTCGAGTTAATCTATTCTAATATGGTTAGAAGCTGTATTAAAGAATGTAAGAATGTAAATGTACCTGAAAGTAGATATTGAAGCTCATGGCAGACTGGCGGTACAAGTTCGCAGCTCCACACACCCCAGACACTTTCATGAGCAGATACTTGAGGCCGGGACGCGTGTCGAACTCCCGCGCGGTGCGGTACGAGTCCAGCAGCAGGTCAAAGATGATGGCCAGGTTCTGCATGGAGATGTAGCGGAGAAAGCCTGCGCCTCGTGGCTCCGACACCCCCGGGACCCTGGCCTGGCCCTCGGAGATCCCAGAGCCTTTCACAAACTCCTCCAAGAGGATATCATACAGGTTCTGCAGGAGCACCTGATGGGACAGCAAACTCACCACCAGAGTCCTGAAGGGAATCCTGCACAGAAACATGCGTTCAGTTCGCTTTAAACAGATCATTTAGCATCAGAATTTAATTTACAAGCACAAAAGTAGTACGTATGTAAGACCGATGTCCTAAAATGAACTTTCTTTGTTTCTATTCCATGCCCTGCATACTTTGGTATTAGGGATGCATGATATATCGGTATCGGCCGATATATGTTAATTTTTTATGTTAGCGTTTTCGGCCCGATAAGAAAATTTGTCTGATATATCAATGCAATTTTTTTTTAATTGCTTGAAATATGATTGGAATCACTTCAAAAAAGGAAAATACAAAATACAAATACAAAAAGGTCATATAGACTACATACAAATTTGAATGAGAACATGGCTTTTAATGGTGAGACTTTTATAATCAGACTCTTAAAAATTATATAAAAATTTGGATTTAGACTTATCGGCCAATATATCGGTTATCGGCTTTAAAATATAAAGAATTATCGGTATCGGCCAAAATTTTCATATTGGTGCATCCCTAATTGGTATACAAAAAATCTAAACAAATGCAGTGTATAACCCTGTTCTGTAGGTGATAAATAGATTACTTTAAAGTCCCCCTGTGGTGAAAATCCAGCTTTTAATGTTGTTTATATGTCTATGTGGTGTTTTTAATATGCTTTAAGACAAAGCATGTGTAAATTCATAAGTCGACACCATTGCTGAGTATTTTCTCCTTAAAACTGCAGTGAACCAAAGACAGTCTCAAAAACACGCTTTGAAATCGCTGGTGTTTCTGACGTCACAAACTACCTTGTAACCAATCAGATCAACGTGTGATCGTCAACCAGTGGATCTCTGAGCTGAGTGAGTGAGTGGAGGCGGGGCTCATTTGCATATTCATAGAACCACGAATACTAAATGAGGCAAGGGTGTCGAGTTACATTCAAGATATTTTAAGGCATTAAGAATTTTTTTTTAAACGTCATTTTGGTGATCAAAGATGAGTTTTAAGGGATAAAATGATTGACTACAGAGGGACTTTAAGAAGTATGGAAGAACAGTAAGGCATGCAGGTTTTGTTTGCAGTGGCCTTACCCAATTTTTCTGCACAAGCACAGCATGTGAAAGAGAAGAAAACACACAAGCACAGGTTACTGTATGATTAAAACAACATTTCAGTTTTAATCTGTAATTCAACTATATTTTATTTTACTTAACATTTTGGATTGTAAGTTATAAAAAGTGGTTCTTTAATATCAGGTCTATGGATGAATGGCATTTTACGTATCAGTCACTGAAACCAATATTGATCAACCACTAAACTGAATATTGGGAGCGATGCGTCCCCTCGCTGTCCTGTATCAAGTCATGATCTACACAGCATTATTAAAATAATAAATATCTGCAGTCTGAGTTTAATGTCCATCCTCTCACCTCTTCTGCGCTTGACCGTTGGATTGCTGATCGGCTGGAAGCTCAATGATCAGCACACAGGACTGAGCGTGCTCAAACCCTTCCTTGTTGTTGGGAGTTTTAGGTGAGCACTGTGTATCTAGCATGAAGACCTGGAAGATGAAGAAATTAATCCAACTATTATAAACAATAAATTATACACACAAAGAGCCAAGCAACTCTTTATTAAAGAGGCCATTTTAAAGTCTTGATGTTGTTTCAGGCTCTACTAGAACAGGTTTTCCTGCTTGAATGTTGATTATTTTCCTCATATTCTCCATTGTTGCGGCTCCTCTCTTCCCAGTCTGTCAGTAACGCTCTGTTTAGTTCCTGTCTCTATGAAGCCCCTCCTTCTGAAAACCAAACTGTGCTCTGATTGGTCGGCTGGAGCAGTGTGTTGTGATTGGTCGAGCGCTTCGAGTGTGTTTGGGAAATGTCCCATAACCGCCAGTTTCAACACACTACTAACTAACTCAACCAGGCCCCGCCCTTTTATTATGCATATTCCTTGGTCAGGAATTATTAGTTATTAAAAGAAATGAGGTGAGTGAGGTGTGCAGGTGTACCTGTTGAGCCATGGCCCGGATCCTCATGTACTCGGCCTCTGCTGAAGGAGAGTGTGACGGGGCCGCGACCTTCACTTCACACGCGTCTCCAGTGAAACTGTCCGAACCGCTCCGGAAACAAGCCAGCAGATTCTGCCGGAGAGAAGGGATTTAGAAAACAATAACAGAGAAACGCTTGTGTCTTCATGATTTAATTCCACTATTTTTAGAAGGAATGCATGTACATAAATACAAATTAACATACATTTTTATAATATATTTATTTATATTTATAACTATCTATCCATCCATCCATCGAATGTGATATATATATCGATATCATGCTTAATTCAAATATTAATAAAAACTGGTTAAAGATTTTGTAAGCATATAGTAAACGTAGTTGTGCTTGAAGTAGATTGTTTTATTTGTGATAAAGCAATGAATCACGCCACATTGTACAGACATAATTTTTGGCCAGGCTGTCATGCAAAGAAATTATGAACACATGCAAAAACAAGAGAAAACCAACACAATATTAATAACTGATTCTGTATGACTAGTATGACTAGTTAATGTACCATTTTCCTTTGAGCTTTTAGTTTTTCTATGCATTTTTTTGCATAGTAAAATAAAATCTGTAGCTGTTGTTTGGCTTTTTTGCCAAATAATTTTGTCAGACAAATACCTTAACCAAACTTGGGGTTTGGTCTTCACTCATACTGAAAATATTAAAACAAATATAAAGTATTTTCCTCATATTTTGATGGTTTAATCGAACTTGTAGGGTCATTAAAAACAAATACCTCCTCCAGACATCACTTTTGGCCACAACTGTATATTTTATATTAAAAATAATTAGATTTAAATAAATGTCTTCTATTTTTTTCCCCCACATTTGGATGAAACTTGCAGTGCAAATCAAAGCTTTCACTGGCTTATATGCATGTGACACATGAATCCTCTCCCCATTGAAAACGTTGTACAGAACAAGCTCTTTAAGTGCTCGCATGAATAAAGCTCTTGCATCTGTCCGTACTCTGTGCTTGACCTATATCAACATTTCTTATAGCAGCAGCTTTATAACTGCAAAAGAGCATCAGCATGTAAGCAGTGTGTGTGTGTGTGTGTGTGTGTGTGTGTGTGTGTGTGTGTGTGTGTGTGTGTGTGTGTGTGTGTGTGTGTGTGTGTGTGTGTGTGAAAGTCTTAGTGAAACCATACAAGGAAAACCTTTGATTCTGTACACCAGATTCACTACAGTGTACGGTATCTCTAGTCTATGGTTGGATGATATAGCTTAAATAAATACCCCAATAATGTTCAGCCTTTTGATAATATTCAATGTAAATGTATTAGTTTTGATATGGCTTAAAAGCCGATTTTATTTATCCATCATTTCAACCATAAAAGCCACTGTAGCCATGAAGATTCCCAATGTTTGAATGAACTGATTCGTGGAAATGACTCAATCCCCTCAGTCTATGAGCATTTGCACTGCTTAAAAGGTCAATATTGTTCCTTCCATCTGCAGCACTAAATGAAAAAAACAACACCACCCTCCTCATCCTGCCATTGTCAGACAAACCGATTGTCCCGGTCCAACTTCCACTGGCTGAGGGAGACGGTGTTGTTTCAGAAGCAAAACAATGGCTTACTGGCACAGCCTTTAGGAAACTTGATTGCCAAATAAGAAATACATTAAGATAATTGCAATCTAAAGTCTTGTGATTTTGCTATTATCAGAAAGCACTTGTTTACACATGTGTATTCAAGTTCCTGACGGTAGCACCATTTTACTTCTTTCCAGAAAATAGCACAACACTAATCCTCAAATCCTCAAAGCAGATTACACCCTGAATATTAGTGGAGACAGCGAAGACCACATGTGGCCGAAGACTTGCTGAGCATTACGCTTCAATCTATTGACGTAAACAACGTTTTGCAGAGCATGTGTTTAAACACACAGTAACAATGCATTTTCATGTTCAAACCGATGCGATTTTCCAACGCTTTAGAGGCCAATCTTTCCATGACTCTTGTTTTCATGCCTGTCTGACAAGCTTTTCACTTTCATCGGCTCAGAAAAAGCTTGTGTGAACCTCTCTAAGTCTAGATGTAGAGAGCTCAACTCTTTAGTTTATCGCCTACGGGCCATTCTTAATTCTCAATGTCCTGAACAATCATGAAAGATGAACTGGTTAGTGGTTAGCATTAGCAGCTAGCTCTGCTAGGCATGCACAAAATATCAGTGAACCCCGCAGCTTTGTTAGAAACAGGGCAACGTTTTAAGGGTGTAATGAAAAATGGACTGTCCTTTCCTAATAAAGGGCTTCCAGGCACACTCATAATGCGATTATAATGGGATTTTGGCAATAATGTGATTAAACCTCATGAAAACACAATACTTCAATCAAACTGAGATTAAGCTCATAATCGTAGTAACCATAATCACATTAAGATATGTGGTGTACGTGGTGTAGTAAATCTATTAATGACGATCTATTAATATAAATGTGCAGGATTGCGAACTGCTCTGAATACACTTCACAGTTTGCACACATCTATTTTTAGTTGCAACTGTGAGTGAAATGCTCGCACTGATTTTCATGTGTATATAAAAATGATGTATTTCTATTGTCTACTTCTATTGCTATTGTTCATTTAAGCTACTATGAATAGGCTGTCTTCATTTACATGGCTGCCGCTTCACAAGATACGAAACACCAATCAATGCATTCACACAACCCAACCATTTACACCTGGCAAGCGCAGTTTAGGCCTCGTGGCTTAGCAAATGACCTTGCGCTGACCCTGGTTACAGAGAACAGGTTTCTGTCAATGCTCATGCAAGACTTGTGGACAGAGGGGACTTCAGTCATGTTATTATGACCAGAGTTGGGGAAACTCATTACAAGTAACCTGAGTTACGCAATCAGATTACTTTTTCAATGTACAACAAAATATCTAAGTTACTTTTTCAAATAAGTAACGCTAGTTACTTTTTCACATTTTTTGACTGACAGCTCTCCTGTCCTCATGTTGAGAGAAATAAAGTGAGGTTGTGTGTGTGTGTGTGTGCGTTGTGTAAACATGATTATTGTAGTTCTAGACTAAATGTGAACATGCATTTACTCATCTCACTTGCACGAAAACATTCAGTATTCCTCAAAATGAATAAAAACAGTAAAATGCAATCTTAGAATTTTACGCTAAACTTTTAAAATTAACTATATTAAATAACACAAATAATCTCACTTTATTAACCAAAGTATTTGCTGCTGACCTTCAATGATCTAATTCAACCATACTAATAAGCAAAAATTACTTTAGATTAGATTTAGAAATAAGAGTGTTGAACTTCCTTCTCCTGTCTCCTATTGTTCTTTAATCGAGAACAGCAGAAGCTGAAAGGTTTGTTTGAGCGGCGCCCTCTACTGTACAGGAGTGAATATGCATTTCCATCAGCCTGAGGCTTATTCACTTCACTACTGGTCTGAAAGGGCCTTAACATTTTCCAAAAATAGAACTTTTTTGATGTTATTAAACAAACAAGCAAGCCCAGGTGAGAAAAAGAAATGCAAAAGTAATGTAACGCATTACTTTTCATAAAAAGTAACTAAGTAACGCAATTAGTTACTTTTTTGGGGAGTAACGCAATATTGTAATGCATTACTTTAAAAGTAACACTGATTATGAGCGTCACCTTCACAGGCTCCAGGGTAGCAGAGAAAGCGTCCTGCAGGGCACAGCATGCTAACCTCCACATCTCCTCCGTGAACACAGGCCCTGCGCTCACCAGAACATACCTGGAAATCACACACAACACTTCAGAACGCAGTGTATCCACTGGAGACACACACTAATGATAAACTAAAACCAGAATGAACTAATCTAATCATATTTGCAGCTTAACTTCAAGCCTTCTTCAATGAGTTTTGAATGAGTGATTGTCACACGGTAGAGTGATTTGAGTAGTTTGACTTTAAAGGGACAATAAGTAGGAATTTCTCCCATCTAGCGGTGAAATTGTATTTTGCATTCAAACGAATAGCGCTCTACAGCGCCTCACTTTTTAAAGTGCGTGTTGCATCTACGGTAGCCGTTATGTACCAAAAAGCTAAGCTTCTAGCACTTCATTGAGTTTTCCTTCGGGTGAACTGGTTTGTTATTTCAAACAAACTGCAACTTGACACAACGAACAAACGAATGTTAGTTTTGATCAAACAAAACTTACAACCTTGTTTTTAGGACCCTCTCTACTTTACTCAATAGCTGCTATTCATCAAAGAGCCTGTTTAACTTTTAACTATAAATGTTATACTGTCTATAAACTAATAAAGTATACAACCAAGCAATGAAAAGCTTGTAATTAAGACAGTAACATTGACTTACCTGTCGAGAAGAAAACAGGAAACTTCAGCGTCTCTTTTGAAAGCTTTCTCCTGCATAAGCTATCCCGACATTAACCCTTGTTTTTTGTAATCTCCGATCACGATTCCTTTTACGGTCTATTATGGACTTTTTCGACGACGATGACTCCTTATCCTGTGACTCATATGTATTAATGAACGGTGTATAAATAACCGTACAGTGCAGCCTTTTAAACTTGCCGCGACAGTGACAAGCATAGACATGATGTCTATGGTGACAAGCACCTCTCTCTGCTCTGATCCTCCGCTTCTGTTGACTTCAGTCCGTCACGTGACGCTGGCTCTGAACGAAACGTGTTGTGGAAACGCGTTGGG